>JAVJIX010000426.1:55000-150000 GCA_036785185.1 Paratrypauchen microcephalus | reverse complement strand
TTAGTCCTGGTTTAGTCCTGGTTTAGTCCAGGTTTAGTCCAGGTTTAGTCCAGGTTTAGTCCAGGTCTAGACCTGCTGGCAGCCCCGCGCCGGGTCATGCTGCGCTATCACACGTGTCAGAGCGCAGTCTTCTCCCCCCTCCCCCTCCCCCCACACTTCACTATTAATAATTTTGTTGAAAATCTATGAAAGTTTGAGTGTTTAAACGAGAGACAAATGTGAGAAAAGTTTAAATCCAGTCTGAGAAAAGTGTATAATGTGTGTGGCTGAGCGCATTATTTGAATTTTTGAGATTTCGTGTTTTGTAACTTGAATTTTCTTTCGTATCTAGAGACCAAAATTTACTGTGAAGGCGTTTCGCAACTTGAAATTTTTGTTTGTTGGGTCATTCGTAAGGTGAGGTACCACTGTACTATACAACATATACAGTATATATAATAGAGTATGTATAAGGTATACTATATATAACAGAGTCTATATAATATATAGAGTATGGACAGTATGGTTTTTCATGTGAGGAACAGCAGATTTATGTCTCTAAATGAGCGCAGGAGGTCAGATTTATGTCTCTAAATGAGCGCAGGAGTTCAGATCGGGCACAGCTGAAACAAACAGTGAAATGCAGATGTTTGTGATTTAGTGTCACTAATGGAAATAACCAGGTTCAGTGTAAATGTGGCGCCGCTTTGAGAGGACGGCACAGACTGTATCAAGAATATATTTAGAATAATAGAAATGTATAAACCGCTTTGAGTCCCAGTCTGGTGTTCTGAGTTCAAATCTCTCTCAGGGGTCAGATTTTCTCTTGTGGCAGTAAAAGTCCAAAACCTGCAGGAATGTTAGAAAATCCACTTTTATTTTCTTGACTTTGTCGTTTACAGTTCATCCAGAAACATCGGCCACACGAGCGACATTTCAGAAAACAAAACTAAACAAACTAAATAAACAAAATGTGACACAAACTTACAAAGAAAAATCATCAGCTCTGAACTTTGGATTCTACAGAAAGAAGCAACATCTGTGGACTGGAGAGCAAGGGGTCAGAGGATGGGGTCAGAGGTCAGAGGATGGGGTCAGAGGTCAGAGGATGGGGTCAGAGGATGGGGTCAGAGGATGGGGTCAGAGGATGGGGTCAGAGGATGGGGTCAGAGGTCAGAGGATGGGGTCAGACGTTCACAGGGTCAGAGGATGGGGTCAGAGGATGGGGTCAGAGGTTCACAGGGTCAGAGGATGGGGTCAGAGGGTGATGGGGTCAGAGGATGGGGTCAGACGTTCACAGGGTCAGAGGATGGGGTCAGAGGATCAGAGTACGGGGTCAGAGGGTGATGGGGTCAGAGGGTCAGGGTCAGAGGGTGATGGGGTCAGAGGGTCAGAGGTCATGGGTTGGGGTCAGAGGGTGATGGGGTCAGGGGTCAGAGGATGATGGGGTCAGAGGGTGATGGGGTCAGAGGATGGGGTCAGAGGGTGATGGGTCAGAGGGTGATGGGGTCAGAGGTCAGGGTCAGAGGGTGATGGGGTCAGAGTCAGAGGGTCAGAGGATGGGGTCAGACGTTCACAGGGTCAGAGGATGGGGTCAGAGGATCAGAGTACGGGGTCAGAGGGTGATGGGGTCAGAGGGTCAGGGTCAGAGGGTGATGGGGTCAGAGGGTCAGAGGTCATGGGTCAGGGTCAGAGGGTGATGGGGTCAGGGGTCAGAGGATGATGGGGTCAGAGGGTGATGGGGTCAGAGGATGGGGTCAGAGGATGGGGTCAGAGGTTCACAGGGTCAGAGGATGGGGTCAGAGGGTGATGGGGTCAGAGGTCAGAGGATGGGGTCAGACGTTCACAGGGTCAGAGGATGGGGTCAGAGGGTCAGGGTCAGAGGGTGATGGGGTCAGAGGGTCAGAGGTCATGGGTCGGGGTCAGAGGGTGATGGGGTCAGGGGTCAGAGGATGATGGGGTCAGAGGGTGATGGGGTCAGAGGGTGATGGGGTCAGAGGGTGATGGGTCAGAGGGTGATGGGGTCAGAGGTCAGGGTCAGAGGGTGATGGGGTCAGAGTCAGAGGGTCAGAGGATGGGGTCAGAGGTCATGGGTCGGGGTCAGAGGGTGATGGGGTCAGGGGTCAGAGGATGATGGGGTCAGAGGGTGATGGGGTCAGAGGGTGATGGGGTCAGAGGATGGGGTCAGAGGATGGGGTCAGAGGATGAGGTCAGAGGATGGGGTCAGAGGTTCACAGGGTCAGAGGATGGGGTCAGAGGGTGATGGGGTCAGAGGTCAGAGGATGGGGTCAGACGTTCACAGGGTCAGAGGATGGGGTCAGAGGATCAGAGTACGGGGTCAGAGGGAGATGGGGTCAGAGGGTCAGGGTCAGAGGGTGATGGGGTCAGAGGGTCAGAGGCCATGGGTCGGGGTCAGAGGGTGATGGGGTCAGGGGTCAGAGGATGATGGGGTCAGAGGGTGATGGGGTCAGAGGGTGATGGGGTCAGAGGGTCAGGGTCAGAGGGTGATGGGGTCAGAGGTCATGGGTCGGGGTCAGAGGGTGATGGGGTCAGGGGTCAGAGGATGATGGGGTCAGAGGGTGATGGGGTCAGAGGGTGATGGGGTCAGAGGGTGATGGGTCAGAGGGTGATGGGGTCAGAGGTCAGGGTCAGAGGGTGATGGGGTCAGAGTCAGAGGGTCAGAGGATGGGGTCAGAGGTCATGGGTCGGGGTCAGAGGGTGATGGGGTCAGGGGTCAGAGGATGATGGGGTCAGAGGTCCGGTGATGGGGTCAGAGGTCCGGTGATGAGGTCAGAGGTCCGGTGATGGGGTCAGAGGTCAGAGGTCCGGTGATGAGGTCAGAGGTCCGGTGATGGGGTCAGAGGTCAGAGGTCCGGTGATGAGGTCAGAGGTCAGAGGTCCGGTGATGAGGTCAGAGGTCCGGTGATGGGGTCAGAGGTCCGGTGATGAGGTCAGAGGTCAGGGTCATGGGTCGGGGTCAGAGGGTGATGGGGTCAGAGGATGGGGTCAGAGGGTGATGGGGTCAGAGGGTGATGGGGTCAGAGGTCAGGGTCAGAGGGTGATGGGGTCAGAGGGTCAGGGTCAGAGGGTGATGGGGTCAGAGGTCAGGGTCAGAGGGTGATGGGGTCAGAGGTCAGAGGGTGATGGGGTCAGAGGTCAGAGGGTGATGGGGTCAGAGGGTCAGACTCTTTCTCGACTCCACACTGCGTCCGTTTTCCACATTATGGCGCGACTGAGAGGTAAAAAATAAAAGACGTATTTACAACGTTAAACATTAAAACCAGAAGAATCAGAATTACGTCACGTCCCTCAGTCCGTTTGTTTTTTAATCGACATATTTACAACGAAAGAGACTCGTCGGCCCGCGGCGGCGCTCCGCGTGAACCACCACGACGGGAATCTGAAGAGAAACAAAAGCGTGAACCTTAAACGCTGGTGAGAAACGAGTGCAGAACTTTAGGTCCAGTCTCTTCTCCACAGACGAGTATTTCAGAACCGCAAATAAAGGTTTTCTGACCCCAAGAACCGTTTAAATGAGGCTAAAACGACGGCTGCTAATGACTGAAGAGGGGCATTTACCTGTGTGCACGTCACAGATTTAGATCTCCACCCCAAACAACCTATTACACGCCCCAACCTCTGCTCTCTGCTCTAACTCCTCCCCCTTCAGAGCGTCGTACTAACGAACCTCCTGATGAACCTCCTGATGAACCTCCTGATGATCCTCCTGATGAACCTCCCGATGAACCTCCTGATGAACCTCCTGATGATCCTCCTGATGATCCTCCTGATGATCCTCCTGATGATCCTCCTGATGATCCTCCTGATGATCCTCCTGATGAACCTCCTGATGATCCTCCTGATGTACCTCCTGATGAACCTCCTGATGATCCTCCTGATGATCCTCCTGATGATCCTCCTGATGAACCTCCTGATGAACCTCCTCATGAACCTCCTAATGAACCCCCTGATGATCCTCCTGATGAACCTCCTGATGAACCTCCTGCATCAGGTTTGTCCAGGTGTCGTGTTCAGTTTGTCTCATGTTTTTGTAAATTTATGGAGAATTGTCGTGTGGAGCAACACGGAGAAAACACTTCATCATCAGTCCAGGATCTTCTCACATGGAAGAGTCCGTTTGTCCGTCAGGGACATGCTTCAGTCCACATGAGGCTCATTTTCACATTAAAAAGTTCCAGTACAGTCGATGCTCAGAACGCCATCACGTATTCTTGTTTTCACGGCGATGTTGAAATGGAAACATACACAGTTAGAATTACGTACAAACACATCAAATTTCTGTTATTTTTTCCTCTTTGTAGAATGCAAAGGGTGGATAATTAGTGAATGAAGTTAAAAGTTGTGTTAGAAATGTAAATGAACCATAAATAAATCCAGGTGTGGTGGAACAGGGAAGCAGGACTCTTCATCTCTCCTCTGGCCGACTTCAGGAGCTGTTTCTGGGGTTAGATGTTCTCAAACGGTGGTCTGGAGGTGGAGGAGTGGACCAGGACTCTTCATCTCTCCTCTGGCCGACTTCGGGAGCTGTTTCTGGGGTTAGATGTTCTCAAACGGTGGTCTGGAGGTGGAGGAATGGACCAGGACTCTTCGTCTCTCCTTTGGCCGACTTCAGGAGCTGTTTCTGGGGTTAGATGTTCTCAAACGGTGGTCTGGAGGTGGAGGAATGGACCAGGACTCTTCGTCTCTCCTTTGGCCGACTTCAGGAGCTGTTTCTGGGGTTAGATGTTCTCAAACGGTGGTCTGGAGGTGGAGGAGTGGACCAGGACTCTTCGTCTCTCCTTTGGCCGACTTCAGGAGCTGTTTCTGGGGTTAGATGTTCTCAAACGGTGGTCTGGAGGTGGAGGAGTGGACCAGGACTCTTCGTCTCTCCTTTGGCCGACTTCAGGAGCTGTTTCTGGGGTTAGATGTTCTCAAACGGTGGTCTGGAGGTGGAGGAGTGGACCAGGACTCTTCGTCTCTCCTTTGGCCGACTTCAGGAGCTGTTTCTGGGGTTAGATGTTCTCAAACGGTGGTCTGGAGGTGGAGGAGTGGACCAGGACTCTTCGTCTCTCCTTTGGCCGACTTCAGGAGCTGTTTCTGGGGTTAGATGTTCTCAAACGGTGGTCTGGAGGTGGAGGAGTGGACCAGGACTCTTCGTCTCTCCTCTGGCCGACTTCAGGAGCTGTTTCTGGGGTTAGATGTTCTCAAACGGTGGTCTGGAGGTGGAGGAGTGGACCAGGACTCTTCTTCTCTCCTTTGGCCGACTTCAGGAGCTGTTTCTGGGGTTAGATGTTCTCAAACGGTGGTCTGGAGGTGGAGGAGTGGACCAGGACTCTTCGTCTCTCCTTTGGCCGACTTCAGGAGCTGTTTCTGGGGTTAGATGTTCTCAAACGGTGGTCTGGAGGTGGAGGAGTGGACCAGGACTCTTCGTCTCTCCTTTGGCCGACTTCAGGAGCTGTTTCTGGGGTTAGATGTTCTCAAACGGTGGTCTGGAGGTGGAGGAGTGGACCAGGACTCTTCGTCTCTCCTTTGGCCGACTTCAGGAGCTGTTTCTGGGGTTAGATGTTCTCAAACGGTGGTCTGGAGGTGGAGGAGTGGACCAGGACTCTTGGCGTTTCCTCTGGCCGACTTCAGGAGCTGTTTCTGGGGTTAGATGTTCTCAAACGGTGGTCTGGAGGTGGAGGAGTGGACCAGGACTCTTGGCGTTTCCTCTGGCCGACTTCAGGAGCTGTTTCTGGGGTAAATATGTGGCTTTGCGGGTGGTCTGGTTGGAGCAGTGGACCAAAGTTGGCTGCAGGAGGCGGCTCTGTAACTCCAAAGGCTAAAAAGAAGAATAAAAAACAAAAGTTACTAAAGCTCCACTATGTAACTTTTGCTTTTCTTCATGGTGAGGTCATTGGTTTGCCTGGAATGTTCCACAGTCTGGCAGTACGTCCACACCAGCTCCACTGAACTCCAGTTTTCTAACGCTGAAGTCCTGGTCTAGTCCAAGTCTAAACCAGGACTAAACCAGGTCTAAACCAGGACTAAACCAGGACTGAACCAGGTCTAAACCAGGACTAAACCAGGACTGAACCAGGACTAAACCAGGACTGAACCAGGTCTAAACCAGGACTAAACCAGGTCTAAACCAGGACTAAACCAGGTCTAAACCAGGACTAAACCAGGTCTAAACCAGGACTAAACCAGGTCTAAACCAGGTCTAAACCAGGACTAAACCAAGACTGAACCAGGTCTAAACCAGGACTAAACCAGGACTAAACCAGGACTAAAACAGGACTAAACCAGGACTAAACCAGGACTGAACCAGGACTGAACCAGGACTGAACCAGGACTGAACCAGGACTAAACCAGGACTAAACCAGGTCTAAACCAGGACTAAACCAGGACTAAACCAGGACTGAACCAGGACTGAACCAGGACTAAACCAGGTCTAAACCAGGACTAAACCAGGACTAAACCAGGACTGAACCAGGTCTAAACCAGGACTAAACCAGGACTAAACCAGGTCTAAACCAGGACTAAACCAGGTCTAAACCAGGACTAAACCAGGACTAAACCAGGTCTAAACCAGGACTGAACCAGGTCTAAAACAGGACTAAACCAGGACTGAACCAGGACTAAACCAGGACTAAACCAGGACTAAACCAGGACTGAACCAGGACTGAACCAGGACTGAACCAGGACTAAACCAGGTCTAAACCAGGACTAAACCAGGACTAAACCAGGACTGAACCAGGTCTAAACCAGGACTAAACCAGGACTGAACCAGGACTAAACCAGGACTAAACCAGGACTAAACCAGGTCTAAACCAGGACTGAACCAGGACTGAACCAGGTCTAAACCAGAACTAAACCAGGACTAAACCAGGACTAAACCAGGTCTAAACCAGGACTGAACCAGGACTGAACCAGGTCTAAACCAGGACTAAACCAGGACTAAACCAGGTCTAAACCAGGACTAAACCAGGTCTAAACCAGGACTGAACCAGGTCTAAACCAGGACTGAACCAGGTCTAAACCAGGACTAAACCAGGACTGAACCAGGACTAAACCAGGTCTAAACCAGGTCTAAACCAGGTCTAAACCAGGACTGAACCAGGACTGAACCAGGACTGAACCAGGACTGAACCAGGACTAAACCAGGACTGAACCAGGACTAAACCAGGTCTAAACCAGGACTGAACCAGGATTAAACCAGGACTAAACCAGGACTGAACCAGGTCTAAACCAGGACTAAACCAGGACTGAACCAGGACTAAACCAGGACTGAACCAGGACTAAACCAGGTCTAAACCAGGACTAAACCAGGACTAAACCAGGACTGAACCAGGTCTAAACCAGGACTAAACCAGGTCTAAACCAGGTCTAAACCAGGACTAAACCAGGACTAAACCAGGACTGAACCAGGATTAAACCAGGACTAAACCAGGACTGAACCAGGACTAAACCAGGACTAAACCTGGACTAAACCAGGACTAAACCAGGTCTAAACCAGGACTAAACCTGGACTAAACCAGGACTAAACCAGGCTGTGGGCTCCTCACACTAGAGCAGAGCGTTTTTTTACATTTGGACCAAACCTACGAGTATCACCATGAAGAACATGGAACTGGAGAAGGAAGCGACGCCACAGTGGAGCTGAAAACGACTCCAGAGGGTCAGAAGACACTACAGGACGAGAACATGGAGGAAGCTCTGAGAAGAACAGTTTGATCTCAGGAGAATTACCTTTATCTGAAGACGGAGGCTCATTTACGCATTTCCTGAAGTCACTTTCCTGAAAGAAAAGAAGAAAACACAAATGAAGCTTTGAGCAGAAGGTTAATGCTGCACTGTGGAACTTTCCCGGTGGAAGATGTTTCTACTTTCCGCCGTGTTTACTGGAGAACATCCACTCTTCGCAGCATATGGCATCAGGATGTCTAATGCCACACTGCGGAACATTCCAGGAAAAGCAGAAACATAAGCAGGAGGAAAGTTCCACCGTGCAGCTTTAAAGTGAACACAGCCGGAGGGTTCCTGCACATTTCAGCGTGATGGGAAATCAGCACAGTTGCCATGGCAACTAGTGATGTTACGGTTCTAAAATTTAAAACTGGTTTCGATACTGAGGAACAGATTCGAGTCCAGTCCCAGTCCAGTCCCAGTCCAGTCCCAGTCCAGTCCCAGTCCAGTCCTGGTCTAGTCCTGGTCTAGTCCTGGTCTAGTCCTGGTCCTGGTCCTGTCCTCATCCAGTCCCAGTCCGGTCCTGGCAGCTCTAAACAGGAAGCTTCATGAATGAACGGCCTGATGTTTCTAAACCTCATGTTCCTCCTGATGTTCCTCCTGATGTTCCTAAACCTCATGTTCCTCCTGATGTTCCTCCTGATGTTCCTCCTGTTGTTCCTAAACCTCATGTTCCTCCTGTTGTTCCTAAACCTCATGTTCCTCCTGATGTTCCTCCTGATGTTCCTCCTGTTGTTCCTCCTGATGTTCCTCCTGATGTTCCTCCTGTTGTTCCTAAACCTCATGTTCCTCCTGTTGTTCCTCCTGATGTTCCTCCTGATGTTCCTAAACCTCATGTTCCTCCTGATGTTCCTCCTGATGTTCCTCCTGATGTTCCTAAACCTCATGTTCCTCCTGATGTTCCTCCTGTTGTTCCTAAACCTCATGTTCCTCCTGATGTTCCTCCTGATGTTCCTCCTGTTGTTCCTAAACCTCATGTTCCTCCTGATGTTCCTCCTGATGTTCCTCCTGATGTTCCTAAACCTCATGTTCCTCCTGATGTTCCTCCTGATGTTCCTAAATCTCATGTTCCTCCTGATGTTCCTCCTGATGTTCCTCCTGATGTTCCTCCTGATGTTCCTAAACCTCATGTTCCTCCTGATGTTCCTCCTGATGTTCCTAAACCTCATGTTCCTCCTGATGTTCCTCCTGATGTTCCTCCTGATGTTTCTAAACCTCATGTTCCTCCTGATGTTCCTCCTGATGTTCCTCCTGTTGTTCCTAAACCTCATGTTCCTCCTGATGTTCCTCCTGAGTCAGTGCAGGAACCCGGGGGACAGAAGAGCGCCCCCGTGAGGAGGCCGGGCTCGGGTGCTTACGGGTCACTGTTTGGGCGGCGGGTCTGTGGAGAGGGCAGGAGAGAGGGAGGGCGGAGGAGAGGAGGGCGAGGAGGGTGCTCCGGCAGCGGGGGCGGGCAGAGGGGAGGGCTGCTCGGACACGGGGCTTTGGGCGCCATCCCCTGACACGGGCTGGATTATGATGATGGTGGCGCCTGTTGGAGAAACACTTTCACATCAGAGACTAAAAGTGTCCAGATGCCCTCCCGGCCCCGAGCTCGTACGCCTCACCTCCTCCGTCCTGGTCGGCCTTGATCTGGGCCTCGAGGTCCTCCGGGTCCACGTACTGATAACTCTCCTCGTCCTCTGGAGGTTTGCACTTCCCACAGCAGAAACAGCAGCAGCAGCAACAGCAGCAGCACGAGAAGAGCGTGCAGCAGACCACCAGGCCCTGGTGAGAACATACACCATCAGGAAAGATCTACACACTACGAGAACATCTAGAGCAGGAGGCGTGTCAAACTGTTCCACAAACTGTTCCACAAACTGTTCCACAAACTGTTCACAAACTGTTCCACAGACTGTTCCACAAACTGTTCACAAACTGTTCCACAAACTGTCCACAAACTGTTCACAAACTGTTCCACAAACTGTTCCACAAACTGTTCCACAAACTGTTCCACAAATTGTTCCACAGACTGTTCCACAGACTGTTCACAAACTGTTCCACAAACTGTTCCACAAACTGTTCCACAAACTGTTCCACAAACTGTCCACAAACTGTTCCACAAACTGTTCCACAAACTGTTCACAAACTGTTCCACAAACTGTTCCACAAACTGTTCCACAAACTGTCCACAAACTGTTCCACAAACTGTTCCACAAACTGTTCACAAACTGTTCCACAGACTGTTCCACAGACTGTTCCACAAACTGTTCACAAACTGTTCACAAACTGTTCCACAGACTGTTCCACAGACTGTTCCACAGACTGTTCCACAGACTGTTCACAAACTGTTCCACAAACTGTTCCACAAACTGTTCACAGACTGTTCCACAGACTGTTCCACAGACTGTTCCACAGACTGTTCCACAGACTGTTCCACAGACTGTTCCACAGACTGTTCACAAACTGTTCACAAACTGTTCACAAACTGTTCCACAAACTGTTCCACAGACTGTTCCACAGACTGTTCCACAAACTGTTCACAAACTGTTCCACAAACTGTTCCACAGACTGTTCCACAGACTGTTCCACAGACTGTTCCACAGACTGTTCCACAGACTGTTCCACAGACTGTTCCACAGACTGTTCCACAAACTGTTCCACAAACTGTTCACAAATTGTTCCACAAACTGTTCCACAAACTGTTCCACAAACTGTTCACAAACTGTTCACAAACTGTTCACAAACTGTTCCACAAACTGTTCCCAAACTGTTCACAAACTGTTCACAAACTGTTCCACAAACTGTTCACAAACTGTTCCACAGACTGTTCCACAGACTGTTCCACAGACTGTTCCACAAACTGTTCCACAAACTGTTCCACAAACTGTTCACAAACTGTTCCACAAACTGTTCCACAAACTGTTCCACAAACTGTTCACAAACTGTTCCACAAACTGTTCCACAAACTGTTCCACAAACTGTTCACAAACTGTTCCACAAACTGTTCCACAAACTGTTCCACAAACTGTTCCACAAACTGTTCCACAAACTGTTCCACAAACTGTTCACAAACTGTTCACAAACTGTTCCACAAACTGTTCCACAAACTGTTCCACAAACTGTTCACAAACTGTTCCACAAACTGTTCCACAAACTGTTCACAAACTGTTCACAAACTGTTCCACAAACTGTTCCACAAACTGTTCCACAAACTGTTCACAAACTGTTCACAAACTGTTCCACAAACTGTTCCACAAACTGTTCCACAAACTGTTCACAAACTGTTCACAAACTGTTCACAAACTGTTCACAAACTGTTCCACAAACTGTTCCACAGACTGTTCCACAGACTGTTCCACAGACTGTTCCACAAACTGTTCCACAAACTGTTCCACAAACTGTTCCACAAACTGTTCCACAAACTGTTCACAAACTGTTCCACAGACTGTTCCACAAACTGTTCACAAACTGTTCCACAAACTGTTCCACAAACTGTTCACAAACTGTTCCACAAACTGTCCACAAACTGTTCCACAAACTGTTCCACAAACTGTTCACAAATTGTTCCACAAATTGTTCCACAAATTGTTCCACAAACTGTTCCACAAACTGTTCACAAACTGTTCCACAAACTGTTCCACAAACTGTTCCACAAACTGTTCCACAAACTGTTCACAAACTGTTCACAAACTGTTCCACAAACTGTTCCACAAACTGTTCCACAAACTGTTCCACAAACTGTTCACAAACTGTTCACAAACTGTTCACAAATTGTTCCACAAATTGTTCCACAAACTGTTCCACAAACTGTTCACAAATTGTTCCACAAACTGTTCACAAACTGTTCAACAAACTGTTCACAAACTGTTCACAAACTGTTCCACAGACTGTTCCACAAACTGTTCACAAATTGTTCCACAAACTGTTCCACAAACTGTTCACAAACTGTTCACAAACTGTTCCACAAACTGTTCCACAAACTGTTCCACAAACTGTCCACAAACTGTTCCACAAACTGTTCCACAAACTGTTCACAAACTGTTCACAAACTGTTCCACAAACTGTTCCACAAACTGTTCACAAACTGTTCACAAACTGTTCACAAACTGTTCCACAAACTGTTCCACAAACTGTTCCACAAACTGTTCACAAACTGTTCACAAACTGTTCCACAAACTGTTCCACAGACTGTTCCACAGACTGTTCCACAGACTGTTCCACAAACTGTTCCACAAACTGTTCCACAAACTGTTCCACAAACTGTTCACAAACTGTTCACAAACTGTTCCACAGACTGTTCCACAAACTGTTCACAAACTGTTCCACAAACTGTTCCACAAACTGTTCACAAACTGTTCCACAAACTGTCCACAAACTGTTCCACAAACTGTTCCACAAACTGTTCACAAATTGTTCCACAAATTGTTCCACAAATTGTTCCACAAATTGTTCCACAAACTGTTCCACAAACTGTTCCACAAACTGTTCCACAAACTGTTCAACAAACTGTTCACAAACTGTTCCACAAACTGTTCCACAAACTGTTCCACAAACTGTTCCACAAACTGTTCCACAAACTGTTCACAAACTGTTCCACAAACTGTTCCACAAACTGTTCACAAATTGTTCCACAAACTGTTCCACAAACTGTTCCACAAACTGTTCCACAAACTGTTCACAAACTGTTCCACAAACTGTTCACAAACTGTTCACAAACTGTTCACAAATTGTTCCACAAACTGTTCCACAAATTGTTCCACAAACTGTTCCACAAACTGTTCCACAAACTGTTCCACAAACTGTTCCACAAACTGTTCCACAAACTGTTCACAAACTGTTCCACAAACTGTTCCACAAACTGTTCCACAAACTGTTCCACAAACTGTTCCACAAACTGTTCACAAATTGTTCCACAAACTGTTCCACAAACTGTTCCACAAACTGTTCCACAAACTGTTCCACAAACTGTTCCACAAACTGTTCCACAAACTGTTCCACAAACTGTTCACAAACTGTTCCACAAACTGTTCCACAAACTGTTCACAAACTGTTCCACAAACTGTTCCACAAACTGTTCCACAAACTGTTCCACAAACTGTTCCACAAACTGTTCACAAACTGTTCCACAAACTGTTCACAAACTGTTCCACAAACTGTTCACAAACTGTTCCACAGACTGTTCCACAGACTGTTCCACAAACTGTTCACAAACTGTTCCACAGACTGTTCCACAGACTGTTCCACAAACTGTTCCACAAACTGTTCCACAGACTGTTCCACAGACTGTTCACAAACTGTTCCACAGACTGTTCCACAAACTGTTCCACAAACTGTTCCACAAATTGTTCCACAAACTGTTCCACAAACTGTTCCACAAACTGTTCCACAGACTGTTCCACAAACTGTTCCACAAATTGTTCCACAAACTGTTCCACAAACTGTTCCACAAACTGTTCCACAAACTGTTCCACAAACTGTTCCACAAACTGTTCCACAAACTGTTCCACAAACTGTTCACAAACTGTTCCACAAACTGTTCCACAAACTGTTCCACAAACTGTTCCACAAACTGTTCCACAAACTGTTCCACGCACTGTTCACAAACTGTTCCACGAACTGTTCCACAAACTGTTCCACAAACTGTTCCACGAACTGTTCCACAAACTGTTCCACAAACTGTTCCACAAACTGTTCCACAAACTGTTCCACAAACTGTTCACAAACTGTTCCACAAACTGTTCCACAAACTGTTCCACAAACTGTTCACAAACTGTTCCACAAACTGTTCCACAAACTGTTCCACAAACTGTTCCACAAACTGTTCACAAACTGTTCCACAAACTGTTCCACAAACTGTTCCACAAACTGTTCACAAACTGTTCCACAAACTGTTCCACAAACTGTTCCACAAACTGTTCACAAACTGTTCCACAAACTGTTCCACAAACTGTTCCACAAACTGTTCACAAACTGTTCCACAAACTGTTCCACAAACTGTTCCACAAACTGTTCCACAAACTGTTCACAAACTGTTCCACAAACTGTTCACAAACTGTTCCACAAACTGTTCCACAAACTGTTCCACAAACTGTTCACAAATTGTTCCACAAATTGTTCCACAAACTGTTCCACAAACTGTTCCAAAAACTGTTCCACAAACTGTTCCACAAACTGTTCACAAACTGTTCACAAACTGTTCCACAAACTGTTCCACAAACTGTTCCACAAACTGTTCCACAAACTGTTCACAAACTGTTCCACAAACTGTTCACAAATTGTTCCACAAATTGTTCCACAAACTGTTCCACAAACTGTTCCACAAACTGTTCACAAACTGTTCCACAAACTGTTCACAAACTGTTCCACAAACTGTTCCACAAACTGTTCACAAACTGTTCCACAAACTGTTCCACAAACTGTTCCACAAACTGTTCACAAACTGTTCCACAAACTGTTCCACAAACTGTTCCACAAACTGTTCCACAAACTGTTCACAAACTGTTCACAAACTGTTCCACAAACTGTTCCACAAACTGTTCCACAAACTGTTCCACAAACTGTTCCACAAAGGGCCGGTGTGGCTGCAGGTTTTTTTTCCAACCAAGCAGCAGCAAACCAGACTCAGACAAGTGAGGTGTGCTCCTGCAGCCACACCGGCCCTTGTAAGTCTCTGTAAATCACGCCCAGAGAGTTTGGACTGCGAATGCGCTACGCAATGCGAAATGCGTTTTTTTATTTGCCTGGAGGCACGTCCGAGTGTTTCTAGGCTCGGAAGTCCTTTATCTGAGCCTCTGGACCTTTGAACAGCAGTGGTTTAATTTTATTTTCTGTGGAAATGTGTTTATTTTTCAATGGAACGCTTCTCATCTCTCCCTCCACGCAAAAACACAGAAGTGGGTCAGAGCGCACAGGCACAGCTGAAAAGGAAAGAGTGGAGAGTTTGGCCACGCCCCCACCCCCTACTATAGGCCATCTCTGTCCTCCTCATTTGCATAATGGAGTGTTCAGAGTGACATTTATGACTCTTTCTCATCTTATCTCTGTTTCTCATGCACTGAGTGTTGATTTTGAAGGATTCATTTACAGTATTAGGGAACCATTAAGGAGCCATATAAAAGCATCAAGAAGTACCATGTCATGGGATCTTTAAGTTATCCTCTTTTTTTGGTACATTTTCACTGAAGTATGTCCAATATATTGCAATGCATCGCAATAATTCAAGTATCGTGATGCATCGTGATAGTCCAGTCCTCACCTTGAACCACCACTTGGACATGAGGAAGTAGTACTTGACGCTCTCCTCGCCGAACTGCTCGGACACGTACAGCCCCATGGAGCCGTACTCGTCGTAAACGCGTCGCTTGTTCTCGTCGGTCAGGATGGAGTTGGCGTTGTTGATCTCCTTAAACTTCTCCACCGCCTCCGGGTTGTCCGGGTTTTTGTCGGGGTGGTACTTCAGGGCGAGTTTTCTGAACACAGAGGAAATACATGGATCAAGACCAGGACTAAACCAGGACTAAACCGGGACTAAACCGGGACTAAACCAGGACTAAACCGGGACTAAACCAGGACTGAACCAGGACTGAACCAGGACTGAACCAGGACTATACCGGGACTATACCGGGACTAAACCGGGACTAAACCGGGACTAAACCGGGACTGAACCGGGACTGAACCGGGACTGAACCAGGACTGAACCAGGACTGAACCAGGACTGAACCAGGACCGGCTCTCACCTGTAGGCCTTCTT
The DNA here is from genome assembly GCA_036785185.1 of Paratrypauchen microcephalus. Lineage (NCBI taxonomy): Eukaryota > Metazoa > Chordata > Actinopteri > Gobiiformes > Gobiidae > Paratrypauchen > Paratrypauchen microcephalus. The sequence continues at coordinate 134,558 of JAVJIX010000426.1, read as the reverse complement.
GATGTTGTGTGTCGTGTTGTGTGTCGTGTCGTGCGGTCGAGTATCGTGCGTGCGGTCGTGTCGTGTCGTGCGGTCGAGTATCGTGCGTGCGGTCGTGTCGTGTCGTGCGGTCGAGTATCGTGCGTGCGGTCGTGTCGTGCGGTCGTGTAGCGGCGTACCCGCAGTACCGGCTCTCACCTGTAGGCCTTCTTGATGTTGTGTGTCGTGTCGTGCGGTCGAGTATCGTGCGTGCGGTCGTGTCGTGCGGTCATGTGGCGGCGTACCCGCAGTACCGGCTCTCACCTGTAGGCCTTCTTGATGTCCTCTGGGGACGCTCCCTTCTCCAGCCCCAACACTCGGTACACACTGTCCCCCGCCGTGGACATCTTCCTCTGGGGACGAGAGCCGGGGTCCGCCATGGCTCAGCTCTGAACGCACAACCGGAGACGCACAACCGGAGACGCACAACCGGAGACGCACAACCGGAGACGCACAACCACACACAACCACACACAACCACACACAACCACACACAAACACACACAATATTAATGAAAGCTCCTGTACCACAGTCAGGTTCTGATGTTCTGATGTTCCACAAACACATCCGGAGTCGTGTTTGTTTCAGTCTCATGTTTGAGGAACTCTTTATTATTCGTCTGTAACATCTCCAAAGCTCCAAACGCTCTGCTCCACCTCGTGATGTCATCAAGTGAACAGAGAACTTTTACCTTTAGTTCAGTCGACATCGGCGACTCCAGGACTGAAATGATCCAGATGATTCTAGTGAAGGTGTGTGGAGTTTAAAAACACAGTGGAGCACTTCCTGTATCACCACATGATGACATCACCAGGTGGAACAGAGTGTTTTCAGTCTGAGAGAAGAACTCGTGTTAAATCTGCAGGTTTGTGTGTGAAACATGTGAATGAAACAAAAGGAGGAAAGGACATGAGGTCCTCTAAACGCACCTGAGGACAGGACAGGGCCTCGTGACAAAAAACTTATACCATTTATTTGATCGACACATTTTTTATTTATTTACTTATACCGCAGGTCTTTACACCCGGAGGACTTTACACCCGGAGGTCTTTACGCCCGCAGTTCTTTACGCCCACAGGTCTTTACACCCGCAGGTCTTTACGCCCGCAGGTCTTTACGCCCGCAGGTCTTTACGCCCGCAGGGTCCTGTACGCCCGCAGGTCTTTACGTCCACAGGTCTTTACGCCCGCAGGTCTTTACGCCCGCAGGTCTTTACGCCTGCAGGTCTTTACGCCCGCAGGTCTTTACGCCCGCAGGTCTTTACGCCCGCAGGTCTTTACGCCCGCAGGTCTTTACGCCCGCAGGTCTTTACGCCAGCAGGTCTTTACGCCCGCAGGTCTTTACGCCCGCAGGTCTTTACGCCCGCAGGTCTTTACGCCCTCAGGTCTTTACGCCCGCAGTTCTTTACGCCCGCAGGTCTTTACGCCCGCAGGGTCCTGTACGCCCGCAGGGTCCTGTACACCCGCAGGTCTTTACACCCGCAGGTCTTTACACCCGCAGGTCTTTACGCCCGCAGGTCTTTACGCCCGCAGGTCTTTACGCCCGCAGGGTCCTGTACGCCCGCAGGTCTTTACACCCGCAGGTCTTTACACCCGCAGGTCTTTACACCCGCAGGTCTTTACACCCGCAGGTCTTTACACCTGCAGGTCTTTACGCCAGCAGGTTTTTACACCCGGAGGTCTTTACGCCCGCAGGGTCCTGTATGCCCGCAGGGTCCTGTACGCCCGCAGGTCTTTATGCCAGCAGGTCTTTACGCCAGCAGGTCTTTACACCCGTAGGTCTTTACGCCCGTAGGTCTTTACGCCCATAGGTCTTTACACCCGAAGGGTCCTGTACGCCCGCAGGTCTTTACGCCTGCAGGTCTTTACGCCCGCAGGTCTTTACGCCCGTAGGTCTTTACGCCCGTAGGTCTTTACGCCCGTAGGTCTTTACGCCCGAAGGGTCCTGTACGCCCGCAGGTCTTTACGCCAGCAGGTCTTTACACCCGCAGGTCTTTACGCCCGTAGGTCTTTACGCCCGTAGGTCTTTACGCCCGTAGGTCTTTACGCCCGCAGGGTCCTGTACGCCCGCAGGTCTTTACGCCTGCAGGTCTTTACGCCCGCAGGTCTTTACACCCGCAGGTCTTTACGCCCGCAGGGTCCTGTACACCCGCAGGTCTTTACGCCCGCAGGTCCTGTACACCCGCAGGTCTTTATGCCCGCAGGTCTTTATGCCCGCAGGTCTTTACGCCCGCAGGTCCTGTACACCCGCAGGTCTTTATGCCCGCAGGTCTTTACACCCGCAGGTCTTTACGCCCGCAGGGTCCTGTACACCCGCAGGTCTTTACGCCCGCAGGTCCTGTACACCCGCAGGTCTTTATGCCCGCAGGTCTTTATGCCCGCAGGTCTTTACGCCCGCAGGGTCCTGTACACCCGCAGGTCTTTATGCCCGCAGGTCTTTACACCCGCAGGTCTTTACGCCCGCAGGGTCCTGTACACCCGCAGGTCTTTACGCCCGCAGGTCCTGTACACCCGCAGGTCTTTATGCCCGCAGGTCTTTATGCCCGCAGGTCTTTACGCCCGCAGGGTCCTGTACACCCGCAGGTCTTTACGCCCGCAGGTCTTTACGCCCGCAGGTCTTTACGCCCGTAGGTCTTTACACCCGAAGGGTCCTGTACGCCCGCAGGCCTTTACGCCCGCAGGGTCCTGTACGCCCGCAGGTCTTTACGCCCGCAGGGTCCTGTACGCCCGCAGGGTCCTGTACGCCCGTAGGTCTTTACGCCCGCAGGGTCCTGTACACCCGCAGGTCTTTACGCCCGCAGGTCTTTACGCCCGCAGGTCTTTACGCCCGCAGGGTCCTGTACACCCGCAGGTCTTTACACCCGCAGGTCTTTACGCCCGCAGGTCTTTACGCCCGCAGGTCTTTACGCCCGCAGGGTCCTGTACGCCCGCAGGGTCCTGTACGCCCGCAGGTCTTTACGCCCGCAGGTCTTTACGACCGCAGGTCTTTACACCCGCAGGTCTTTACGCCAGCAGGTCTTTACGCCCACAGGTCTTTACGCCCGCAGGTCTTTACGCCCGCAGGGTCCTGTACGCCCGCAGGTCTTTACGCCCGCAGGTCTTTACGCCCGCAGGTTTTTACACCCGGAGGTCTTTACGCCAGCAGGTCTTTACGCCCGCAGGGTCCTGTACACGAGTCTGCTCCAGTTTGAGCCTGTGGTCTGTGAACAGGAAACTCTCAGCTCAAACTGCTCTGAAGGGGGAGTGACTTAGCTTGTCAAAAACAAAAGTGAATCTTATAAAACATGTTTTGGTGAATAGAACATTTTCAAAACTGTCTTGGCATAAACTCAAAATAAATACAAATCAATAAAAGGAAATGGAGATCTGAACATGCGACACAGCTCCTCTTTAACACCCCTGAAAAGTGCCGTACTTTCTTTTTGAATCTCCGCTGGTGTTCCTCCTGACCCCCGTGGTGTTCCTCCTGACCCCCGTGGTGTTCTCCTGACCCCCGTGGTGTTCTCCTGACCCCCGTGGTGTTTCTCCTGACCCCCCTGGTGTTCCTCCTGACCCCGTGGTGTTCTCCTGACCCCCGTGGTGTTCCTCCTGACCCCCGTGGTGTTCCTCCTGACCCCCGTGGTGTTCCTCCTGACCCCCCTGGTGTTCCTCCTGACCCCGTGGTGTTCTCCTGACCCCCGTGGTGTTCCTCCTGACCCCCGTGGTGTTCTCCTGACCCCCGTGGTGTTCTCCTGACCCCCCTGGTGTTCCTCCTGACCCCCCTGGTGTTCCTCCTGACCCCCGTGGTGTTCCTCCTGACCCCCGTGGTGTTCTCCTGACCCCCCTGGTGTTCCTCCTGACCCCCGTGGTGGTCTCCTGACCCCCGTGGTGTTCCTCCTGACCCCCGTGGTGTTCCTCCTGACCCCCCTGGTGTTCCTCCTGACCCCCGTGGTGTTCCTCCTGACCCCCGTGGTGGTCTCCTGACCCCCGTGGTGGTCTCCTGACCCCCCTGGTGTTCCTCCTGACCCCCGTGGTGTTCCTCCTGACCCCCGTGGTGGTCTCCTGACCCCCCTGGTGGTCTCCTGACCCCCGTGGTGGTCTCCTGACCCCCCTGGTGTTCCTCCTGACCCCCGTGGTGTTCCTCCTGACCCCCGTGGTGGTCTCCTGACCCCCGTGGTGGTCTCCTGACCCCCCTGGTGGTCTCCTCCAGCTTCTGATTGTTTAAAGGTTTTATTTTGGACCATAAAGAAGTGGCTCTGGTCCTCACATGATCCCAGCGCCTGACAAAAGTCTCCTTTAAAAGAACAATCGCAGCTTTGTTCTGACGCAGGAGCTTCCAGTTCCACAGATCTACACCAGAACCCAGCAGATACCAGACCAGGACTAAACCAGGACTAGACCAGGACTAAACCAGGACTAGACCAGGACTAAACCAGGACTAGACCAGGACTAGACCAGGACTAAACCAGGACTAGACCAGGACTAGACCAGGACTAGACCAGGACTAGACCAGGACTAAACCAGGACTAGACCAGGACTAGACCAGGACTAAACCAGGACTAAACCAGGACTAGACCAGGACTAGACCAGGACTAAACCAGGACTAAACCAGGACTAGACCAGGACTAGACCAGGACTAAACCAGGACTAAACCAGGACTAGACCAGGACTAGACCAGGACTAGACCAGGACTAAACCAGGACTAGACCAGGACTAGACCAGGACTAGACCAGGACTAGACCAGGACTAAACCAGGACTAAACCAGGACTAGACCAGGACTAGACCAGGACTAGACCAGGACTAAACCAGGACTAGACCAGGACTAAACCAGGACTGAACCAGATTAAACCAGGACTAAACCAGGACTAAACCAGGACTAGACCAGGACTAAACCAGGACTAGACCAGGACTAGACCAGGACTAGACCAGGACTAGACCAGGACTAAACCAGGACTAAACCAGGACTAATCCAGGACTAAACCAGGACTAAACCAGGACTAGACCAGGACTAGACCAGGACTAGACCAGGACTAGACCAGGACTAAACCAGGACTAGACCAGGACTAGACCAGGACTAAACCAGGACTAAACCAGGACTAGACCAGGACTAGACCAGGACTAAACCAGGACTAAACCAGGACTAGACCAGGACTAGACCAGGACTAAACCAGGACTAAACCAGGACTAGACCAGGACTAGACCAGGACTAAACCAGGACTAGACCAGGACTAAACCAGGACTGAACCAGATTAAACCAGGACTAAACCAGGACTAAACCAGGACTGAACCAGGACTAGACCAGGACTAAACCAGGACTGAACCAGATTAAACCAGGACTAAACCAGGACTGAACCAGGACTAGACCAGGACTAAACCAGGACTAAACCAGGACTGAACCAGATTAAACCAGGACTAAACCAGGACTAAACCAGGACTAAACCAGGACTAGACCAGGACTAAACCAGGACTAGACCAGGACTAGACCAGGACTGAACCAGATTAAACCAGGACTAAACCAGGACTAAACCAGGATTAGACCAGGACTAGACCAGGACTAGACCAGGACTAAACCAGGACTGAACCAGATTAAACCAGGACTAAACCAGGACTGAACCAGGACTAGACCAGGACTAGACCAGGACTAAACCAGGATTAAACCAGGACTAAACCAGGACTGAACCAGGTCTAAACCAAGACTAAACCAGGACTACACCAGGACTACACCAGGATTAGACCAGGACTAAACCAGATTAAACCAGGACTAGACCAGGACTAAACCAGGACTAGACCAGGACTAAACCAGGACTAAACCAGGACTGAACCAGATTAAACCAGGACTAAACCAGGACTAAACCAGGACTGAACCAGGACTAAACCAGGACTGAACAAGGACTAGACCAGGACTAAACCAGGACTGAACCAGATTAAACCAGGACTAAACCAGGACTAAACCAGGACTGAACCAGGACTAAACCAGGACTGAACAAGGACTAGACCAGGACTAAACCAGGACTGAACCAGATTAAACCAGGACTAAACCAGGACTAAACCAGGACTGAACCAGGACTAGACCAGGACTAAACCAGGACTGAACCAGATTAAACCAGGACTAAACCAGGACTGAACCAGATTAAACCAGGACTAAACCAGGACTAAACCAGGACTAAACCAGGATTAGACCAGGACTAAACCAGGACTAAACCAGGACTAGACCAGGACTAAACCAGGACTGAACCAGATTAAACCAGGATTAGACCAGGACTAAACCAGGACTGAACCAGGATTAGACCAGGACTAGACCAGGATTAGACCAGGACTAAACCAGGACTGAACCAGATTAAACCAGGACTAAACCAGGATTAAACCAGGACTAGACCAGGACTAAACCAGGACTAGACCAGGACTAAACCAGGACTGAACCAGGACTGAACCAGGACTGAACCAGGACTACACCAGGACTAAACCAGGACTAAACCAGGACTGAACCAGGACTAAACCAGGACTAAACCAGGACTAAACCAGGACTAAACCAGGACTGAACCAGGACTGAACCAGGACTGAACCAGGACTACACCAGGACTAAACCAGGACTAAACCAGGATTAGACCAGGACTAAACCAGGACTAAACCAGGACTAGACCAGGACTAAACCAGGACTGAACCAGATTAAACCAGGACTAAACCAGGACTAGACCAGGACTAAACCAGGACTAGACCAGGACTAGACCAGGACTAAACCAGGACTAGACCAGGACTAAACCAGGACTGAACCAGGATTGAACCAGGACTGAAGCAGGACTAAACCAGGACTGAACCAGGACTAGACCAGGACTGAACCAGGACTAAACCAGGACTGAACAAGGACTAGACCAGGACTAAACCAGGACTGAACCAGATTAAACCAGGACTAAACCAGGACTAAACCAGGACTGAACCAGGACTAGACCAGGACTAAACCAGGACTGAACCAGATTAAACCAGGACTAAACCAGGACTAAACCAGGACTGAACCAGGACTAAACCAGGACTGAACAAGGACTAGACCAGGACTAAACCAGGACTGAACCAGATTAAACCAGGACTAAACCAGGACTAAACCAGGACTGAACCAGGACTAGACCAGGACTAAACCAGGACTGAACCAGATTAAACCAGGACTAAACCAGGACTGAACCAGATTAAACCAGGACTAAACCAGGACTAAACCAGGACTAAACCAGGATTAGACCAGGACTAAACCAGGACTAAACCAGGACTAGACCAGGACTAAACCAGGACTGAACCAGATTAAACCAGGATTAGACCAGGACTAAACCAGGACTGAACCAGGATTAGACCAGGACTAGACCAGGATTAGACCAGGACTAAACCAGGACTGAACCAGATTAAACCAGGACTAAACCAGGATTAAACCAGGACTAGACCAGGACTAAACCAGGACTAGACCAGGACTAAACCAGGACTGAACCAGGACTGAACCAGGACTGAACCAGGACTACACCAGGACTAAACCAGGACTAAACCAGGACTGAACCAGGACTAAACCAGGACTAAACCAGGACTAAACCAGGACTAAACCAGGACTGAACCAGGACTGAACCAGGACTGAACCAGGACTACACCAGGACTAAACCAGGACTAAACCAGGACTAGACCAGGACTAAACCAGGACTGAACCAGATTAAACCAGGACTAAACCAGGACTAAACCAGGATTAGACCAGGACTAAACCAGGACTAAACCAGGACTAGACCAGGACTAAACCAGGACTGAACCAGATTAAACCAGGACTAAACCAGGACTAGACCAGGACTAAACCAGGACTAGACCAGGACTAAACCAGGACTGAACCAGATTAAACCAGGACTGAACCAGATTAAACCAGGACTAAACCAGGACTGAACCAGGATTAGACCAGGACTAGACCAGGACTAAACCAGGACTGAACCAGGACTGAACCAGGATTAGACCAGGACTAGACCAGGACTAAACCAGGACTAGACCAGGACTAGACCAGGACTAAACCAGGACTGAACCAGATTAAACCAGGACTAAACCAGGACTAGACCAGGACTAAACCAGGACTAGACCAGGACTAAACCAGGACTGAACCAGGACTGAACCAGGACTGAACCAGGACTGAACCAGGACTACACCAGGACTAAACCAGGACTAAACCAGGACTAAACCAGGACTAGACCAGGACTAAACCAGGACTAGACCAGGACTAGACCAGGACTAGACCAGGACTAAACCAGATTAAACCAGGACTAAACCAGGACTAGACCAGGACTGAACCAGGACTAAACCAGGACTAAACCAGGATTAGACCAGGACTAAACCAGGACTAAACCAGGACTAGACCAGGACTAAACCAGGACTAGACCAGGACTAGACCAGGACTAAACCAGGACTGAACCAGATTAAACCAGGACTAAACCAGGACTAGACCAGGACTAAACCAGGACTAGACCAGGACTAGACCAGGACTAAACCAGGACTGAACCAGGATTGAACCAGGACTGAAGCAGGACTAAACCAGGACTGAACCAGGACTAAACCAGGACTGAAGCAGGACTAGACCAGGACTGAACCAGATTCAACCAGGTCTACAGCAGATTTATCCTGGGATGAAGAACAAGTGACGTCCATTTGAGTTCTTCTAATAAACTCTGGACCTCAACAGGAGGGCAGATGTTTCAGGAGGACATGTTTGAGGACATGTTTGAGGACATGTTTGTGGAGATGTTTGTGGAGATGTTTGAGGACATGTTTGTGGACATGTTTGAGGACATGTTTGTGGAGATGTTTGAGGACATGTTTGAGGACATCAACGATTGTCAATCATCAGAAAACTTAAAGGACTCTATGTTTCTCCACATCTGTTATTACTGTTGTATCAATCCATCATCCAGTCTGTTCTGTTCTGTTCTGTTCTGTTGTTCTACCTGCTTTTTCAATCTGCTCACTGTTAAAAACAGGTCTAAACTCATGAAGGAAACTCATACAGGACTCCCCACACCCAACCTCTGTCCTCAGGAGCACCTCACCCCTCTGTCCTCAGGAACACCTCACCCCTCTGCCCTCAGGAGCACCTCACCCCTCTGTCCTCAGGAACACCTCACCCCTCTGTCCTCAGGAACAGCTCACCCCTCTGCCCTCAGGAGCACCTCACCCCTCTGCCCTCAGGAGTACCTCACCCCTCTGCCCTCAGGAACACCTCACCCCTCTGCCCTCAGGAACACCTCACCCCTCTGCCCCCAGGAACACCTCACCCCTCTGCCCTCAGGAGTACCTCACCCCTCAGCCCTCAGGAACACCTCACCCCTCTGCCCTCAGGAGTACCTCACCCCTCTGCCCTCAGGAGTACCTCACCCCTCTGCCCTCAGGAGTACCTCACCCCTCTGCCCTCAGGAACACCTCACCCCTCTGCCCTCAGGAGTACCTCACCCCTCTGCCCTCAGGAGTACCTCACCCCTCTGCCCTCAGGAACACCTCACCCCTCTGCCCTCAGGAACACCTCACCCCTCTGCCCTCAGGAACACCTCACCCCTCTGCCCTCAGGAACACCTCACCCCTCTGCCCTCAGGAACACCTCACCCCTCTGTCCTCAGGAACACCTCACTCCTCTGCCCTCAGGAACACCTCACCCCTCTGCCCTCAGGAACGCCTCACCCCTCTGCCCTCAGGAGCGCCTCGCCCCTCTGCCCTCAGGAGCGCCCCGCCCCTCTGCCCTCAGGAACACCTCACCCCTCTGCCCTCAGGAACACCTCACCCCTCTGCCCTCAGGAACACCTCACCCCTCTGCCCTCAGGAGCACCTCACCCCTCTGCCCTCAGGAGCACCTCACCCCTCTGCCCTCAGGAGCACCTCACCCGTCTGCCCTCAGGACGGAGGAGCACCTCACCCCTCTGTCCTCAGGAACACCTCACTCCTCTGCCCTCAGGAGTACCTCACCCCTCTGCCCTCAGGAACACCTCACCCCTCTGCCCTCAGGAACACCTCACCCCTCTGCCCTCAGGAACACCTCACCCCTCTGCCCTCAGGACGGAGGAGCACCTCACCCCTCTGCCCTCAGGAGTACCTCACCCCTCTGCCCTCAGGAGCACCTCACCCCTCTGCCCTCAGGAACACCTCACCCCTCTGCCCTCAGGAACACCTCACCCCTCTGCCCTCAGGAACACCTCACCCCTCTGCCCTCAGGAACACCTCACCCTCTGCCCTCAGGAACACCTCACCCCTCTGCCCTCAGGAGCACCTCACCCTCTGCCCTCAGGAGAACCTCACCCCTCTGCCCTCATCACCCCTCTGCAGCAGGAACACCCTCACCCCTCTGCCCTCAGGAGCACCTCACCTCACCTCAGAGCACCTCACCCTCTGCCCTCAGGAGCACCTAGTCCTCAGGAGCACCTCAACCCCTCTGCCCTCAGAGCACCTCACCCTCTGCCCTCAGGAACACCCTCACCCTCAGTCCTCACACCTCACCCTCTCTCAGGAGCACCTCGCCCTCTGCCCTCAGGAGCACCACCCCTCTCACACCCTCACCCTCTGCCCTCAGGAACACCTCACCCCTCTGTCCTCAGGAGCACCTCACCCCTCTGCCCTCAGGAGCACCTCACCCTCTGTCCTCAGGAACACCTCACCCCTCAGCTCTCAGGAGTACCTCACCCTCTGCCCCTTTACCCCTCTGCCCTCACCCCACCCCTCTGCCCTCAGGAACACCTCACCCCTCAGTCCTCAGGAACACCTCACCCTCTGCCCTCAGGAGCACCTCACCTCAGTCCTCAGGAGCACCTCACCCCTCTGCCCTCAGGAACACCTCACCCCTCAGTCCTCAGGAACACCTCACCCCTCTGCCCTCAGGAACACCTCACCCTCTGCCCTCAGGAACACCTCACCCCTCTGCCCTCAGGAGCACCTCACCCCTCTGTCCCTCAGGAACACCTCACCCCTCTGCACCTCAGGAGCACCTCCCCTCTGCCCTCAGGAGCACCTCACCCCTCTGCCCTCAGGAACACCTCACCCCTCTGCCCTCAGGAGTACCTCACCCCTCTGCCCTCAGGAACACCTCACCCCTCTGCCCTCAGGAGTACCTCACCCCTCTGCCCTCAGGAACACCTCACCCCTCTGCCCTCAGGACGGAGGAGTACCTCACCCCCTCTGCCCTCAGGAGCACCTCACCCCTCTGCCCTCAGGAACACCTCACCCCTCTGCCCTCAGGAACACCTCACCCCTCTGCCCTCAGGACGGAGGAGTACCTCACCCCTCTGCCCTCAGGAGTACCTCACCCCTCTGCCCTCAGGAGCACCTCACCCCTCTGCCCTCAGGAACACCTCACCCCTCTGCCCTCAGGAACACCTCACCCCTCTGCCCTCAGGAACACCTCACCCCTCTGCCCTCAGGAACACCTCACCCCTCTGCCCTCAGGAGCACCTCACCCCTCTGCCCTCAGGAGCACCTCACCCGTCTGCCCTCAGGACGGAGGAGCACCTCACCCCTCTGTCCTCAGGAACACCTCACCCCTCTGCCCTCAGGAGCACCTCACCCCTCTGCCCTCAGGACGGAGGAGCACCTCACCCCTCTGCCCTCAGGAACACCTCACCCCTCTGCCCTCAGGAACACCTCACCCCTCTGCCCTCAGGAGCACCTCACCCTCTGTCCTCAGGAACACCTCACCCCTCTGCCCTCAGGAACACCTCACCCTCTGCCCTCAGGAGCACCTCACCCTCTGTCCTCAGGAACACCTCACCCCTCTGCCCTCAGGAACACCTCACCCTCTGTCCTCAGGAACACCTCACCCCTCTGCCCTCAGGAACACCTCACCCCTCTGCCCTCAGGAGCACCTCACCCCTCTGCCCTCAGGACGGAGGAGCACCTCACCCCTCTGCCCTCAGGAGGAGGTACAGGGCGATCAGGTGCAGGAGGAGCCGCTTTGGCAGAAGCCTGATCCCTTCAGGCGTCACATTTTTGAACACCAGGCCCCACTGAGTGTGTGTAACACTTATTGTGATGCCTTTGTGTTTGTTGTGTTGTTGCTGTGTGTGTCAAACAGGATCTGTGTGCCTGAAAATGAATTTCCCCCTTGGGGACAATAAAGTCTAAAGTCTAAAGTCTAAAGGACATGTTTGTGGAGATGTTTGAGGACATGTTTGTGGAGATGTTTGTGGAGATGTTTGAGGACATGTATGAGATGTTTGTGGAGATGTTTGTGGACATGTTTGTGGACATGTTTGTGGAGATGTTTGAGGAGATGTTTGAGGAGATGTTTGTGGAGATGTTTGAGGACATGTATGAGATGTTTGAGGAGATGTTTGTGGAGATGTTTGAGGACATGTATGAGATGTTTGTGGAGATGTTTGTGGAGATGTTTGAGGACATGTATGAGATGTTTGTGGAGATGTTTGAGGACATGTTTGAGGAGATGTTTGTGGAGATGTTTGAGGACATGTATGAGATGTTTGTGGACATGTTTGTGGACATGTTTGTGGACATGTATGAGATGTTTGTGGACATGTTTGTGGACATGTTTGTGGACATGTATGAGATGTTTGTGGAGATGTTTGTGGAGATGTTTGTGGAGATGTTTGTGGAGATGTTTCCGGTCCAGTTTGACTTTCTAGGACTGGAGCATTTGCAGGTCTGAAGTTTATCCGTGGCTTTAACTCAGGTACTTATCCAGCTCGTCTGCCAGCGGCGTCCTGCTCTTCAGCTCAGGTTTGAGCCTGGATTTCAGCAGAATTAGGGCTGAACTGGGGCTGTAGTACAAGTGTAAAGTTCATGGTAGGACTGGGTTGTTTTCAGGAGGTTTTATTAGAAGGAGCGTGTCAAATGTGCGTGTCTCCGTGTCCTTGGTTTAATCCAGCGTTAATCCCGAGACATGGACCATGAGCTTCTGTCTCACACCCAGAGTCACTGTTCAAATCAATTATACATCGCACTACGTTGTAATAACCTTTATAACCTTTTAAATAGGATTCATTTTGATTGATTACTGCAGGAAATTGCAGTTTCTACTTTGAAATTACAGCAAAATCCCTGTGTAAAGTACAATTTGAAATGAAAGATAGAATGGTGCATTTTCCACGGTGCAGGCGGGGAAGCGTGCAACAACTGATTTTAAAATGGCGTCACATTTCAGGAAATTCTACACTTTTCTACAAATATTAGCAAGATGCTTTTAAGCGACATACGTATAATTACTTGACCCCAATTAGAAAAAGTCAATTAGCGAATTCGGCTTGATTCAAATGTTCTAATTTCAATCACGGAGTGTAGAATGTGACAGAAGTTTCGCGGAGATGAGCGCTCTCTGCGGGCTTGCTCACAGGGTCTAGCTAACCTTAAACCAGTGCATTTCTCTGCGGAGTCCGGCGGAAGGATACGTGACAGCTCTCACAATAAGCTAGCGGCACAGAAACAGATTTAAAGCGCAGAATCTCTTACCGTGTGTCGTCTGAATTCTGTGGGTCGCTGTGGTGTTGACTGGCTCATAGAGGCATGTGATTTGTCTCTTTATTTCACGTTAAACGCGCAGAAAAAGCGCCGTTAGAACACCGGAGCCGAACACCGCCGCTATCCGCCCGCGCATGCGCACTCACGCGCTCCTCTCAGGCGTCAAACTGCGGCGGCGCGGTGAGAAAAACTTCACAAAATAAACATTTAAAACGGTTAAATCACGAAAATACCGCGCCAGATTAAACTGTTTATGCGTCTTTTTTGTATTTCCCTGTTGAAATAAACGTAAACACGTGTAAAAGTCTGTTTCCAGAACAGGATATAAGCACACGCGGACAGAGGAGCGCACACGGGGATGTAGCTCAGTGGTAGAGCGCATGCTTTGCATGTATGAGGCCCCGGGTTCAATCCCCGGCATCTCCACAAACACTTTTATTTTTATTTCAACAATCTTTTATTTTCCACTTAAAGGCAAAGTAACGTTTTTTTAACAATCTGAGCCTTCTTTCGGTAATAAAACAAGTTGTTTGACTCACCCATATCACGTTCGTGTCATTTGGAGCTGTTTGAAGAAAGTTATGTTGTAGCGTATCCGTTAGCATTTGTATTCGGGGCATTACTTTGCGGTGTCCAAATAACACAAACTTTAGCACTTTTCAAATCATAGAAGCCCGATGTCTTAATGTAAGATTTTGTTTGAAGCAAAAGTGGCCTGTAATCCGAGGTTTATCCATAGTTTTCAGCTTTGCGTTTCATGTTTGGGTCCCGGGAGCTGAGAGCACAGTCCGCACATGCGCACTGGCCTCATCTACTCGAAACTATGGCTAAATCTCAGATTACAGGCCACTTTTGACCACACGAAATCTTACATTAAGACATCGGGCTTCTATGATTTGAAAAGTGCTAAAGTTTGTGTTATTTGGACACCGCAAAGTAATGCCCCGAGCAAATGATACAGCACCATGTTAACGGATACGGGATCATTAGTAGAACAGAACGGCTCAACATAAGTTCTGCGATACTGCTCCAATTGACACCAAACTGCTATGGGTGAGTAAAACTACTTGTTTTATTGCCGAAAGAAGGCTCAGATTGTAAAAAAACGTTAATTTGCCTTTAAATCCGTGAAACTCCATAAACTACATGACCACCATACTCCCTACAGACGGTACTCCCCACAGACGGTACTCCCTACAGACGGTACTCCCCACAGACGGTACTCCCTACAGACGGTACTCCCCACAGACGGTACTCCCCACAGACGGTACTCCCTACAGACGGTACTCCCTACAGACGGTACTCCCCACACACGGTACTCCCCACAGACGGTACTCCCCACAGACGGTACTCCCCACAGACGGTACTCCCCACAGACGGTACTCCCCACAGACGGTACTCCCCACAGACGGTACTCCCTACAGACGGTACTCCCCACAGACGGTACTCCCCACAGACGGTACTCCCCACAGACGGTACTCCCCACAGACGGTACTCCCCACAGACGGTACTCCCCACAGACGGTACTCCCCACAGACGGTACTCCCCACAGACGGTACTCCCCACAGACGGTACTCCCCACAGACGGTACTCCCCACACCTGCACAGCTCACCCTTATCCCTGGTCCCACGCCTGGCGCCCTGTACAAGAAGGGCCAAAGTCGCCTCCACCTCCTGAGGAGACTGAGGTCCTTTGGAGTGTGCAGGCCTCTGCTCAAGACTTTTTATGACTCTGTGGTGGCCTCTGCTCTCCTCTACGCTGTCGTCTGCTGGGCCCCGAGCAGCACAGAACGGGACAGGAAGAGACTTAATAAGCTGGTCAGGAGGGCCAGCTCTGTCCTGGGCTGTCCTCTGGACTCTGTAGAGGAGGTGGCTGAGAGGAGGTGCTGGACAAACACCTCTCACCCTCTGCACCGGACTGTAGAGGAGCTGAGCAGCTCCTTCAGCAGCCGACTGAGGCACCCCCAGTGCAAGAAGGAGCGCTACCGCAGATCCTTCATCCCCACCACCATCAGACTGTAGAACTCCACTGTAGAGTCCAGACGGGGAATATTTTCTATACTCTCTTTTTACTTATTTTATTATTATTACTATTTGTCTGCTGCACTTTCTGTTCAAACTTTCTTTGGACTAAACTGTCTGGAGCTGATGTGAGATCAATAAAGTCTTATGGATCAGATTTACTGTTGCACATTTACATTTACTACTGGAATTTTTACTCCTGTTTACTCCTGTTGCACTAGAATTTCTACTGTTGCACACTTATTTTTATTTATCTTAACTCCAATGCACATTCTACTGCACATGACCAATTCACTGCTGTATCTTCCATTGCACATTTTGATGCACACTGCACACTTTGGAAATCTGTATATAGTATAGTTTATTTATTATGTTGCACTGTTTTAAGATTTTAGATCGTAGACTTTAGTTTAACTTTAGATCTCTGTCTTAGATAGTTTTTGTTGTGTTTTGTCTTTATATTGTATCTTGTACATAGACCGCGGAACCGCCGTGGCCCGGGTAACTTTTTGAAAATGATTATTAAATTAATTATTGAATGATATTTTTTAATCATGTCGAGAAAAATCAAACTTAAACCCCAATCCATGCTGTAATTGAATCAAGCGCTTCGCTTAAACATTTCCCAAACCAATATTTTTGACGTCACACATGTCGTGCGTGAAATGTTGCAAAATGTATAGAACAGAACTGAAAAAACACGCGGAAGTTGCAGGGATGAAAGTGGCCAACCATGAAAAAAGCGGAAAGTCACACCCCCCCCCAGGGAAAAACAAAAAAAAAATCCGGGGGGGGGGGGGGGGGGGCACTTTAATAAATGGCGATAAAACACATTTTTAAACAATTGTAGTGGTTTTTATTTGAAAGTTGATATCAAAACACGGCACTGACCCCAATTTAGCGACATCAAAGTCTGATAAGGAGCCGAGAGAGCGCACTCGCGGCACACTCGCGGCACACTCGCGGCACAGCTCGGAGCGTGCGGTGTCCGCAGCACCAGAAGAGCACACAAGCTCGCGCGGCCCCGCACACATGTACAAGTTTAATACGAGACATGTACTTTTGTTTCTGAATACGGGAGGATTACATTTTTCAACCCTAAACACAATTATACATATATAATACACACCCAAAATTTCAACGTATTTGAAAAAAAAAAAAAAAAATTACGCGGCCAAAAAAAAAGCGGAGATCCGCTAAAAAGCGGAACTCTTTCATCCCTGTTCAAACTGCAGCACCATCCGATG
Organism: Paratrypauchen microcephalus; assembly: GCA_036785185.1. Taxonomy (NCBI): domain Eukaryota; kingdom Metazoa; phylum Chordata; class Actinopteri; order Gobiiformes; family Gobiidae; genus Paratrypauchen; species Paratrypauchen microcephalus. Next base: position 117,839 of record JAVJIX010000426.1, on the reverse strand, counting down.
GGACAGCTGTGCCCCAACCTTCAACCCTGGACCAAAGCAACAGAGAAGAATGTTCAACTACTTCACCTGAGGGAACTCGACCAAACCTCTGAGGCCAACGGTGCAGCACCTCAGGAGCTGTTCAAACGAGCGCTGCAGGATCTTACAACACCTCATCAACCGAGCAATCCCGAACCAAGAGGGTACAAGGGACAGGATCTTCACAACATTTCGGTGACACCCTCTTGCAATTGTGGCCCCCCCTAGTTCAAATGCGTTCCGCGGTCTATGATCTTGTACACTGTCTTTTTGCACTTGGCCCGAGAGAAACGAAATTTGGATTCACTGTTGAACACATATGGCAGAATTGACAATAAAGCTGAACTTTGACTTTGATAAAACCTCAGAAAGTGAACATTTCATGCCAGGGGACCTTTAAACTTAAATCACCACAGGACAAAGTTTGTTCCCATTTTTTATTTATTGAAAATGTTTGATAGAAAAATGTTTTGGATCACATCACACTGAAAACATGAACTGTTCCCTTTGTTTTCTGAAAGACGAGACGAGGTTCAAGTGTGAAACGTCTTCTGACTCTAAACAAACGGAAACACCAAACACCAAGTGCGGAATGTGCAGGTTTAACTGTAGAGTCCACTTCAGGGACAGGACGGGGACAGGACGGGGACAGGGACAGGACGGGGAGAGGGGACAGGACGGGGACAGGGGACAGGGGACAGGACGGGGACAGGGGACAGGACGGGGACAGGGGACAGGACGGGGAGAGGGGACAGGACGGGGACAGGGGACAGGGGACAGGACGGGGACAGGGGACAGGGGACAGGACGGGGACAGATGCAGCAGGGACAGGACAGGGACAGGACAGGGACAGGACGGGGACAGGATGGGGGCAGGGGCAGCGGGGACAGGACGGGGACAGGTGCAGCGGGGACAGGACGGGGACAGGTGCAGCGGGGACAGGACGGGGACAGGTGCAGCGGGGACAGGACGGGGACAGGTGCAGCGGGGACAGGACGGGGACAGGTGCAGCGGGGACAGGACGGGGACAGGTGCAGCGGGGACAGGACGGGGACAGGTGCAGCGGGGACAGGACGGGGACAGGACGGAGACAGGTACAGCGGGGACAGGACAGGGACAGGTGCAACGGGGACAGGACGGGGACAGGTGCAGCGGGGACAGGACGGGGACAGGGACAGGGGACAGGGACAGGACGGGGAGAGGACGGGGAGAGGACGGGGACAGGGGACAGGGACAGGACGGGGAGAGGACGGGGAGAGGACGGGGACAGGGGACAGGACGGGGCCAGGACGGAGACAGGGGACGGGGACAGGGGACAGGACGGGGACAGGGAGAGGGAGAGGACGGGGACAGGGGACAGGACGGGGACAGGGAGAGGGACAGGACGGGGAATGTGCAGATCAGATCAGTTTTGTAAAGTTGCTAAATAATCGTAAATGTCTGTGTGTGTGTGTGTGTCTGTGTGTGTGTATGATTGTGCACGTGTGTGTGTATGTGTGTGTGTGTGCGTGCACGTGTATGTGTGTGTGTGCGTGCACGTGTCGTGCACAGAGGCTCATCGTCCCAGGACGGTGGCGAGCAGAGCCATCCGGATGTACATCCCGTTCTCCGCCTGTCGGAAATACGCCGCTCGAGGGTCCGAGTCCACCTCCGGACTGAAACACACCCACACAGGTTAACGTCCGGGTCCGAGTCCAGTCCGAGTCCGGTCCAAGTCTGAGTCCGAGTCTGAGTCCGAGTCTGGTCCGAGTCTGAGTCCGAGTCTGAGTCCGAGTCTGAGTCCGAGTCTGGTCCGAGTCCAGGTCCGAGTCTGAGTCCGAGTCTGGTCCGAGTCTGGTCCGAGTCTGGTCCGAGTCCAGGTCCGAGTCTGAGTCCGAGTCTGGTCCGAGTCTGGTCCGAGTCTGAGTCCGAGTCTGAGTCCGAGTCTGAGTCCGAGTCTGGTCCGAGTCTGGTCCGAGTCTGGTCCGAGTCCGAGTCCGAGTCCGAGTCTGGTCCGAGTCTGAGTCCGAGTCTGGTCCAAGTCTGGTCCGAGTCTGAGTCCGAGTCTGAGTCCGAGTCTGAGTCCGAGTCTGGTCCGAGTCTGGTCCGAGTCTGGTCCGAGTCCGAGTCCGAGTCCGAGTCTGGTCCGAGTCTGAGTCCGAGTCTGGTCCAAGTCTGGTCCGAGTCTGAGTCCGAGTCTGAGTCCGAGTCTGGTCCGAGTCTGGTCCGAGTCTGGTCCGAGTCCGAGTCCGAGTCCGAGTCTGGTCCGAGTCTGGTCCGAGTCTGAGTCCGAGTCTGGTCCAAGTCTGGTCCGAGTCCGGGTCCGAGTCTGGTCCAAGTCTGAGTCCGAGTCTGGTCCGGGTCCGGGTCCAGGTCCGAGTCTGGGTCTGGTCCAAACCGGGTCTGACCTGATCTCGTTGACCCGGGGCAGCGGGTGCATCACCACCATCTTCTTCTTGGCTCCGGTCATGATGTGAGGAGTCAGGACAAACTGCCCGAAGCTCTGGACAAACAACACACATTTAACACCAAAACACACGCCAAAACACGCACCAAACACACGCCAAACACACGCCCAAACACACGCCCAAACACACGCCAAACACACGCCCAAACACACGCCAAACACACGCCCAAACACACGCCCAAACACACGCCCAAACACACGCCAAACACACACCAAAACACACGCCCAAACACACGCCCAAACACACGCCAAACACACACCAAAACACACGCCCAAACACACGCCCAAACACACGCGCAACCCATGCCAAACACACACCAAAACAGGCCCAACACACGCCAAACACATGCCAAAATACACGCCCAAACACACGCCAAACACACACCAAACACACACCAAAACACGCACCAAAACACGCCAAAAACACGCCAAAACACGCCCAACACACGCCAAACACACACCAAAACACGCCAAACACACGCCCAAACACACACCCAAACACGCCCAACACACGCCCAAACACACACCCAAACACACGCCCAAACACACGCCCAAACACACGCCAAACACATGCCAAAATACACGCCCAAACACACGCCAAACACACACCAAAACACGCCCAACACACGCCCAAACACACACCCAAACACACGCCCAAACACACGCCCAAACACACGCCAAACACACACCAAAACACACGCCCAAACACACGCCCAAACACACGCCCAAACACACGCCCAAACACACGCCAAACACACACCAAAACACACGCCCAAACACACGCCCAAACACACGCCAAAACACACACCAAAACACACGCCCAAACACACGCCCAAACACACGCCCAACACATGCCAAACACACACCAAAACACGCCCAACACACGCCAAACACATGCCAAAATACACGCCCAAACACACGCCAAACACACACCAAACACACACCAAAACACGCACCAAAACACGCCAAAAACACGCCAAAACACGCCCAACACACGCCAAACACACACCAAAACACGCCAAACACACACCAAAACACGCCAAACACACACCAAAAAACACGCCCAACACACGCCAAACACACACCAAAACACACACCAAAACACACACCAAACACACGCACCAAAACACGCCAAAACACACACCAAAACACGCACCAAAACACGCCAAAAACACGCCAAAACACGCCCAACACACGCCAAACACACACCAAAACACGCCAAACACACACCAAAACACGCCAAACACACACCAAAACACGCCCAACACACGCCAAACACACGCTAAAACACACACCAAAACACACACCAAAACACGCACCAAAACACGCCAAAAACACGCCAAAACACGCCAAACACACACCAAACACACACCAAAACACGCCAAACACACACCAAAACACGCCCAACACACGCCAAACACACACCAAAACACGCCCAACACACGCCAAACACACGCCAAAACACACACCAAACACACGCCAAACACACGCCAAAACACACACCAAACACACACCAAAACACACACCAAAACACGCCAAACACACGCCAAACACACACCAAAACACGCCCAACACACACCAAAACACACCCAACACACGCCAAACACACACCAAAACACGCCCAACACACGCCAAACACACGCCAAAACACACACCAAACACACGCCAAACACACGCCAAAACACACACCAAACACACACCAAAACACACACCAAAACACGCCAAACACACGCCAAACACACGCCAAACACACACCAAACACACACCAAAACACACACCAAAACACGCACCAAAACACGCCAAACACACGCCAAACACACGCCAAACACACACCAAAACACGCCCAACACACGCCAAACACACGCCAAACACACGCCAAACACACACCAAAACACGCCCAACACACGCCAAACACACACCAAAACACGCCCAACACACGCCAAACACACGCCAAAACACGCCCAACACACGCCAAACACACGCCAAAACACACACCAAACACACGCACCAAACACACGCCAAACACACGCCAAACACACACCAAAACACACACCAAACACACGCACCAAAACACGCCAAACACACGCCAAACACACGCCAAACACACGCCAAAACACACACCAAAACACACACCAAAACACGCACCAAAACGCGCACCAAAACACGCACCAAAACACACACCAAAACACGCACCAAAACACGCCAAACACACACCAAAACACGCCCAACACACGCCAAACACACGCCAAACACACACCAAAACACGCCCAACACACACCAAAACACGCCCAACACACGCCAAAATACACGCCCAACACACGCCAAAATACACGCCCAAACACACGCCAAACACACGCCCAAACACACGCCCAAACACACGCCAAACACACGCCAAACACACGCCAAAACACACGCCAAAACACACGCCAAAACACACGCCAAAACACACGCCAAACACACACCAAAACACGCCCAACACACGCCCAAAACACGCCAAACACACGCCAAACACACGCCCAAACACACGCCCAAACACACACCAAAACACACGCCCAAACACACGCCAAACACACGCCCAAACACACGCCCAAACACACGCCAAACACACGCCCAAACACACGCCCAAACACACGCCCAAACACACGCCAAAACACACGCCAAAACACACGCCAAAACACACGCCAAAACACACGCCAAACACACACCAAAACACGCCCAACACACGCCCAAAACACGCCAAACACACGCCAAACACACGCCCAAACACACGCCCAAACACACGCCCAAACACACACCAAAACACACGCCCAAACACACGCCAAACACACGCCAAACACACGCCCAAACACACGCCCAAACACACGCCAAACACACACCAAAACACACGCCCAAACACACGCCCAACACACGCCAAAACACAAGCCAAACACAAGCCAAACACACGCCCAAACACACGCCAAAACACACGCCAAACACACGCCCAACACACGCCAAAACACACGCCAAAACACACGCCAAAACACACGCCAAACACACACCAAAACACACGCCAAAACACACGCCAAACACACACCAAAACACACGCCCAAACACACACCAAAACACACGCCCAAACACACGCCAAAACACACGCCAAAACACACGCCCAAACACACACCAAACACACGCCAAACACACGCCCAAACACAGGCCAAACACACGCCCAAACACACGCCCAACACACGCCCAACACACGCCAAACACACACCAAACACACGCCAAACACACACCAAAACACGCCCAACACACGCCAAACACACGCCAAACACACGCCAAACACACACCAAACACACGCCAAACACACACCAAACACACGCCCAACACACGCCAAACACACGCCAAACACACGCCAACACACGCCAACACACGCCAAACCACGCCCAACACACGCCAAACCACACGCCAAACACGTGCCCAAACACGCGCCAAACACACGCCAAACCACGCGCCAAACCACGCGCCCAAACACGCGCCCAAACACGCGCCAAACACGCGCCCAAACACGCGCCAAACACGCGCCAAACACGCGCCAAACACGCGCCAAACACACGCCAAACACGCGCCCAAACACACGCCAAACACGCGCCCAAACACGCGCCCAAACACACGCCAAACACGCGCCCAAACACGCGCCAAAAACGCGCCAAACACGCGCCCAGACACACGCCAAACACGCGCCCAAACACACGCCAAACACGCGCCCAAACACACGCCAAACACGCGCCAAACACGCGCCAAACACACGCCAAACACGCGCCCAAACACGCGCCCAAACACGCGCCCAAACACGCGCCCAAACACACGCCAAACACGCGCCCAAACACGCGCCCAAACACGCGCCCAAACACGCGCCAAAACACACGCCAAACACACGCCCAAACACACGCCAAACAAACACCAGTCCAGTCCGTTTCAGCTAAAAGGATTTTAAATCATCAAATGAATCTGAGTTCCACAGAGCTCCACAGAGTTCCACAGAGTTCTACAGAGTTCCACAGAGTTCTACAGAGTTCCACGGAGCTCCACAGAGTTCCACAGAGTTCCACAGAGTTCCACAGAGTTCCACAGAGTTCTACAGAGTTCCACAGAGTTCCACAGAGCTCCACAGAGTTCCACAGATCAGCCCTGAGTGTCTCACCGCTCTGTACTCTTGCTCTGAGGAGAATCGTTCTTTCTGGATCCGGGTCATGTACAGAACGTCTGTGTCGGGCAGCGCCTCCTCCAGGCTCTCGAACTCCTCCTGCTCCCACACAAAACGCATGTTAAACACCTCATTAGCATAAAGAACCATAATGGTTGGGTTTGTTTCCTGGACCTGCTTGATTCCTTTGGAGGCCACGTAGCTGCAGATCTCCGGGGGCATGTGCAGGTTCTTGGGGGCCACGTATCTCAGCGTGATGCGATACTGCGTCAGGAGTTTGGCCAGAGAGTGAACGGTGCGCCCGTGTTTGAGGTCCCCCACCATCGTGATCTGACAAACCAACAAAGAAAAGATATTGATAAAGATATTGATCACTTTTTATGTGGGAAATAAACACGTCTGTGAAACATTTAACTCTTCTGCTTCAGTTCTGACTCAGGAGTCGTTCAAAAACGCACTCAGAATATCGGTATCAAATATCACCGAGTATCAGTATTACCGGTATCAAAGAGCCTGGATTATAATCGACCAATACCGATACTGACACCTGAACCTCCCCATTGATCAGAGCAAAACTCCTCAGAACTCATCCTGGAGTCAGGACGTTCTGAACACAGAAGGTCAAAGAGGAAGAACCCCCTGAACTCTAAACACCCCTGCGGGGTAAAAGGAGCGTTCCATTTGTTCCACCTGCAGCCGAGTGTGGAACTGTATTATAGTAAAACTTCTACAAAGCGTATAAACTAAATAAACTCTTTATAATACAGTAATCCCTGGTTTATCGCGGGGTTCGGTTCCAGAAATAACCCGCAATAATAGAGCGAGGGATTACTGTACAAGTAAATATTATAAAAGTATACAAGTGTACACTGTGTACTGAAGATAAAAGGAGAAACTCAATTTGTCAACTGGACAAAGTTTATTTGGTCGAAAACGTTGCCGCTCATCCGAGAGGCTTCATCAGTTCTGGTCAGAGTGCTGATGGACACTGTTTATATCAGGGAGGAGCTCACTACACTGACATTATTCTGAAACTATCTCAACTATTTGTTTTGAGTTTCTGTCTTTTGTTTTCAGTTTCTCTCTGGCGTCTAGTTTAGCACACCCATTCTAACCCTAATGTCCGTCTCCACACCTCTGGCCCTGACCTGCTGCCCTATTGTTTCTTTTGTTAGTTTTGATTTTGGTTTGAGGATGGAATTATAAATGGGAGACAAGTTATGTCTGACTCCACCATTTCTGTTTAAAGAAGGATTCTCTTTTTTGACAAAAATAGCCTCTTTAACTCCCCTCTCAAACCAGTTCTTTTCCCTGGCTAAGATCTGAACCTCACTGTCCTCAAAAGAATGGCCCGGGGCTTCTAGGTGAAGATGTACGGCAGATGACGGTCCACTCTGGCCCGCCCGCCTGTGTTGGTACATCCTCTTGTGAAGTGGCTGTTTGGTTTCTCCAATATAGCGCTCACTGCAGTCTTCACTACACTGAATGGAGTAGACCACATTGCTTTGTTTGTGGCTCGGTGTTTTGTCCTTTGGGTGGACGAGTTTTTGTCTTAAAGTGTTTGTGGGTTTGAAATAAACTGGGATTTCATATTGTCTGAAAATCCTCTGTAGTTTTTCCGAAACACCGGCCAGGTAAGGAATCGCTACCCCTTTCCTCCTGGGTTCGGGGTAGCCATTAGGGTTGAATGGGTATGCTAAACTAGACGCCAGAGATATTGGGAAAACAAAAGACAAACTTAAAACAAAGAGGTGGGATGGTTTCAGAATAATTTCAGTGTAGTGAGCTCCTCCCTGCAGCGAGATATAAGCAGTGACATGGTCAGAAGTATTCAGACCCTTTACATGGTCAGAAGTATTCAGACCCTTTACATGGTCAGAAGTATTCAGACCCTTTACATGGTCAGAAGTATTCAGACCCTTTACATGGTCAGAAGTGTTCAGACCCTTTACATGGTCAGAAGTGTTCAGACCCTTTACATGGTCAGAAGTATTCAGACCCTTTACATGGTCAGAAGTATTCAGACCCTTTACATGGTCAGAAGTATTCAGACCCTTTACATGGTCAGAAGTATTCAGACCCTTTGCTGTGACACTCATATTTAACTCAGGTTGTGTCCATTTGTTGTGATCCTCCTTGAGATGTTCTCCACCTTCACTGGAGTCCAGCTGTGATTGATTAAAGTGATTGGATTGATTAGGAAAGCCACACACCTGTCTATATAAGAGCTCACAGCTCACAGTGCAGGTCAGAGCAAATGACAATCATGAGGTCAAAGGAAGTGCCTGAAGAGCTCAGAGACACAACTGTGGAAGGGTCACAAAAACATTTGTGCTGCACTTAAGGCTCCTAAGAGCACAGGGGCCTCCAGAACCCTTAAATGGAAGACGTTTGGGACGAGCAGAACACTTCCTAGAGCCGTCCGGCCAAACTGAGCGATCGGGGGAGAAGAGCCTTGGTGAGAGAGGTAAAGCAGAACCCAAAGATCACTGTGGCTGAGCTCCAGAGATACGCTCGGGAGATGGACAAAGTTTAGGAAAGTCGACCATCACTGCAGCTCCACCAGTCGGGGCTTTATGGCAGAGTGGCCCGACGGAAGCCTCTCCTCAGTGAAGACACATGAAAGACACATGGAGTTTGTAAAAAACACCTGAAGGACTCCAACATGGAGAGAAATAAGATTCTGTGTCTGATGAGACCAAGAGAGAAGTTTTTGTCCTTAATTCTAAGCGGTTTGTGTGGAGAAAACCAGGCCCTGCTCATCACCTGTCCAATACAGTCCAACAGTGAAGCATGGTGGGGGGCATGGTGGTGGAGCATCAGGCTGTGGGGGGGGCATGGTGGTGGAGCATCAGGCTGTGGGGGGGGGGGGCATGGTGGTGGAGCATCAGGCTGTGGGGGGGGGCAGGACGACCGGTCGCAATTGAAGAAAAGATGAACGCGGCCGAGTACGGGGATATCCTGGACGAAAACCTTCTCCAGAGCTCAGGACCTCAGACTGGGCCGAAGGTTCACCTTCCAACAAGACGATGACCCTAAAATAACCCTAAGCACACGGCTAAAAGAACGAAGGAGCGGCTTCACCACAACTCCGACCCAGAGCCCTGACTTAAACCCAACTGAGCATCTCTGGAGAGACCTGAAAATGTCTCCACCAACGTTCACCATCCAACCTGACAGAACTGGAGAGGATCTGCAGGAGGAACGGCAGAGGATCCCCAAATCCAGGGCTGGAAAACTTCAGCATTCCCAAAAAGACTCAAAAGGAACTTCTACTAAATACTGAGCAAAGGGTCAGAATACTTCTGACATGTAAAGGGTCTGAATACTTCTGACATGTAAAGGGTGTGAATACTTCTGACCATGTAAAGGGTCTGAATACTTCTGACCATGTAAAGGGTGTGAATACTTCTGACCATGTAAAAGGTGTGAATACTTCTGACCACGTAAAGGGTCTGAATACTTCTGACCACGTAAAGGGTCTGAATACTTCTGACCACGTAAAGGGTCTGAATACTTCTGACCACGTAAAGGGTCTGAATACTTCTGACCACGTAAAGGGTCTGAATACTTCTGACCACGTAAAGGGTCTGAATACTTCTGACCACGTAAAGGGTCTGAATACTTCTGACCATGTAAAGGGTGTGAATACTTCTGACCATGTAAAGGGTCTGAATACTTCTGACCATGTAAAAGGTCTGAATACTTCTGACCATGTAAAGGGTGTGAATACTTCTGACCATGTAAAGGGTCTGAATACTTCTGACCATGTAAAGGGTCTGAATACTTCTGACCATGTAAAGGGTCTGAATACTTCTGACCATGTAAAGGGTCTGAATACTTCTGACCATGTAAAGGGTGTGAATACTTCTGACCATGTAAAAGGTGTGAATACTTCTGACCATGTAAAGGGTCTGAATACTTCTGACCATGTAAAGGGTCTAAATACTTCTGGTGTATATTCTAAAAGTATATATAATAGTATGTAGTGGTGTATATATAATAGTATGTAGTGGTGTATATATAATAGTATATAGTAGTACTATATATAATAGTATATAGTAGTATATACAATAGTATATAGTAGTATATACAATAGTATATAGTAGTGTATATACAATAGTATATAGTAGTGTGTATACAATAGTATATAGTAGTGTGTATATAATAGTATGTAGTAGTGTATATAATAGTATGTAGTACTATATATAATAGTATGTAGTAGTATATATATAATAGTATGTAGTAGTATATATAATAGTATGTAGTAGTATATATAATAGTATGTAGTAGTATATATAATAGTACGTAGTACTATATATAATAGTACGTAGTAGTACTATATACAATAGTACGTAGTAGTACTATATAATAGTATGTAACAGTATATATAATACATAGTATATATAATAGTATGTAGTACTATATATAATAGTATGTAGTACTATATATAATAGTATGTAACAGTATATATAATAGTATGTAACAGTATATATAATACATAGTAGTATATATAATAGTATGTAACAGTATATATATAATAGTATGTAGTATATATAATAGTATGTAGTATATATAATAGTATGTAGTATATATATAACAGTATGTAGTATATATATAACAGTATGTAGTATATATATAATAGTATGTAGTATATATATAACAGTATGTAGTATATATATAACAGTATGTAGTATATATATAATAGTATGTAGTATATATATAACAGTATGTCGTATATATATAATAGTATGTAGTATATATATAACAGTATGTAGTATATATAATAGTATGTAGTATATATATAACAGTATGTAGTATATATAATAGTATGTAGTATATATATAAAAGTATGTAGTATATATATAATAGTATGTAGTATATATATAATAGTATGTAGTATATATATAATAGTATGTAGTATATATATAATAGTATGTAGTATATATAATAGTATGTCGTATATATATAACAGTATGTAGTATATATAATAGTATGTAGTATATATATAATAGTACATACTGTTATATATATACTACATACTATTATATATACTACATACTATTATATATACTACATACTATTATATATATACTACATACTATTATATATATAATAGTATGTCGTATATATATAATAGTATGTCGTATATATATAACAGTATGTAGTATATATAATAGTATGTAGTATATATATAATAGTACATACTATTATATATATACTACATACTGTTATATATATACTACATACTGTTATATATATACTACATACTATTATATATATACAGTGAACCCTCGTTTATCGCGGGGGTTTGGTTCCAGAAATAGCCCGCAATAAGTGAAATCCGCGAAGTAGGACAATTTTATATTTTACAATTATTCTACATGTTTTAAGGCTGAAAACGCTTCACCAGACACATTATACACCTTTCTGAGACTGGTATTAACATTTTTCTCTTGTTTAAACACTCAAACTTTTGTAGATTTTCATTAAAATATATTAATAGTGGGGGGGGGGCACGTGACACGCGGACACGTGCGCGCGGACACGTGTGCGCGCTGACACGTGCGCGCGGACACGTGTGTTTGTTTTGGTACCACATATCCATGCCATGTGCGAAAGTCGAGTGGAAAGCGACCTGGATATCATTTTGGGCAAGACTCAAGCCAATGCTAACAGTGCCAAACCGCTAACAGACGCCTCTGAGCACCACAAGACCAGGTAAGACTAACCTGCGCTCACAAGAGTTGGTTGCATTTCACCCCGGCTCCAAAATCAGACCGCTATCAATGCGTCGCCAATACTCCACAGCTCTCTAGGACGGGGTCGGGTTCGTGAGGGGAAAAGACCCACTGTCTCCTCTGTGCGCGCGAGTGTCCTCCCCCCGTTGCGGCTCCCCTGGCTCCCGTCCATGTTCTTGGCTCTTCCATGGTCCGGCTCGCACTCTCTTCCATGGCTCGTGCAAGTAAACAAAGGCCACACCTCCTGTCACCCAGGCGCTCTCGTGAAGAAAATCAGAGACTCTGTCCCTACCATCCCTGGTCTAGACCTGGTTTAGTCCTGGTTTAGACCTGGTTTAGTCCTGGTTTAGACCTGCTTTAGACCTGGTTTAGTCCTGGTCTAGTCTCTTAGCTAATCAGGGCGCAGGACAGAATGTTACACTGTAAAAAAAAGTTACACTATAAAAAAAATTGGAAAAAAAAAAAAAAAATTGGAAAAAAAAATCCGCGAAACAGCGAGGCCGCGAAGAGTGAACCGCGATACAGCGAGGGTTCACTGTACTACATACTATTATATATATAATAGTATGTTCCCAAAAAGACTCAAAAGGAACTTCTACTAAATACTGAGCAAAGGGTCAGAATACTTCTGACATGTAAAGGGTCTGAATACTTCTGACATGTAAAGGGTGTGAATACTTCTGACCATGTAAAGGGTCTGAATACTTCTGACCATGTAAAGGGTCTGAATACTTCTGACCATGTAAAGGGTGTGAATACTTCTGACCATGTAAAAGGTGTGAATACTTCTGACCATGTAAAGGGTCTGAATACTTCTGACCATGTAAAGGGTCTGAATACTTCTGACCACGTAAAGGGTCTGAATACTTCTGACCTGTAAAGGGTCTGAATACTTCTGACCATGTAAAGGGTGTGAATACTTCTGACCATGTAAAGGGTCTGAATACTTCTGACCATGTAAAGGGTGTGAATACTTCTGACCATGTAAAAGGTGTGAATACTTCTGACCATGTAAAGGGTCTGAATACTTCTGACCATGTAAAGGGTCTAAATACTTCTGGTGTATATTCTAAAAGTATATATAATAGTATGTAGTGGTGTATATATAATAGTATATAGTAGTACTATATATAATAGTATATAGTAGTATATACAATAGTATATAGTAGTATATACAATAGTATATAGTAGTGTATATACAATAGTATATAGTAGTGTATATACAATAGTATATAGTAGTGTGTATACAATAGTATGTAGTGTGTATATAATAGTATGTAGTGTGTATATAATAGTATGTAGTAGTGTATATAATAGTATGTAGTACTATATATAATAGTACGTAGTACTATATATAATAGTACGTAGTAGTACTATATATAATAGTATGTAGTAGTATATATAATAGTATGTAGTAGTATATATAATAGTACGTAGTACTATATATAATAGTACGTAGTAGTACTATATATAATAGTACGTAGTAGTACTATATACAATAGTACGTAGTACTATATATAATAGTATGTAGTACTATATATAATAGTATGTAGTACTATATATAATAGTATGTAACAGTATATATAATAGTATGTAACAGTATATATAATACATAGTAGTATATATAATAGTATGTAACAGTATATATATAATAGTATGTAGTATATATAATAGTATGTAGTATATATATAACAGTATGTAGTATATATATAACAGTATGTAGTATATATAACAGTATGTAGTATATATAATAGTATGTAGTATATATAATAGTATGTAGTATATATAATAGTATGTAGTATATATAATAGTATGTAGTATATATAAACTCACGGTCATCCCGTTGACGGTGCCCAGCTCCTCTCGGATGGTGAACACGTCCAGAAGAGCCTGAGTCGGATGTTCTCCAACTCCATCTCCAGCGTTTATCACCGGCTTCCGACAATGACGAGACGCAGACTGAGGAGAGAAGAGGAGAGAGGAGGAGAGGAGGAGAGAGGAGGGGAGGAGGAGAGGAGAGAGGAGGAGAGGAGAGAGGAGGAGAGGAGAGAAGAAGAGAAGAGGAGGAGGAGGAGAGAGGAGGGGAGGAGGAGGAGGAGAGGAGAGAGGAGGGGAGGAGAGAGAGAAGAGGAGGAGAGGAGAGGAGAGGAGGAGAGGAGAGAGGAGAGGAGGAGGAGAGGAGAGGAGGAGAAGGAGAGGAGAGAAGAGGAGAGGAGGAGGAAGAGAGGAGGAGGAGGAGAGGAGAGAGGAGAGGAGGAGAGGAGAGGAGGAGGAGGAGAGGAGAGGAGAGGAGGAGGAGAGGAGAGGAGGAGAAGGAGAGGAGGGGAGGAGGAGAGGAGGAGGAAGAGAGGAGGAGGAGGAGAGGAGAGAAGAGGAGAGGAGAGAAGAAGAGAGGAGAAGAGGAGAGGAGAGAGGAGGAGAGGAGAGGAGGAGAAGGAGAGGAGAGAAGAGGAGAGGAGGAGGAAGAGAGGAGGAGGAGGAGAGGAGAGGAGAGGAGAGGAGGAGGAAGAGAGGAGGAGGAGGAGAGGAGAGAGAAGGAAGAGAGGAGGAGGAGAGAGAAGAGGAGAGGAGAGAAGAGGAGAGAGGAGGAGGAGGAGAGGAGGAGAGAGGAGAGAGAAGAGGAGAGAAGAGAAGAGGAGAGAGGAGGAGGAGGAGGAGGAGAGGAGGAGAGAGAAGAGGAGAGAAGAGGAGAGAGGAGAGGAGGAGAGGAGGAGGAGAGGAGAGAAGAGAGGAGGAGAGAAAAGAGGAGGAGGAGGAGAGGAGGAGAGAGGAGAGAGAAGAGGAGAGGAGAGGAGAGAAGAGGAGAGGAAAGGAGGAGGAGGAGAGAGGAGGAGGAGAGGAGAGAAGAGGAGAGAGGAGGAGGAGGAGGAGGAGAGGAGGAGAGGAGAGAGAAGAGGAGAGAAGAGGAGAGAGGAGAGGAGGAGAGGAGGAGGAGAGAGGAGGAGGAGAGAAAAGAGGAGGAGGAGGAGAGGAGGAGAGAGGAGAGAGAAGAGGAGAGGAGAGGAGAGAAGAGGAGAGGAAAGGAGGAGGAGGAGAGAGGAGGAAGAGAGGAGGAGGAGAGAGAAGAGGAGAGGAGAGAAGAGGAGAGAGGAGGAGGAGGAGGAGGAGAGGAGGAGAGAGGAGAGAGAAGAGGAGAGAAGAGGAGAGAGGAGAGGAGGAGAGGAGGAGGAGAGGAGAGGAGAGAGGAGGAGGAGAGAAAAGAGGAGGAGGAGGAGAGGAGGAGAGAGAAGAGGAGAGGAGGAGGAGAGAAGAGGAGAGGAAAGGAGGAGGAGGAGAGAGGAGGAGGAGAGGAGAGAAGAGGAGAGAGAAGAGGAGAGGAGAGAGGAGGAGAGGAGAGGAGGAGGAGAGGAGAGAGGAGGAGAGGAGGAGGAAGAGAGGAGAGAGGAGGAGAGGAGAGGAGGAGGAGGAGAGAAGAGGAGAGGAGGAGGAAGAGAGGAGGAGGAGGAGAGGAGAGAAGAGGAGGAGGAAGAGAGGAGGAGGAGAGGAGAGAGAAGAGGAGAGAGGAGGAGGAGGAGGAGGAGAGGAGGAGGAGGAGAGAAGAGGAGAGAGAAGAGGAGAGGAGAGGAGGAGGAGGAGAGGAGAGAAGAGGAGAGGAGGAGGAAGAGAGGAGGAGAGAGAAGGAAGAGAGGAGGAGGAGAGAGAAGGAAGAGAGGAGGAGGAGAGAGAAGAGGAGAGGAGAGAAGAGGAGAGAGGAGGAGGAGGAGGAGAGGAGGAGAGAGGAGAGAGAAGAGGAGAGAAGAGGAGAGAGGAGAGGAGGAGGAGGAGAGGAGGAGGAGAGGAGAGGAGGAGGAGAGAAGAGGAGGAGGAGGAGGAAGAGAGGAGGAGGAGGAGAGAGAAGGAAGAGAGGAGGAGGAGAGAGAAGGAAGAGAGGAGGAGGAGAGAGAAGAGGAGGAGAGAGGTGGAGAGAGGAGGAGAGGAGAGAGAAGAGGAGGAGGAAGAGAGGAGGAGAGAGGTGGAGAGAGAAGAGGAAGAGAGGAGGAGAGAGAAGAGGAAGAGAGGAGGAGAGAGAGGAGGAAGAGAGAGAAGGAAGAGAGGAGGAGAGAGAAGAGGAGGAGGAAGAGAGGAGGAGAGAGGAGAGGAGGAGGAGAGGAGAGAGAAGAGGAGAGAGGAGGAAGAGAGAGGAGGAGGGGAGAGGAGAGAACAGGAGGAGAGAAGTTTAATGACGCTGAAGTTCTTGTTGGTGAATGTTCAGGATGATGGAGATAAACTCGTTCTGATTTTGTTGTTAGTACTTTGCTGTTACAACAGTGAAAATTCGCAGGTTTTGTTTTTTATAAACGGACACGGCGAACGCCCGAGCCGCTGCGTTCCACACAGGAAGTTCTGTCCTCACTCTGAACCCGCTGCTGTGGCCTCAGTGTTTCGGTCTGAACGTGAACGTGCGAATGATCGCAAACGCCGCGGCTCCACGTTTTTACCGTCTGTGGTTAGAAACAGGATGTACGGGTGAAACCAAAAGTGACACCGAAGAACGAGTCGCCGCCACAGTCAAATGAAGCTCACTGAGGCTACATCCACACGACAACGCTCCTGGATTTTTTTTATGCGGGTTGAAAAAAATCCACTCTGGAACCTGGTTTCAAAAAACACCGTTTTCGCTCCCCCAAAACGCCGGTGCCGCGTGGACAAAAGGCCAAAACGAATAAAAACTTCTCCGTTTCCACCAAAAAACGTTGTCGTGTGGACGGGCCCTGAGGCTCGCAGCTACAGGAGCGAACTTGTGGAAGCGGACGAAGAACGAGCGTGAGCAGTTGCAGAGGGGATGGAGCCGAAGCACGCCCACGCTCACTTCCTGTTTGGAACGTAGCGGCGAGCAGGTCAGCCATGTCTGAGGCGGAATCCTCACCTCCACAGCTCCAGGCGTGGGGTGACGGAGCACGAGAACGTCGGCGTAACAGCTCATGGTCTGAACGGAGTCGCACAGTGACTCCCCCTTCTGGCAGGAGGACGTCGACTCGCTGAAGTGAACCACAGATCCTCCCAGACGAGACATGGCGGCGGCGAAGGAGCTGCTGGTCCGAGTGCTCACCTCGTAGAACATGGACGCCATGACGCGACCCTGTGGGGGAGGGGAGGCGTTAGTCGTGAGAGCTTCAGTTTGTCGTCTAATTTGAGATTTTTAGATTTACTTTGAGAATGTCGAGGCTGCGCTCCTTCTGCACCATCAGACGCAGAGAGTGAGCCACGTTAAACAGGTGAGACATCTGAAAAACAAACGTGAAACCGGTGAAACGTCTGAAAAACAAATGTGAAACAAGTGAGACGTCTGAAAAACAAACGTGAAACCGGTGAACCGTCTGAAAAACAAACGTGAAACCGGTGAAACGTCTGAAAAACAAACGTGAAACCGGTGAAACGTCTGAAAAACAAACGTGAAACAGGCGAGACCTCAGAAAAACTAACGTGAATCCGGTGAAACGTCTGAAAAACAAACGTGAAACGTCTAAAAAACAAACGTGAAACCGGTGAAACGTCTGAAAAACAAACGTGAAACCGGTGAAACGTCTGAAAAACAAACGTGAAACAGGCGAGACCTCAGAAAAACAAACGTGAAACAAGTGAAACGTCTGAAAAACAAACGTGAAACCGGTGAAACGTCTAAAAAACAAATGTGAAACCGGTGAAACGTCTGAAAAACAAACGTGAAACCGGTGAAACGTCTAAAAAACAAACGTGAAACCGGTGAAACGTCTGAAAAACAAACGTGAAACCGGTGAAACGTCTGAAAAACAAACGTGAAACGTCTGAAAAACAAACGTGAAACGTCTAAAAAACAAACGTGAAACCGGTGAAACGTCTGAAAAACAAACGTGAAACCGGTGAACCGTCTGAAAAACAAACGTGAAACCGGTGAAACGTCTGAAAAACAAACGTGAAACCGGTGAAACGTCTGAAAAACAAACATGAAACCGGTGAAACGTCTGAAAAACAAACGTGAAACCGGTGAAACGTCTGAAAAACAAACATGAAACCGGTGAAACGTCTAAAAAACAAACGTGAAACCGGTGAAACGTCTGAAAAACAAACGTGAAACAGGCGAGACCTCAGAAAACAAACGTGAAACAGTTGAGACGTCTGAAAACAAAAGTGAAACAGGCGAAACATCTTAAAAACACGAAACGGCGAAACGTCTAAAAAACAAACGTGAAACAGGTGAAACATCTGAAAAACAAACGTGAAACATCTGAAAAACGTGAAACAAGTGAGACATCTGAAAAACAAACATGAAACAGGTGAAACGTCTGAAAAACAAACGTGAAACAGGTGAAACGTCTGAAAAACAAACATAAAACAAGTGAGACATCTGAAAAACAAACATGAAACAGGTGAAGTGTTTGAAAAACAAACATGAAACAGGTGAAACGTCTGAAAAACAAACATAAAACAGTTGAGGCTTCTGAAAAACAAACGTGAAACCGGTGAACCGTCTGAAAAACAAACGTGAAACCGGTGAAACGTCTGAAAAACAAACGTGAAACCGGTGAAAAGTCTGAAAAACAAACATGAAACAGGTGAAATGTTTGAAAAACAAACATGAAACAGGTGAAATGTTTGAAAAACAAACATGAAACAGGTGAAACGTCTGAAAAACAAACATGAAACAGGCGAGACAAAAAAACCCATCTGAAACGGCGTCTGCGGGACACAGAAGAAGCGCCCGGTGTTCTATGGTTTTGAACACAAATGTGGCGCACACACCTGCTCTTTGGTGAACTGGCGCACGGACAGGATGTGCTGCCCCACCAGAGGGTGCAGCAGTGGAGACACCTGCAGGTGAGGAGGAGGTACTGCAGCGCCCTGAGGGGAGAGGAGTCGGGACAGGGGAGGAGGGTGAGCGTAGTCCCCAGGAGCTCCAGAGGGGGGCAGCATCGCCAGCTCTGAGGAGAGAGAGGCGCAGGGGTTCAAAAACTAATTATAGGATTTTTTTGTGGCAAAAAGTCATTTTCAATTAATCCTAAAATCAAAATTCATTCAAATGAAATAACTCGTGTCTCATCCACCACATTTCTGGGAATCATTCTCGATAATCTAAACTGGACAAAGCACGCCGACTGGGTGACCAGGAAAAGTTTATTGGTATAAGAAAAGTTTGTAAATTTCTGGACTCTAAATCTATACTTACATTATACTATAGTCTAACTGATCCCCATCTGTACTAAACGTAACATTCTGAATATTTATGACATTAATATTAATCAAATTTGTATTTGTGTATATAAAATTCTTTAAAATCCAATGACGATCCTTAAACATTTCACCTTTTACTTTAAAACCAATCCTGACATCCATAGACACAGTGGTACCTCACCTTACGAAATTAATTTGTTCCAGAAGTGGTTTCGTAAGGTGAATTTTTCCTAAGTTGAGTAGATATTTCAATGGAAAAGGCCTGATCCGTTCCAAGGTGGTTTTTTTTATAGTGTAACTTTTTTTTTATAGTGTAACATTTGTGTTCTGCGTCCTGATTGGAATAAACCAGGTCTAGACCAGAACTAAACCAGGTCTAAACCTGGACTGGACCTGGACTAAACCAGGATTATCCCGGGACATGGCAGTGCCGCTGGAGGAGCGCGGTGCTCGTGTCTCCGCGCTCCTTGTGTGTTCCGCGCTAGAGCTAAGAGGCCGAGAAAGACGCTCTCTCAGCGGGAATAAGAGCGGGGCGGGGCGGGCTCTGCTTCTATGTGACTTCCAGGTCTAGACCAGAACTAAACCAGGTCTAGACCAGGTTTGGCGCTATATTGAGCCGTGTCTACCCCCACGCTTCACTATCAACACATTCCGTTGAAAATCTATGAAAGTTTGAGTGTTCAAACGAGAGAGAAATGCGAGAAAAGCCCAACTCCAGTCTGAGAAAAGTGTAGAATGTGTGTGGTGAGGCATTTACAGCCCTAAAACATGTAGAACAATTGCAAAATACAAAGTTGTCCTACCTCGTGGACCTCTCCCACCGCGGGCCACCTCTGGAACCTAACCCCGTGTGTGTTGATAAAGTGTATTTACGTTTCGGGTCGTGCATCTGAGCGCGCATTATTTGAATTTGAGATTTCGCGTTTCGTAACTTGAATTTTCTTTCGTATCTAGAGACCAAAATTTGACGTGAAGGCGTTTTGTAACTTGGATTTTTCGTATGTAGGCTCTTTCGTAAGGTGAGGTACCACTGTATAATACTCGTCAAAACGGTAATTTTCATGTTCTAAACGTCCAACGCAGACGTCTGTAGATGAGGCCCGTGTGTGTGTGTGTTTACCCGGCGGCAGGCCTGGGTCGGACATGCGGTGGACTCTAGGGGGCAGTAGGGAGCGTCGGGGGCTGTGGGCTCTGGTCCGGACCGAGTCTCGGGGAGGAGTGGGCCTGAGGGGCTCCGGGGTCTGACAAAAGTACAGAGAGATCAGAGCCGAGAAGAACCAGGTGTTTGTATCATGACCGACGTTCTTTACCATCGGCGTCTCTTTGAGCTCCGGAGGCGGCAACGTGGAGGTCGGCCATGTTTTCACATCTTCACCGTAACCGGGGGCAACCAGCACCTGACGGAGGACGGGTGTAAATGAGGCTTTATATATAAATATATATCTGTAGTCTGAGTTATAACAAACTTTAGGATTTAGACCTTCAACACTGCAGATGAGCAGTCTGTACACACGTACATGTACACACACATATATATATATATATATATGTACACACACACATATATATATATATGTACACACACACATATATATATATATGTACACACACACATATATATATATATATATATATACATGTACACACACATATATATGTACGTACACACACATATATATATATGTACACACACACATATATATATATGTACACACACATATATATATATATATATGTACACACACACATATATATATATGTACACACATATATATATATATATATATGTACACACACACATATATATATATGTACACACACATATATATATATATGTACACACACATATATATATATATATGTGTACACACACATATATATATATATGTACACACACATATATATATATATGTCTACACACACATATATATATATATGTACACACACATATATATATATATATATGTACACACACATATATATATATATGTACACACACATATATATATATATATGTACACACGTACATGTACACACACATATATATATATATATGTACACACACATATATATATATATGTACACACACATATATATATATGTACACACACATATATATATATATGTACACACACATATATATATATGTGTGTGTACATATATATATATATGTGTGTGTACATATATATATATATGTACACACATATATATATATGTACACACACATATATATATATATATGTACACACATATATATATATATATGTACACACACATATATATATGTACACACGTACATGTACACACACATATATATATATATGTACACACACATATATATATATATGTACACACACATATATATATGTACACACGTACATGTACACACACATATATACATGTACACACGTACATGTACACACACATATATATATGTACACACACATACATATATATATGTACACATACATATATATATGTACACACACATATATGTACACACACACATATATATGTACACACACACATATATATATGTACACATACATGTACACACACACATATATATATATATATGTACACACGTATGTGTACATATATATATATATATATATATATATATATATATATATGTACACACACATATATATATATATATGTGTGTACATGTACGTGTGTACATATACACACATATATATATATGTGTGTGTACATGTACGTGTGTACATATATATATATATATATATATATATACATGTACACACACATATATATATATGTGTGTGTACATGTACGTGTGTACATATATATATATATATATATATATATATATATATATATGTACACATACGTGTGTACATATATACGTGTGTGTACACATACGTGTGTACATATATATGTACACACGTATGTGTACACATACATGTACACACATATACATGTACACACACATATATATATACACACACTCAACAAAAATATAAAGGCAACACTTTTGTTTTTGCTCCCATTTTTCATGAGATGGACTTAAAGATGTAAAATTCATTCCAGATACACAATATTACCATTTCTCTCAAACATTGTTCACAAATCTGTCTAAATGTGTGATAGTGAGCACTTCTGCTTTGCTGAGATAATCCATCCCACCTCACAGGTGCCACATCAAGATGCTGATCTGACATCATGATTAGTGCACAGGTGTGCCTTATACTGCCCACAATAAAAGGACACTCTGAAATGTGCAGTTTTGTCTCACAGCAAAATGCCACAGATGTCACAAGCATTGAGGGAGCGTGCAGTTGGCATGCTGACAGCAGGAATGTCAACCAGATCTGTTGCTCGTGCATTGAATGTTCATTTCTCCACCATAAGCCTACTGGAATTTTACTCTGTTGTACTGTTGTTTACTCCTGTTGCACTAGAATTTCTACTGTGGCACATTTATTTTTTATCTTAACTCCAATGCACATTCTACTGCACATGACCATCTCACTGCTGTATCTTCCACTGCACATTTTTGAACATCTGTATATACACACATACACATGTACATACACGTACATATGTATGTGTGTATGTACATATGTGTGTGTTCATACACACATACATATGTACATACACGTACATATGTATGTGTGTATGTACATATGTGTGTGTTCATACACACATACATATGTACATACACGTACATAATGTATGTGTGTATGTACATATGTGTGTGTTCATACACACATACATATGTACATACACGTACATATGTATGTGTGTATGAACATATATGTACACATATGTACAGACATACACACATGTACACACACACATGTACATACACACATGTACATACATATATGTACATACATACACACATGTACATACATATATGTACATACATACACACATGTACATACACACATGTACACACACACATATACATATGTACATACACGTACATATGTATGTGTGTATGAACATATATGTACACATATGTACAGACATACACACATGTACATACATATATGTACATACATACACACATGTACATACACACATGTACATACATATATGTACATACATACACACATGTACATACACACATGTACACACACACATGTACATACACACATACACACATACATATGTACATACACGTACATATGTATGTGTGTATAAACATATGTACACATATGTACAGACATACACACATGTACATACATATATGTACATACATACACACATGTACATACACACACACATGTACATACACACATGTACATACACACATGTACATACATATATGTACATACATACACACATGTACATACATATATGTACATACATACACACATGTACATACATACACACATGTACACACACACATGTACACACACACATGTACATACACACATGTACATACATACACACATGTACATACATACACACATGTACATACACACATGTACATACATATATGTATACATGCATATATAACGGAGAGAACAGCGTTATCCTGAAGATGACTGTAAACTCTGACCTGTCCGTCGATGTAGGCCACCTCTCCTCTCAGCACCACGCGGCGCACTTTTCCCTTCACCTTCATGCCCGCGAACGGCGTCCATTTTGATTTGGTGAACTGCATAAACGGCGGGATGTCCCACTCCTGCTCCAGGTCCACCTACAGAACGCCACATTTAAAACCTTTTCAAAATAAAACTGTTCAACGCTAACGCACCTCTACATAGGTGTTCTCTTGGGCCGGTAAGTTGAAAATCCTCCTCGGGTTTTCGTAAAGTCGTTTGATCAAATCGTCCATCGTGAGGCGCCCGTCGTTCACCGCCGTCAGGAGCAACGGAAGCATCGTCTCCAAACCCGGAAACCCCGGAGGAGGATGAGAGCTGTTCTTCTCCTCCACCGAGTGAGGAGCTGAGAGGGACGGGGACGGGGACGGGGACAGGGACGGGGACGGGGACAGGGACGGGGACAGGGACGGGGACAGGGACGGGGACAGGGAGGGGGACAGGGAGGGGGACAGAGATGGGGACGGGGACAGGGACAGGGACAGGGAGGGGGACAGAGATGGGGACGGGGACGGGGACAGGGACAGGGACGGGGACAGGGACAGGGAGGGGGACAGGGAGGGGGAAAGAGATGGGGACAGGGACGGGGACAGAGATGGGGACGGGGACAGGGACAGGGAGGGGGACAGGGAGGGGGACAGAGATGGGGACAGGGACGGGGACAGAGATGGGGACAGGGACGGGGACAGAGATGGGGACAGAGAGACAGGGACAGAGACGGGGACAAGGTTGCAGTGTTATAAAGTTGTCCACATGTGTCCCACTGAGCCGGAGCTGTAGTTTTTAAATGTAAAGTTTGTCATTTGTCCGTTTGTTCCTTTTTGTGGGTTTCAGGCAGATGATCCGTCCTGATTTGAAGGATTTTGACATTTCCTCATTCAAAAGATTAAATTTTTTTATTTGGATTGTGTTGTTGCTATGACAACAGAGGGAGGGGCCACAGCAAATCCTTCAAATCAGGAGGAATCCCCCCACGTCCCCCGGGACGGTCTAAGGTCCAGGTCCAGGTCCAGGTCCAGGTCCTCACCGTGGTCTGTGGCGAAGCAGTCTATGATGTCCATGTTGTCCCACAGCGCCCCCTGGTCCTCTTTGGAGGAGAGCGCGGGTTTGACCTGAGCTCGTCCTGCTCCGATCTCAGCGATGTCGTCCTCACAGAGGAACAGGTGATGAGGCGCCACCTCACAGGTGACCTGCACCCCCTTCTGCTTCGCCGCACGAATCAGCAGGATCTGAACACGACCACAGAGGAGCTTTAGCCCGATACGTGCGGCACTATAGGTACACCGCACTATACGCATGCCGCACTGTACGCACGCCGCACTATACGCACACCGCACTGTACACACGCCGCACTGTACGCACGCCGCACTGTACGCACGCCGCACTGTACGCACGCCGCACTATACACACGCCGCACTGTACGCACGCCGCACTGTACGCACGCCGCACTGTACGCACGCCGCACTGTACGCACGCCGCACTATACGCACGCCGCACTGTACGCACGCCGCACTGTACGCACGCCGCACTGTACGCACGCCGCACTGTACGCACGCCGCACTATACGCACGCCGCACTGTACGCACGCCGCACTGTACGCACGCCGCACTGTACGTACGGCACTATACGTACACCGCACTGTACGCACGCCGCACTATACGTACGCCGCAATATACGCACGCCGCAATACTGTATACGTACGCGGCACTTCAGTTGTCCCTCGGTTACGTTCTAAAAATAACCCGTAATAAGTTAAATCTGTGAAGTAGCGGCACGGTAGCAGAGTGGTTAGCGCTCTTGCTTCACAGCAAGAAGGTTCCGGGTTCGATCCCCGGGTCGCCTGGGCCTTTCTGTGTGGAGTTTGCATGTTCTCCCCGTGTCTGGGTGGGTTTCCTCCGGGCACTCCGGTTTCCCCCATCAACCCAAAACATGCACCATAGGTACTCCAGCTTAGGTCCTGACCAAACCGAAGCAAGAAGATCATGGAGATGGTCCCCGGGCGCCCTAATGTGTGCTGCCCACTGCTCCTAATATATATATATATATATATATATATAGGATGGGTTAAAATGCAGAGAAGAATTTCTCCAGTGTGAGATCAATAAAGTTCACTTCTTCTTCTTCTTCTTCTAGGACAACTTTATATTTTACAGTTATTCTCCATGTTTTAAGGCTGTAAACGCCTCACCACACACATTCTACACTTTTCTCACACTGGAATTAACCTTTTCTCACATTTCTCTCTCGTTTAAACACTCAAACTTTCGTAGATTTTCAACAAAATGTATTAATAGTGAAGCGTCGACACGGACGCAAGAGCCGCACAAAACCAGGCCTAGAGCCGCACGCGCTGGTCTAGACCTGGTCTAGACCTGGTTTAGACCTGGTCTAGACCTGGTTTAGTCCATGTTTAGTCCTGGTTTAGTCCTGGTTTAATCCTGGTTTAATCCTGGTCTAGTCCTGGTCTAGTCCTGGTCTAGTCCTGGTCTAGTCCTGGTTTAGACCTGGTTTAGACCTGGTTTAGACCATGTTTAGTCCTGGTTTAATCCTGGTCTAGACCTGGTCTAGACCTGGTTTAGACCTGGTTTAGTCCATGTTTAGTCCATGTTTAGTCCATGTTTAGTCCTGGTCTAGACCTGGTTTAATCCTGGTCTAGTCCTGGTTTAGACCTGGTTTAATCCTGGTCTAGTTCTGGTCTAGACCTGGTTTAGTTCTGGTCTAGACCTGGTTTAGTCCATGTTTAGTCCTGGTCTAGACCTGGTTTAATCCTGGTTTAATCCTGGTCTAGACCTGGTTTAGTCCATGTTTAGTCCTGGTCTAGACCTGGTTTAATCCTGGTCTAGACCTGGTTTAGTCCTGGTTTAATCCTGGTCTAGACCTGGTTTAGACCTGGTTTAGACCTGGTTTAGTCCATGTTTAGTCCATGTTTAGTCCATGTTTAGTCCTGGTCTAGACCTGGTTTAATCCTGGTCTAGTCCTGGTTTAGACCTGGTTTAATCCTGGTCTAGTTCTGGTCTAGACCTGGTTTAGTTCTGGTCTAGACCTGGTTTAGTCCATGTTTAGTCCTGGTCTAGACCTGGTTTAATCCTGGTCTAGACCTGGTTTAATCCTGGTCTAGACCTGGTTTAGTCCTGGTTTAATCCTGGTCTAGACCTGGTTTAGTCCTGGTTTAGACCTGGTTTAGTCCATGTTTAGTCCTGGTCTAGTCCCGATTCCCCGTCTATAACATCATTCGGCAAAGGTCTACAGTCTCTTAACCAATCAGGACGCAGAACACAATGTTGATACACTATTTTAAAACATTTGAAATTTAAAAAGATAAAATAAAAATCTGCGAAACAGTGAGGCCGCGAAAAGTGAAACACGATATAGCGAGGGACCGGTGTATACGTACACGCCGCTATACGTGCGCGCCGCTATACGTGCGCGCCGCTATACGTGCGCGCCGCTATACGTGCGCGCCGCTATTCGTGCGCGCCGCTATACGTGCGCGCCGCTATACGTACACGCCGCTATACGTGCACGCCGCTATTCGTACACGCCGCTATTCGTACGCGCCGCTATACGTACGCGCCGCTATACGTACGCGCCGCTATACGTGCGCGCCGCTATACGTACACGCCGCTATACGTACACTACATTTCCGTGAGCGAGTGCTGCGTACCTCCTCTTTCCGCGCCACGTGGCAGATGTGCACCGCCCTCTGGTAAAGCTGAGCCACCATCAGAATCGCCGCCACCGTCTGCCGCTCGGCGTGAGCCACGATCGGCAGAGACTTCGGCCACTTCTCGAAATGCTACAGGAGAAACAAGGAGGTCAACAAGGGAGGAGCAGAGGAGGAGCACAGGAGAAGCAGAGGGTCAGAGGAGGAGGCGCAGAGGGTTAAAGGAGGCGCAGAGGGTTAGAGGAGGCGCAGAGGGTCAGAGGAGGAGCAGAGGGTTAGAGGAGGCGCAGAGGGTTAGAGGAGGCGCAGAGGGTTAGAGGAGGCGCAGAGGGTTAGAGGAGGAGCAGGGGGTCAGGGGAGGAGCAGAGGGGCAGAGGAGGAGGAGAGGGACAGAGGAGGAGCAGAGGGTTAGAGGAGGAGCAGAGGGTCAGAGGAGGAGCAGAGGGTTAGAGGAGGAGCAGAGGGTTAAAGGAGGAGCAGAGGGTCAGAGGAGGAGCAGAGGGTCAGAGGAGGAGCAGAGGGTCAGAGGAGGAGCAGAGGGTCAGAGGAGGAGCAGAGGGTTAAAGGAGGAGCAGAGGGTCAGAGGAGGAGCAGAGGGTCAGAGGAGGAGCAGAGGGTCAGAGGAGGAGCAGAGGGTTAAAGGAGGAGCAGAGGGTCAGAAGATGCCAGACCTCCATCCACAGAGACACGTTGTCCATCTTGAGGGTGGAGTAGGTGTCGTTCAGGTACATTTTGAGGCCGACCGCCTGGTGCGCGATGGCGGGGAGCGAGGAGGAGTTATCTGACGCCGCTCCGAGGTACAGAGCGTAATCACAGCGGCACCCGGCCTTCGCCAACTGAACGGGAACAAAGAACCGGCAGGTGAAACGTGAGGAACGTTCTGTATTTAACTACGCTTCCAGATGACCAGAGGAGGCGCAGAGGAGGCGCAGAGGAGGTTTACTCCCTCACCTTCTGCACCAGGGCGAGCGAGCTGGCGTCCGTTACCGCGGGCGACGTGTTCGGCATCGCACACACCAGAGTCACGCCTCCCGCCAGAGCCGCAGCCGTCCCCGAAGAAAAGTCCTCCTTATGCAACGCCCCGGGCTCACGGAGGTGAACGTGCACGTCTATGAGGCCTGGAGGAGGAGCAGAGGGTCAGAGGAGGAGCAGAGGAGGGTCAGGAGGAGCAGAGGGTCAGAGGAGGAGCAGAGGAGGAGCAGAGGAGGGGCAGAGGAGGAGCAGGAGGGCCAGAGGAGGAGCAGAGGGTCAGAGGAGGAGCAGAGGAGGGTCAGGAGGAGCAGGAGGGTCAGGAGGAGCAGGAGGGGCAGAGGAGGAGCAGAGGAGGGGCAGAGGAGGAGCAGAGGAGGGGCAGAGGAGGAGCAGAGAAGGAGCAGAGGAGGAGCAGAGGAGGAGCAGAGGAGGGGCAGAGGAGGAGCAGAGGAGGAGCAGAGGAGGGTCAGGAGGAGCAGAGGAGGGTCAGGAGGAGCAGAGGAGGAGCAGAGGAGGGGCAGAGGAGGAGCAGGAGGGGCAGAGGAGGAGCAGAGGAGGGGCAGGAGGGGCAGGAGGAGCAGAGGAGGGGCAGGAGGAGCAGAGGAGGGGCAGGAGGAGCAGAGGAGGGGCAGGAGGAGCAGAGGAGGGGCAGGAGGAGCAGAGGAGGAGCAGAGGAGGGGCAGAGGAGGAGCAGAGGAGGGGCAGAGGAGGAGCAGAGGAGGGGCAGAGGAGGAGCAGAGGAGGGGCAGGAGGGGCAGAGGAGGGTCGCAGGAGGGGCAGAGGAGGGTCGCAGGAGGGGCAGAGGAGGGTCAGGAGGAGCAGAGGAGGAGCAGAGGAGGGGCAGAGGAGGAGCAGGAGGTGCAGAGGAGGAGCAGGAGGGGCAGAGGAGGAGCAGAGGAGGGGCAGGAGGGGCAGGAGGAGCAGAGGAGGGGCAGGAGGAGCAGAGGAGGGGCAGGAGGAGCAGAGGAGGGGCAGGAGGAGCAGAGGAGGGGCAGGAGGAGCAGAGGAGGGGCAGGAGGAGCAGAGGAGGGGCAGGAGGTGCAGAGGAGGAGCAGGAGGTGCAGAGGAGGACAGAAGAGGTGCAGAAGAGGAGAAAAGGAGGTGCAGAGGAGGAGCAAAAGACAGAGGAGGTGCAGAGGAGGGGCAGAGGAGGAGCAGAGAAGGAGCAGGAGGAGCAGAGAAGGAGCAGGAGGAGCAGAGGAGGAGCAGAGGAGGGTCAGAGGAGGAGCAGAGGAGGGTCAGAGGAGGAGCAGAGGAGGGTCAGAGGAGGAGCAGAGGAGGGGCAGAGGAGGAGCAGAGAAGGAGCAGAGGAGGGTCAGAGGAGGAGCAGAGGAGGGTCAGAGGAGGAGCAGCGGAGGGTCAGAGGAGGAGCAGCAGAGGGTCAGAGGAGGAGCAGCAGAGGGGCAGAGGAGGAGCAGCAGAGGGGCAGAGGAGGAGCACAGGGGCAGAGGAGGAGCACAGGGGCACAGGAGGAGCACAGGGGCACAGGAGGAGCACAGGGGCAGAGGAGGAGCACAGGGGGAGAGGAGGAGCACAGGGGCAGAGGAGGAGGAGCACAGGGGCAGAGGAGGAGGAGCACAGGGGCAGAGGAGGAGGAGCACAGGGGCAGAGGAGGAGGAGCACAGGGGCAGAGGAGGAGCAGCACAGGGGCAGAGGAGGAGCAGCACAGGGGCAGAGGAGGAGCAGCACAGGGGCAGAGGAGGAGCAGCACAGGGGCAGAGGAGGGGCAGCACAGGGGCAGAGGAGGGGCAGCACAGGGGCAGAGGAGGGGCAGCACAGGGGCAGAGGAGGGGCAGCACAGGGGCAGAGGAGGGGCAGCACAGGGGCATTGAGGAGGGGCAGCACAGGGGCAGAGGAGGGGCAGCACAGGGGCAGAGGAGGGGCAGCACAGGGGCAGAGGAGGAGCACAGGGTCAGGAGGAGCACAGGGGCAGAGGAGGAGCACAGGGTCAGGAGGAGCACAGGGTCAGGAGGAGCACAGGGTCAGGAGGAGCACAGGGTCAGGAGGAGCAGAGGAGCAGCAGAGGAGGAGCAGAGGAGGAGCAGAGGGTCAGTCTATGTGTCTGCGTTGCTTCTTTTGTCTTCGTCTCCTGTTGGAGCAGATTTTTCCCTCAACACAAACTGGCACCAAGAAATGTGGGTTTGGCAGAGCCGACTTTTCCGGACGGAACCTTTTACTGATTGGATTTTTGATGTCTGGACATCCGATTGGCCTGGGGATGTTTCTGATCCATCGGAGCGAATAAAAATCTCCCAAAGCTGTAAATTTACCCCACAGCGGTAAACATGGACATACCAGTTCAACCGGAACACCGTGCACGAGTGTTACGTAAACACTCTGCCCGGTCTGTTTAGTAATGTTCACCTCAGCTACAGTTTTCAATTTCACCAATATTCTGTTCTGCTCCCCCTCCCCACCCTCCCGTTTGTTTACCAAACAAAAAGACGCCGTGTGTTTACCTGTCCTAATAGGTTTGAATATTGTTATTGATTGTACGGCATCTATTCTACTCGCACACACGCCCCTCCCCTCTCACCATTACTGTCCCGCATGGTTACGGCGGAAATTTCGATTCACTATGTGTCATGTACGTATGTTGTTTTTTTTTTTTACAATAAAGCGAACTATGAACTATGAACTATATACACTTTATATGAACAGTCTCTGGTCCCGTCTTTTTTTTTTTGTTTAACTGGAGGTTCTCGTACCGGGCAGTCGGACCAGGGTCTGGGACGTCATACTGTCCACGTGAGTCTTCACTGGAGGACTGAGGCCGATCTGATGCAGCGCCTGACCAGAAACACAAATGCGTTTAGTGCAAAGAGCATAAACCCCGCCCCTCGCCCCCATAAAGCCCGCCCCTCGCCCAGCATAAACCCCGCCCCTCGCCCCATAAACCCCGCCCCTCGTCCCCATAAATCCCCGCCCCCTCGCCCGCATAAACCCCGCCCCTCGCCCGCATAAACCCCGCCCCTCGCCCGCATAAACCCCCCCCCTCGCCCGCATAAACCCCGCCCCTCACCCGCATAAACCCCGCCCCTCACCCGCATAAACCCCCCCCCTCACCCGCATAAACCCCGCCCCATCACCCCCATAAACTCCGCCCATCGCCCCCATAAACCCCGCCCCCTCACCCGCATAAACCCCGCCCCCTCACCTGTACGAAGAGCTTGGTGCACTTGATGTCGATGATGAGCGGCACGGAGAAGTCCACCGCCATCCTCCTGGTCCTGTATCCTTTGGTGACGAAGGAGGAGAGACGGCGCCCCCCGCTGTTCCTCATCGACAGGTTTATCACCAGGTCAAAGTGGTTCTCCTCCAGGTAGTCCAGGATACTCGGCTGTTTGTCCTGAGGAGGAAACTCACTGTCCTCCTCCTCCTCAAACGGCCAGTCCACCGCCGTCACCTGAGGAGCAGAGGAGGAGGTGCAGATGAGGAGCAGAGGAGGTGCAGGAGGAGCAGAGGAGGAGGAGGGACAGAGGAGGAGGGACCGGGGAGGGACAGAGGAGGTGGTGCAGGAGGAGCAGAGGAGGAGGGACAGAAGGGACAGAGGAGGGTCAGGAGGAGGGACGGAGGAGGAGGGACAGAGAAGGGACAGAGGAGGGACCGAGGAGGGACCAAGGAGCAGAGGAGGAGGGACGGAGAAGGGACAGAGGAGGAGCAGAGGAGGAGCAGAGGAGGGACAGATGAGGAGCAGAGGAGGAGGAGCAGAGAAGGGACAGAGGAGGGTCAGGAGGAGGGACGGAGGAGGAGGGACAGAGAAGGGACAGAGGAGGGACCAAGGAGGAGCAGAGGAGGAGGGATAGAAGGGACAGAGGAGGGTCAGGAGGAGGGACGGAGGAGGAGCAGAGGAGGAGCAGAGGAGGGACAGATGAGGAGCAGAGGAGGAGGAGCAGAGAAGGGACAGAGGAGGGACCGAGGAGGGACCAAGGAGCAGAGGAGGAGGGACGGAGAAGGGAGAGAGGAGGAGCAGAGGAGGAGGAAAAGGAGGAGGAGCAGAGCAGGAGCAGAGGAGGAGGGACCGAGGAAGGACAGAGGGACCTCTGTCCTTCCTCGGTCCCTCCTCCTCTGCGACAGAGCGAGGAGGAGGAGGGACAGAGGAGGAGGAGAGACAGAGGAGGAGCAGAGGAGGGACCAAGGAGGAGCAGAAGAGGAGGAGGAGCAGAGGACAGTGAACATGGGCACAGAAGTGGTGACCCCTGATATTCAGCCAATCACAGCCCTGATGCTCTGACCTTGACCCCGTGCTCCGTGTAGAAGTCGGCGGTTCCCAGACTGGCGTAAAGATCGAACCCCAACGACTCGAGCGAGCGGACCGTGGGCAGCAGCTCGCTCTTATTCTGAAAGAGACACAGAGCTCTTATTCTGAAAGAGACACAGAGCTCTTATTCTGAAAGAGACACAGAGCTCTTATTCTGAAAGAGACACAGAGCTCTTATTCTGAAAGAGACACACAGAGCTCTTATTCTGAAAGAGACACAGAGCTCTTATTCTGAAAGAGACACACAGAGCTCTTATTCTGAAAGAGACACACAGAGCTCTTATTCTGAAAGAGACACACAGCTCTTATTGTGAAAGAGACACAGAGCTCTTATTGTGAAAGAGACACAGAGCTCTTATTGTGAAAGAGACACAGAGCTCTTATTGTGAAAGAGACACAGAGAGCTCTTATTGTGAAAGAGACACAGAGAGCTCTTATTCTGAAAGAGACACAGAGAGCTCTTATTCTGAAAGAGACACAGAGAGCTCTTATTCTGAAAGAGACACAGAGAGCTCTTATTCTGAAAGAGACACAGAGAGCTCTTATTGTGAAAGAGACACAGAGCTCTTATTGTGAAAGAGACACAGAGCTCTTATTGTGAAAGAGACACAGAGCTCTTATTGTGAAAGAGACACAGAGCTCTTATTGTGAAAGAGACACAGAGCTCTTATTGTGAAAGAGACACAGAGCTCTTATTGTGAAAGAGACACAGAGCTCTTATTCTGAAAGAGACACAGAGCTCTTATTGTGAAAGAGACACAGAGCTCTTATTCTGAAAGGTCGTGGTCCCTGCGGTCGCGGTCCCTGCGGTCGTGGTCCCTGCGGTCGTGGTCCCTGCGGTCGTGGTCCCTGCGGTCGTGGTCCCTGTGGGTCTGTACCTTGTAGCTGCCGATGGAGAGGAGGATGTTCTTCTTGGGGATCTTGAAGCCGGTGGAGAGCATGGCCTTCAGATACGCCTCGTAACGATCTTCTCCAAAACACGCCACCTCCCCAGTGCTGGTCATCTCCACGCCCAGAACCACGTCTGCTCCAGCCAGACGCGAGAACGAGAACTGAGGGACCTGCAGCACACAGACCGGGTTCAGGCCTCGCCCAGTCCTTCCGTCCAGTCCCTCCGCCCAGCCCCTCGCCCAGTCCGTCGGCCCAGTCCGTCGGTCCAGTCCGTCGGCCCAGTCCGTCGGTCCAGTCCCTCGGTCCAGTCCCTCGGCCCAGCCCCTCGCCCAGCCCCTCGCCCAGCCCCTCGGTCCAGTCCCTCGGTCCAGTCCCTCGGTCCAGTCCCTCGCCCAGCCCCTCGCCCAGCCCCTCGGTCCAGTCCCTCGGTCCAGTCCCTCGGCCCAGCCCCTCGGTCCAGCCCCTCGGCCCAGCCCCTCGGTCCAGCCCCTCGGCCCAGCCCCTCGGCCCAGCCCCTCGGCCCAGCCCCTCGGCCCAGCCCCTCGGTCCAGTCCCTCGGTCCAGCCCCTCGGTCCAGCCCCTCGGTCCAGCCCCTCGGTCCAGCCCCTCGGTCCAGTCCCTCGGTCCAGTCCCTCGGTCCAGTCCCTCGGTCCAGCCCCTCGGTCCAGCCCCTCGCCCAGTCCCTCGCCCAGTCTCACCTTGACCCCGACCACTCCCTTCCCGGTCATCAGTCCCACAGGTTCCACCTCCTCGCCCATTATGGCCTGCGTCGCCAGGGCGACCAGGTCCACGCCCAGAGTCTTGGAGACGAACGGAAACGAGCGCGACACGCGGACGTTACACTCGATCACCTTCAGCTGGTCGTCCTGGAAACAAGTCAGAGCCAGATCGGATTTAAAACGATTTCACTCTGGAAAACAGGGAAAGATTTGACGAGATCTGAGAGAAACGGATCGAGTTTGAATCTGCCGTTTGACTAACACCGTCTGCCCCCAAACTCACCGTGTCGCTCAGAGTCTCAGAAAATAACCAAGAGTTAAAATAAGGACGACCCAAATCTCTGTGTGAAACACTTCAGTTTTTCATATTAAAGAAATATTCTGTTCTAACGTCGTTTCCTCGTCTCCTGGAGTTCTTTTGTTTCATTCTCATGTTTCACACAAACCTGCAGATTTAACACGAGTTCTTCTCTTACACTGAAAACACTCCCACCTTGTGATGTCATCATGTGCCTGGACTAAAGATGGACTAAATCTGGACTAAACCTGGACTGGTTAGTGGGGAAACGAAATTTCGAATTCATTCTATGTACATGTTTGTTTTTCGACAATAAAGCAAACTATGACTATGAACTATGATGACTAAAGATGGACTAAACCTGGACAAAAGGTGGACTAAAGGTGGACTAAAGGCGGACTAAAGGCGGACTAAAGGCGGACTAAAGGCGGACTAAAGGCGGACTAAAGGCGGACTAAAGGCGGACTAAAGGCGGACTAAAGGCGGACTAAAGGCGGACTAAAGGCGGACTAAAGGCGGACTAAAGATGGACTAAATCTGGACTAAATCTGGACTAAACCTGGACTAAACCTGGACTAAACCTGGACTAAAGATGGACTAAAGATGGACTAAATCTGGACTAAACCTGGACTAAAGATGGACTAAACCTGGACTAAACCTGGACTAAAGATGGACTAAAGATGGACTAAAGATGGACTAAACCTGGACTAAAGATGGACTAAACCTGGACTAAACCTGGACTAAATCCGAGTTCTTCTCTCACACTGAAAACACTCTGTTCCACCTCGTGATGTCATCATGTGGTGATACAGGAAGTGCTCCACTGTGTTTTTAAACTCCACACACCTTCACTAGAATCATGTGGATAATTTCAGTCCTGGAGTCGCCGATCTCGATTGAACTAAAGGGAAAAGTTCACTGTTCACTTGATGACATCACGAGGTGGAACAGAGCGTTTGGAGCTTTGGAGATGTTACAGACGAATAATAAAGAGTTCGTCAAACATGTGAATGAAACAAACACGACTCCAGGTGTTTGAGGAGGACACAGTGAGAACATGGAGTAAAGCTCTGATGGAGGTCTTTGACTGTAACGACGCCTTTTCTAATAAAACCGTAGATGAAACAGAAGTGTTGGAGATGTTCCCGTCGGTCTGGGTGTATTTGTACCTTGGCGATGAGCTGCAGGTTGAAGGGCCCAGTGACCTGAAGCTCCTGACCGATGGCGTGGACGATGGTCTTGATCCGATCTATGGTTTTCTGGTTGAGATCCTGAGGAGGCGTGACCAGCGTGGCGTCTCCTGAGTGGACTCCAGCGTTCTCCACGTGTTCAGAGACGGCGATCGCCAAAACCACACCGTCCTGAGCCACCGCATCCACGTCGATCTCCTGAAGAGCGAAATAAAGAAGTGTAGAGGAGAAGATACAACAGTGAAGATGTTAGATTCAGTCCCCCTCTCTCTGGTGTGGGACCTTCTGCCGGAGTCTCTGGAGGAGGACCTTCTGCCTGAGGGGACCTTCTGCCTGAGCCTCTGGAGGGGGACCTTCTGCCTGAGCCTCTGGAGGAGGACCTTCTGCCTGAGCCTCTGGAGGGGGGACCTTCTGCCTGAGCCTCTGGAGGAGGACCTTCTGCCTGAGCCTCTGGAGGGGGACCTTCTGCCTGAGCCTCTGGAGGGGGACCTTCTGCCTGAGCCTCTGGAGGAGGACCTTCTGCCTGAGCCTCTGGAGGAGGACCTTCTGCCTGAGCCTCTGGAGGAGGACCTTCTGCCTGAGCCTCTGGAGGGGGGACCTTCTGCCTGAGCCTCTGGAGGGGGACCTTCTGCCTGAGCCTCTGGAGGGGGACCTTCTGCCTGCCTGAGTCTCTGGAGGGGGACCTTCTGCCTGAGTCTCTGGAGGTTACTCTGACCTTGGCCTCCTGGATGAACTTGGAGATGACCACTGGATGCTCCTTGGATACGGCCACAGCGCTGCTCAGAAACTTCACCAGGTCTTTGTCTGAATACGCCACGTTCATCGCTGCTCCACTCAGAACATACGAGGGACGCACCAGGCAGGGGTACCCCACCGCCTCACAGAACCCCACTGCCGACTGAACAGAGAAAGAGTATGAACCCCACTGCGACCGCTCCGCACCGGCGCGTGCCCGTCCCCTCTTCTTACCTCGGTATCCGACAGCTCCTTCCACCGCGGCTGGCTAATCCCGATGGCGTCCAACATTCGGGAGAACTTGAACCTGTTCTCGGCGTTGTCGATGAACTCGGGGGAGGTGCCCAGGATGCGGCACTGCTGTCGGTGCAGAGACATGGCGATGTTATTGGGCAGCTGCCCGCCCATAGACAGGACCACGCCCTCGGGGTTCTCACGCTCGTAGATGTCCATCACCGTCTGCAGAAAAACAGTTCCACAAGAATATTTTGCACCCATATTTTTAGGTTCTTTTTTCAGACCTGACAGTTTGGACTGCTCCCTGCGGTCTTCCTCAGGGTCATGTTTGGACTGCTCCCTGCGGTCTTCCTCAGGGTCATGTTTGGACTGCTCCCTGCGGTCTTCCTCAGTCACGTGATGTCGCCTTGACGTGTCCGTTCAGCTGGTTTAAACAGGTTTTGGGCCCGTCTTCCTACAGGTGGAGGCAGGACGACAGCGCCATCTGCAGTCCGACTTCCTCAGGACAGAATCCCAGGTATGAGCGAGTAAAAAATCCCCCTCACCCCAGTTTATCGTCCCACACGTCACAGCAACATCGCGTGACTGAGGAAGACCGCAGGGAGCAGTCCAAGCTGAATGAAAACAAACTCTTGGTCTGAAAAAAAGAACCTTCCTCTTGGAAATGAACCTCACTCGACCATTTCGCGCCCATGTTCAGTCGAACGTCTTAAAGGTTCAAGGACCCAACAAACATTAGCTGCGTTTTTTAGTTTTGTGTTTATTACCCAGTGGCTCCCCAAAAAAAATCTAACACCAAATGTAGTTTTTATTTGGAGTCTCACCTCGAAGGAGATTTCATCAAAGTAAAGTCTGTCACACATGTCGTAGTCCGTGCTCACGGTCTCAGGGTTATAGTTCACCATGATCGTCTTAAAGCCCATCTGCAGAGAAGCCAGACACAAAACTACAAATCCACACAAAAGAGACAAAAAACGCCACACACGCGCTCTGCCGCCGCCGCCACACACACGCTCTGCCGCCACACACACGCTCTGCCGCTGCCGCCACACACACGCTCTGCCGCCACACACACGCCCTGCCGCCACACACACGCTCTGCCGCCGGCGCCACACACACGCTGCCGCCGGCGCCACACACACGCCCTGCCGCCACACACACCACTCTGCCGCCACACACACGCTGCCGCCGGCGCCACACACACGCCCTGCCGCCGGCGCCACACACACGCTCTGACATCACCGACCCTGCGCAGTTCTGTGATGCAGCCGACCGCACACCAGTCGAACTCCACGCTGCTGCCGATGCGGTAAACGCCGGAGCCGATGACCATGACATGCTGCAGGTCAAAGCTCAGGTCGTGGGTGGAGCCGTGGTAGGTCAGGTACAGGTAGTTGGTGTGAGCCGGCCACTCTGCCGCCACCGTGTCGATCTGCTTCACCACGGGAAAAATGGACCAATGAGAGCGCAGACGCCGCACCGCCAGCTCTGTGCTACAGGGGGCAGCAGAGACACCACTTTTAGTATTACGCATGTGACACAGTGATGCCACGCAGTGACACCACGCAGTGACACCACGCTGTGACATCACGCTGTGACATCACACAGTGACACCACGCAGTGACATCACGCAGTGACATCACGCTGTGACATCACGCTGTGACATCACGCAGTGACATCACGCAGTGACATCACGCTGTGACATCACACAGTGACATCACGCTGTGACACCACGCAGTGACATCACGCTGTGACATCACACAGTGACATCACGCTGTGACACCACGCAGTGACATCACGCAGTGACATCACGCTGTGACATCACGCAGTGACATCACGCTGTGACACCACACAGTGACACCACACTGTGACACGGCGCTGTGACACGACGCTGTGACATCACACTGTGACACCACACTGTGACACCACGCTGTGACACCACGCTGTGACATCACGCTGTGACATCACGCTGTGACACGGCGCTGTGACATCACGCTGTGACATCACGCTGTGACATCACGCAGTGACACCACGCAGTGACATCACGCAGTGACACCACGCTGTGACATCACGCTGTGACATCACGCTGTGACACCACACAGTGACACCACACTGTGACACGGCGCTGTGACACGACGCTGTGACACCACACAGTGACACCACACTGTGACACGGCGCTGTGACACGACGCTGTGACATCACACTGTGACACCACACTGTGACACCACGCTGTGACATCACACTGTGACATCACACTGTGACACCACACTGTGACACCACGCTGTGACACGACGCTGTGACATCACGCTGTGACATCACGCTGTGACACCACACAGTGACACCACACAGTGACACCACACAGTGACATCACACTGTGACACCACA
This sequence comes from Paratrypauchen microcephalus, assembly GCA_036785185.1. Taxonomy (NCBI): domain Eukaryota; kingdom Metazoa; phylum Chordata; class Actinopteri; order Gobiiformes; family Gobiidae; genus Paratrypauchen; species Paratrypauchen microcephalus. The sequence continues at coordinate 78,400 of JAVJIX010000426.1, read as the reverse complement.
CTGTGACACCACGCTGTGACACGACGCTGTGACACGACGCTGTGACATCACACTGTGACACCACACTGTGACACCACGCTGTGACATCACACTGTGACACCACGCTGTGACGTCACACTGTGACACCACGCTGTGACGTCACACTGTGACATCACAGTGTGACATCACGCTGTGACACCACACAGTGACACCACGCTGTGACATCACGCTGTGACATCACGCTGTGACACCACACAGTGACGCCACACAGTGACGCCACACAGTGACGCCACACAGTGACGCCACACAGTGACACCACGCTGTGACATCACGCTGTGACACCACGCTGTGACACCACACTGTGACACCACGCTGTGACACGACGCTGTGACATCACGCTGTGACATCACGCTGTGACATCACGCTGTGACATCACACAGTGACATCACACAGTGACATCACACAGTGACACCACACTGTGACACCACGCTGTGACACCACGCTGTGACATCACACTGTGACACCACACTGTGACACCACGCAGTGACATCACGCTGTGACACCACGCTGTGACATCACGCAGTGACACCACGCTGTGACATCACGCAGTGACACCACGCAGTGACATCACACTGTGACACCACGCAGTGACACCACGCAGTGACACCACGCAGTGACATCACAGTGTGACACCACACAGTGACATCACGCAGTGACGCCACGCAGTGACACCACGCAGTGACACCACGCTGTGACACCACACTGTGACATCACACTGTGACATCACGCTGTGACATCACGCTGTGACATCACGCTGTGACATCACGCTGTGACATCACGCTGTGACACCACACAGTGACACCACACAGTGACACCACGCTGTGACATCACACTGTGACATCACACTGTGACACCACGCAGTGACACCACGCTGTGACACCACACTGTGACACCACGCTGTGACATCACGCAGTGACACCACGCTGTGACATCACGCTGTGACACCACGCTGTGACATCACACTGTGACATCACAGTGTGACATCACGCTGTGACACCACGCTGTGACATCACACTGTGACATCACACTGTGACATCACAGTGTGACATCACGCTGTGACACCACACAGTGACACCACACAGTGACACCACGCTGTGACACCACGCAGTGACACCACGCTGTGACATCACGCAGTGACACCACGCTGTGACATCACGCTGTGACATCACACTGTGACATCACAGTGTGACATCACGCTGTGACACCACACAGTGACACCACACAGTGACACCACGCTGTGACACCACACTGTGACACCACGCTGTGACATCACACTGTGACATCACGCAGTGACACCACACTGTGACATCACAGTGTGACATCACGCTGTGACACCACACAGTGACACCACACAGTGACACCACGCTGTGACATCACGCTGTGACACCACACTGTGACATCACGCAGTGACACCACACTGTGACATCACGCTGTGACATCACGCAGTGACACCACGCAGTGACACCACGCTGTGACACCACGCTGTGACACCACGCAGTGACATCACAGTGTGACACCACGCTGTGACACCACGCAGTGACATCACAGTGTGACACCACGCTGTGACACCACGCTGTGACATCACGCAGTGACACCACGCAGTGACACCACGCTGTGACACCACGCTGTGACACCACACTGTGACACCACGCTGTGACATCACGCAGTGACACCACGCAGTGACATCACAGTGTGACACCACGCAGTGACACCACGCTGTGACACCACGCTGCGACACCACGCAGTGACATCACAGTGTGACACCACGCTGTGACACCACGCTGTGACATCACGCAGTGACACCACGCAGTGACACCACGCTGTGACACCACGCTGTGACACCACACTGTGACACCACGCTGTGACATCACGCAGTGACACCACGCAGTGACATCACAGTGTGACACCACGCTGTGACACCACGCTGTGACACCACGCAGTGACATCACAGTGTGACACCACGCTGTGACACCACGCAGTGACATCACAGTGTGACACCACGCAGTGACACCACGCTGTGACACCACGCAGTGACACCACGCTGTGACATCACGCAGTGACACCACGCAGTGACACCACGCTGTGACACCACGCTGTGACACCACACTGTGACACCACGCTGTGACATCACGCAGTGACACCACGCAGTGACATCACAGTGTGACACCACGCTGTGACACCACGCAGTGACATCACAGTGTGACACCACGCTGTGACACCACGCTGTGACATCACGCAGTGACACCACGCAGTGACACCACGCTGTGACACCACGCTGTGACACCACACTGTGACATCACGCAGTGACACCACGCAGTGACATCACAGTGTGACACCACGCTGTGACACCACGCTGTGACACCACGCTGTGACACCACGCAGTGACATCACAGTGTGACACCACGCAGTGACACCACGCTGTGACACCACGCTGCGACACCACGCAGTGACATCACAGTGTGACACCACGCTGTGACACCACGCTGTGACATCACGCAGTGACACCACGCAGTGACACCACGCTGTGACACCACGCTGTGACACCACACTGTGACACCACGCTGTGACATCACGCAGTGACACCACGCAGTGACATCACAGTGTGACACCACGCTGTGACACCACGCTGTGACACCACGCTGTGACACCACGCTGTGACACCACGCTGTGACACCACGCAGTGACACCACGCAGTGACACCACACAGTGACGCCACACAGTGACACCACGCTGTGACATCACGCTGTGACACCACGCTGTGACATCACGCTGTGACACCACGCAGTGACACCACGCTGTGACACCACGCTGTGACACCACGCAGTGACACCACGCTGTGACACCACGCAGTGACATCACAGTGTGACACCACGCTGTGACATGACGCTGTGACATCACGCTGTGACACCACGCTGTGACACCACGCAGTGACATCACAGTGTGACACCACGCTGTGACATGACGCTGTGACATCACGCTGTGACACCACACTGTGACATCAGTGTGACACCACGCTGTGACATCACGCAGTGACACCACGCAGTGACACCACGCTGTGACACCACGCTGTGACACCACGCAGTGACATCACAGTGTGACACCACGCTGTGACATGACGCTGTGACATCACGCTGTGACATCACGCTGTGACACCACGCTGTGACACCACGCTGTGACACCACACAGTGACATGACGCTGTGACACCACACTGTGACATCACACAGTGACACCACGCTGTGACACCACGCAGTGACATCACAGTGTGACACCACGCTGTGACACCACGCTGTGACACCACGCAGTGACATCACAGTGTGACACCACACTGTGACATCACGCAGTGACATGACGCTGTGACACCACACTGTGACACCACGCAGTGACATCACGCTGTGACATCACGCAGTGACATCACAGTGTGACACCACACTGTGACACCACACTGTGACATCACGCAGTGACATCACAGTGTGACACCACACTGTGACACCACACTGTGACACCACGCTGTGACACCACGCAGTGACACCACACTGTGACACCACGCAGTGACATCACACAGTGACACCACGCTGTGACACCACGCAGTGACATCACGCAGTGACACCACGCTGTGACATCACGCAGTGACACCACGCTGTGACACCACACTGTGACACCACACTGTGACACCACGCAGTGACACCACACTGTGACACCACACTGTGACACCACACTGTGACACCACACTGTGACACCACACTGTGACACCACGCTGTGACACCACGCAGTGACACCACGCTGTGACACCACGCTGTGACACCACGCTGTGACACCACACTGTGACACCACACTGTGACACCACGCAGTGACACCACGCAGTGACACCACGCTGTGACATCACAGTGTGACACCACGCAGTGACACCACGCTGTGACACCACGCAGTGACACCACGCTGTGACACCACGCTGTGACATCACGCTGTGACACCACACTGTGACACCACACAGTGACACCACGCTGTGACACCACGCTGTGACACCACACAGTGACATCACACTGTGACACCACGCAGTGACACCACGCAGTGACACCACGCAGTGACACCACACTGTGACATCACGCTGTGACATCACGCTGTGACATCACGCTGTGACACCACGCTGTGACATCACGCTGTGACATCACGCTGTGACACCACGCTGTGACACCACGCTGTGACACCACGCTGTGACATCACGCTGTGACATCACGCTGTGACATCACGCTGTGACACCACGCTGTGACATCACGCTGTGACATCACGCTGTGACATCACGCTGTGACATCACGCTGTGACACCACGCTGTGACATCACGCTGTGACACCACACTGTGACATCACGCTGTGACATCACGCTGTGACATCACGCTGTGACATCACACTGTGACACCACGCTGTGACATCACACTGTGACACCACACTGTGACATCACGCTGTGACATCACACTGTGACATCACACTGTGACACCACACTGTGACATCACACTGTGACATCACGCTGTGACATCACACTGTGACATCACGCTGTGACATCACGCTGTGACATCACGTGTCCCGGAAACATTGAGGAAATCATCTGTAAAAGATCAGACAGTAAAAGTGGCCTGGAGGACTGACCTCTGCACGGCCTGAGCGATCTGTTTGTCCGAGAACCCGAGCTGCTTCGCCTTCCTCATGACGTCCGGCGGCATCGCACTCTCGTCCTGAACCACGGCGAGCACGGGTCACAAGAGGTCAAATCACAAGAGGTCAAATCACAAGAGGTCAAATCACAAGAGGTCAAATCACAAGACGTCACACACAGAGGTATGATCAGATCTGAAGATGAATCCACGATGGCGGTGTGTCGTTTAACGCTCTGTGCTCAAAAATCACTTCCTGAACACCGCCGCCAAACGTGTGACGTCAGAAACTCTGACCAATCAGAGCGCGGCCTCAGAGCGGGGCGGGGCTAACGAACACTGAAGAATCCTGGAAGCCCCATCACGGGCAGGTCAGAGGTTTAGTTTAGTGGTTTAGACTAGAGGTGGGTATTGGCAAAGAAGTCACGATTCAATTGGAATCACGATTCATCTGCCACGATGCGATACTATCACGATGCGTCACGATACTTGAATTATTGTGATGCATTGCAATATATTGGACATACTTCAGTGAAAATGTACCAAAAAGAGAGGATAACTTAAATATCAGTGGCTGTGTATCTGGGTCGTGTCTTCAACTGATACAGAACTCTGAGCAACTCAATTCAGAACTGAATTTATTGAATAACAAAAACAAATAAACCAAACAATAACAAAAAAAGTGCAGAGGATTTTTTCTAAAACAAAAAATGATGTTCAAACATTTGGCATTTTGGAGGTAGCTCCATCATAACAAACAATACCCTTTACACAGACAAAAGTGCAGAGGATTTATAAAAAAATACACTAATAATTAATGTATTTATTTATTTATTTATATTAAATATTAAATTATTAAATATTAAATTATTAATTAATAAAAATCAATTTTTGGCATCAAGAATCAATGCAGTATATTGAGAGAGTTAGTATCGCGATGCATCGTCATGACGATTATTTTGCACACCGCTAGTTTAGACCTGGTTTAGACCAGGTTTAGACCAGGTTTAGACCTGGTTTAGACCTGGTTTAGACCTGGTTTAGTCCTGGTTTAGTCCTGGTTTAGATCTTGTTTAGTCCTGATTTAGACCAGGTTTAGACCAGGTTTAGACCTGGTTTAGACCAGGTTTAGTCCTGGTTTAGACCAGGTTTAGTCCTGGTTTAGACCAGGTTTAGACCTGGTTTAGACCAGGTTTAGTCCTGGTTTAGACCTGGTTTAGACCTGGTTTAGACCAGGTTTAGACCAGGTTTAGATCTTGTTTAGTCCTGATTTAGACCAGGTTTAGACCAGGTTTAGACCAGGTTTAGACCAGGTTTAGACCTCATTTAGATCTTGTTTAGTCCTGGTTTAGTCCTGGTTTAGTCCTCGTTTAGACCTGGTTTAGTCCTGATTTAGACCTGGTTTAGACCAGGTTTAGACCAGGTTTAGACCAGGTTTAGACCAGGTTTAGTCCTCATTTAGACCTGATTTAGACCTGGTTTAGACCAGGTTTAGTCCTCATTTAGACCTGGTTTAGACCTGGTTTACTCCTGGTTTACTCCTGGTTTACTCCTGGTTTACTCCTGGTTTAGACCAGGTTTAGACCAGGTTTAGACCAGGTTTAGACCAGGTTCAGTCCTCATTTAGTCCTGATTTAGACCTGATTTAGACCTGGTTTAGACCTGGTTTAGACCTGGTTTAGACCTGGTTTAGACCTGGTTTAGTCCTGGTTTAGTCCTGGTTTACTCCTGGTTTACTCCAGGTTTAGACCTGGTTTACTCCTGGTTTAGACCTGGTTTAGTCCTGGTTTAGACCTGGTTTACTCCTGGTTTAGACCTGGTTTAGTCCTGGTTTAGACCTGGTTTAGTCCAGGTTTAGACCTGGTTTAGTCCCGGTTTAGTCCCGGTTTAGTCCCGGTTTAGTCGGAGGTCAGGTGTGTGAGAACATGGATGTGGCGTCACCTGGTTGAAGGTCTCCAGGAGCCTCTCGTGGTCGGCGATGTTCTTCATTTTGTGCAGGAACCAGCGGTCGATCTTGGTGAGTTCGTAGAGTTTCTCCACGGAGTACCCGTCCCGGAGCGCCGACGCCAACACGAAGATGCGTTTGTCTGTGGGAGTCTCCAGCTCCTGAAACACAAGATGCACGTCACACCGGGTTTGTAACGCCGTACAGGTCTGGGGAGCATGTGGGCGGAGCCTCGTACAGACTCGTACTGCTAACCGTAAGGAGGGTTTGAATAGAGCTCAGGAGAGATCTCTAGATTACTCAAACATGCAGGGATGACTTAACGCTCCGTTCCGATTTTTTGGTGAAATCAGATTTTTTTGCGTCGTTCACATTTCCAGTTAAATGTGACTTGTGTGTGAACTTTAAACACCCCAAAAGTGTCCTGCATGAACCCCGGAGGACACGACGAGGACACGACGAGGTCACGACGAGGACACGACGAGGACACGACGAGGACACGACGAGGTCACGACGAGGTCACGACGAGGACACGACGAGGACACGACGAGGACACGACGAGGACACGACGAGGACACGACGACACGACGAGGACACGACGAGGTCACGACGAGGTCACGACGAGGACACGACGAGGACACGACGAGGACACGACGAGGACACGACGAGGACACGACGAGGACACGACGAGGTCAACTTTAAACACCCCAAAAGTGTCCTGCATGAACCCCGGAGGACACGACGAGGACACGACGAGGTCACGACGAGGACACGACGACACGACGAGGACACGACGAGGTCACGACGAGGTCACGACGAGGACACGACGAGGTCACGACGAGGACACGACGAGGACACGACGAGGACACGACGAGGACACGACGAGGACACGACGAGGTCAACTTTAAACACCCCAAAAGTGTCCTGCATGAACCCCGGAGGACACGACGAGGACACGACGAGGACACGACGAGGACACGACGAGGTCACGACGAGGTCACGACGAGGTCACGACGAGGACACGACGAGGACACGACGAGGTCACGACGAGGTCACGACGAGGACACGACGAGGTCACGACGAGGACACGACGACACGACGAGGACACGACGAGGTCACGACGAGGTCACGACGAGGTCACGACAAGGACACGACGAGGACACGACGAGGACACGACGAGGACACGACGAGGTCAACTTTAAACACCCCAAAAGTGTCCTGCATGAACCCCGGAGGACACGACGAGGACACGACGAGGACACGACGAGGTCACGACGAGGACACGACGAGGTCACGACGAGGTCACGACGAGGACACGACGAGGTCACGACGAGGACACGACGAGGACACGACGAGGACACGACGAGGTCAACTTTAAACACCCCAAAAGTGTCCTGCATGAACCCCGGAGGACACGACGAGGACACGACGAGGTCACGACGAGGACACGACGAGGTCACGACGAGGTCACGACGAGGTCACGACGAGGACACGACGAGGACACGACGAGGACACGACGAGGTCACGACGAGGACACGACGAGGTCACGACGAGGTCACGACGAGGACACGACGAGGACACGACGAGGACACGACGAGGACACGACGAGGTCAACTTTAAACACCCCAAAAGTGTCCTGCATGAACCCCGGAGGACACGACGAGGACACGACGAGGACACGACGAGGTCACGACGAGGACACGACGAGGACACGACGAGGACACGACGAGGACACGACGAGGTCAACTTTAAACACCCCAAAAGTGTCCTGCATGAACCCCGGAGGACACGACGAGGACACGACGAGGACACGACGAGGTCACGACGAGGACACGACGAGGACACGACGAGGACACGACGAGGTCACGACGAGGACACGACGAGGACACGACGAGGACACGACGAGGTCAACTTTAAACACCCCAAAAGTGTCCTGCATGAACCCCGGAGAACACGACGAGGACACGACGAGGACACGACGAGGTCACGACGAGGACACGACGAGGACACGACGAGGACACGACGAGGACACGACGAGGACACGACGAGGTCAACTTTAAACACCCCAAAAGTGTCCTGCATGAACCCCGGAGGACACGACGAGGACACGACGAGGACACGACGAGGTCACGACGAGGACACGACGAGGTCACGACGAGGACACGACGAGGTCACGACGAGGTCACGACGAGGACACGACGAGGACACGACGAGGACACGACGAGGACACGACGAGGTCACGACGAGGTCACGACGAGGACACGACGAGGTCAACTTTAAACACCCCAAAAGTGTCCTGCATGAACCCCGGAGGACACGACGAGGACACGACGAGGACACGACGAGGTCACGACGAGGTCACGACGAGGACACGACGAGGACACGACGAGGACACGACGAGGTCAACTTTAAACACCCCAAAAGTGTCCTGCATGAACCCCGGAGGACACGACGAGGACACGACGAGGACACGACGAGGACACGACGAGGTCACGACGAGGACACGACGAGGTCACGACGAGGTCACGACGAGGACACGACGAGGTCACGACGAGGACACGACGAGGACACGACGAGGTCACGACGAGGTCACGACGAGGACACGACGAGGACACGACGAGGACACGACGAGGACACGACGAGGTCACGACGAGGACACGACGAGGACACGACGAGGTCACGACGAGGACACGACGAGGACACGACGAGGACACGACGAGGTCAACTTTAAACACCCCAAAAGTGTCCTGCATGAACCTCGGAGGACACGACGAGGTCACGACGAGGTCACGACGAGGACACGACGAGGACACGACGAGGTCACGACGAGGTCACGACGAGGACACGACGAGGTCACGACGAGGACACGACGAGGACACGACGAGGTCACGACGAGGTCACGACGAGGACACGACGAGGACACGACGAGGTCACGACGAGGACACGACGAGGACACGAAGAGGTCACGACGAGGACACGACGAGGTCACGACGAGGACACGACGAGGACACGACGAGGACACGACGAGGTCACGACGAGGTCACGACGAGGTCACGACGAGGACACGACGAGGACACGACGAGGACACGACGAGGTCACGACGAGGACACGACGAGGACACGACGAGGTCACGACGAGGACACGACGAGGACACGACGAGGTCACGACGAGGACACGACGAGGACACGACGAGGACACGACGAGGTCAACTTTAAACACCCCAAAAGTGTCCTGCATGAACCTCGGAGGACACGACGAGGTCACGACGAGGTCACGACGAGGACACGACGAGGACACGACGAGGACACGACGAGGTCACGACGAGGTCACGACGAGGACACGACGAGGTCACGAAGAGGTCACGACGAGGACACGACGAGGTCACGACGAGGACACGACGAGGACACGACGAGGTCACGACGAGGTCACGACGAGGTCACGACGAGGACACGACGAGGACACAGTGAGCTCAGTGTTTACGGAAGTCGCCTAAAGTCGCTGGTTTAGACCCGGTTTAGACCCGGTTTAGACCCGGTTTAGACCCGGTTTAGACCAGGTTTAGTCCTGGTTTAGACCCAGTTTAGACCCGGTTTAGACCCGGTTTAGTCCAGGTTTAGACCCGGTTTAGTCCAGGTTTAGTCCCGGTTTAGACCCGGTTTAGACCCGGTTTAGACCCGGTTTAGTCCTGGTTTAGACCCAGTTTAGACCCGGTTTAGACCCGGTTTAGTCCCGGTTTAGACCCGGTTTAGACCCGGTTTAGACCCGGTTTAGACCTGTGTGGCCCCAGACTCACGGGTGGACCCCAGACTCACGGGTGGACCCCAGACTCACGTGTGGACCCCAGACTCACGGGTGGACCCCAGGTGGACCCCAGACTCACGTGTGGACCCCAGACTCACGTGTGGACCCCAGGTGGACCCCAGACTCACGGGTGGACCCCAGACTCACAGGTGGACCCCAGACTCACAGGTGGACCCCAGACTCACGTGTGGACCCCAGACTCACGGGTGGACCCCAGACTCACGGGTGGACCCCAGACTCACGGGTGGACCCCCGGTGGACCCCCAGACTCACGTGTGGACCCCAGACTCACGTGTGGACCCCAGACTCACAGGTGGACCCCAGACTCACGTGTGGACCCCAGACTCACAGGTGGACCCCAGACTCACGGGTGGACCCCAGACTCACGTGTGGACCCCAGACTCACGGGTGGACCCAGGTGGACCCCAGACTCACGTGTGGACCCCAGACTCACGGGTGGACCCCAGACTCACGGGTGGACCCCAGACTCACGGGTGGACCCCCGGTGGACCCCCAGACTCACGTGTGGACCCCAGACTCACGGGTGGACCCCAGACTCACGGGTGGACCCCAGACTCACGTGTGGACCCCAGACTCACGGGTGGACCCAGGTGGACCCCAGACTCACGTGTGGACCCCAGACTCACGGGTGGACCCCCGGTGGACCCCAGACTCACGGGTGGACCCCAGACTCACGGGTGGACCCCCGGTGGACCCCAGACTCACCTTCTCTGAGGCCGGTTTGATGGTGTGATCGAAGCCCACGCAGTTCTCGTCCACCATCCTGAGCGCTTTCTGAAACGCCTCCTCGAAGCTGCGTCCGATGGCCATCACCTCCCCTGCGGACCCCAGACCCACACCAGAGGGTTTAGAAGAACATCAGCGTGAAGCTCCTGACCTCCAGACCTGCTCCTCACCCACGCTCTTCATGGACGAGCCGATTTTGGTGGAGACTCGGAGGAACTTGCTCAGGTCCCAGCGCGGCACCTTCACCACGCAGTAGTCCAGACTGGGCTCGAAGTTCGCCGTGGTCGAGTTCGTCACAGAGTTCCTGAAACGTTTGAGAAGAAATAAGAAGAAGAACCAGGACTGAACCTGGACTGAACCAGGACTAAACCAGGACTAAACCAGGACTAAACCAGGACTAAACCAGGACTAAACCAGGACTAAACCAGGACTGAACCAGGTCTAAACCAGGTCTAAACCAGGACTAAACCAGGACTAAACCAGGACTAAACCAGGACTAAACCAGGACTGAACCAGGTCTAAACCAGGACTAAACCAGGACTAAACCAGGACTGAACCTGGACTGAACCAGGACTAAACCTGGACTGAACCAGGACTGAACCAGGACTAAACCAGGACTAAACCAGGACTAAACCAGGTCTAAACCAGGACTAAACCAGGACTAAACCAGGACTAAACCAGGACTGAACCAGGACTAAACCAGGACTAAACCAGGACTGAACCTGGACTGAACCAGGACTGAACCAGGACTAAACCTGGACTGAACCAGGACTGAACCAGGACTAAACCAGGACTAAACCAGGACTAAACCAGGACTGAACCAGGTCTAAACCAGGACTAAACCAGGACTAAACCAGGACTAAACCAGGACTAAACCAGGACTGAACCAGGACTAAACCAGGACTAAACCAGGACTAAACCAGGACTAAACCAGGACTAAACCTGGACTAAACCAGGACTAAACCAGGACTAAACCAGGACTAAACCAGGTCTAAACCAGGTCTAAACCAGGACTGAACCTGGACTAAACCAGGACTGAACCTGGACTAAACCTGGACTAAACCAGGACTAAACCTGGACTGAACCAGGACTAAACCAGGACTAAACCAGGACTAAACCTGGACTGAACCAGGACTAAACCTGGACTAAACCAGGTCTAAACCAGGACTAAACCAGGACTGAACCTGGACTAAACCAGGACTGAACCTGGACTAAACCTGGACTAAACCTGGACTAAACCTGGACTAAACCAGGACTAAACCTGGACTGAACCAGGACTAAACCTGGACTAAACCTGGACTAAACCTGGACTAAACCTGGACTAAACCTGGACTAAACCTGGACTGAACCGGGTCTAAACCAGGACTAAACCAGGTCTAAACCAGGACTAAACCAGGTCTAAACCAGGTCTAAACCAGGACTAAACCAGGACTAAACCAGGTCTAAACCAGGACTAGACCAGGACTAAACCAGGACTAAACCTGGACTAAACCAGGTCTAAACCTGGACTAAACCAGGTCTAAACCTGGACTAAACCAGGTCTAAACCAGGTCTAAACCTGGACTGAACCAGGACTAAACCTGGACTGAACCTGGACTGAACCAGGACTAAACCTGGACTAAACCAGGACTGAACCTGGACTAAACCAGGACTGAACCTGGACTAAACCTGGACTAAACCTGGACTAAACCAGGACTAAACCTGGACTGAACCTGGACTAAACCAGGACTGAACCTGGACTAAACCAGGACTGAACCAGGACTAAACCTGGACTAAACCTGGACTAAACCTGGACTAAACCAGGACTGAACCAGGACTAAACCTGGACTAAACCAGGACTGAACCTGGACTAAACCTGGACTAAACCAGGTCTAAACCTGGACTAAACCAGGTCTAAACCTGGACTAAACCAGGTCTAAACCAGGTCTAAACCTGGACTGAACCAGGACTAAACCTGGACTGAACCAGGACTAAACCTGGACTAAACCTGGACTAAACCAGGACTGAACCTGGACTAAACCAGGACTGAACCTGGACTAAACCTGGACTAAACCTGGACTAAACCAGGACTGAACCAGGACTAAACCTGGACTAAACCAGGACTAAACCAGGACTAAACCTGGACTGAACCAGGACTAAACCTGGACTAAACCTGGACTAAACCTGGACTAAACCTGGACTGAACCTGGACTGAACCTGGACTGAACCTGGACTGAACCAGGACTAAACCTGGACTAAACCTGGACTGAACCAGGACTAAACCAGGACTAAACCAGGACTGAACCAGGTCTAAACCAGGACTAAACCAGGACTAAACCAGGACTAAACCAGGACTAAACCAGGACTAAACCAGGACTGAACCAGGACTAAACCAGGACTAAACCAGGACTAAACCAGGACTAAACCAGGTCTAAACCAGGACTAAACCAGGTCTAAACCAGGTCTAAACCAGGACTAAACCAGGACTAAACCAGGACTAAACCAGGACTAAACCAGGTCTAAACCAGGTCTAAACCAGGCTGTGGGCTCCTCCTGTGTCACACTCGAGCGTTTTTACATCTGGAGCAGAATTCCGCTCTGATCCTCCGAGTGTCGTCATGAAGAACATGGAAGTAAAACTCTAAATCTAAAGTCCATCTTCCCTCAGGACTCAGACTCACCGGAGCTGTGGCAGAGGGATGCCCAGACCCAGTTTGGCGGCCACATACGCCAGAGGGTACCCGGTGGCCTTGGACGCCAGGGCGGAGCTTCTGGACAGACGAGCGTTCACCTCGATGATGTAGTACTGGAAATACAGAAGTGACTCTGAATGTACACACCCCTTTAAATGACCCCTTTAAACAATCAGGAGTTCTTCCTCTTATCCGGGGCCGGGAGGGCTCCCAGACTTCCTTCACCCCGGACACTTCCTCCAGCTCCTCCGGGGGGACCCCAAGGCGGGAGGCAAGGAGGCGTCCAGGAGGCGTCTGGAACAGATGCCCGAGCCACCTCAGCTGCTCCTCCAACGCTCAACCTCCCGCACCAGCTCCTTCCCCCCAGCGAGGCGACATTCCATGTCCCCAGAGCTCGTCGAGGCCCCTGCCCTCCACCACGTTAAGCTGGCGGTTCAAGGAGGGGTCAATCAGGAGTCCTGATTCCAAAAGATCAAACGCCAGATTGTTTTGACCACAACAGGACTCTCACTGACCGCAACAGGACTCTCACTGACCGCAACAGGACTCTCACTGACCGCAGCAGGACTCACACTGACCGCAGCAGGACTCTCACTGACCGCAACAGGACTCACACTGACCGCAGCACGACTCACACTGACCGCAGCAGGACTCTCACTGACCACAGCAGGACTCACACTGACCGCAGCAGGACTCACTGACCGCAGCAGGACTCACTGACCGCAACAGGACTCACACTGACCGCAGCAGGACCCTCACACTGACCGCAGCAGGACCCTCACACTGACCGCAGCAGGACTCTCACTGACCACAGCAGGACTCTCACTGACCGCAGCAGGACTCACACTGACCGCAGCAGAACTCACACTGACCGCAACAGGACTCACACTGACCGCAACAGGACTCACTGACCGCAACAGGACTCACTGACCGCAGCAGGACTCACACTGACCACAGCAGGACTCACACTGACCGCAGCAGGACTCTCACTGACCACAGGACTCACACTGACCACAGCAGGACTCACACTGACCGCAACAGGACTCACACTGACCGCAGCAGGACTCTCACTGACCACAGGACTCACACTGACCACAGCAGGACTCACACTGACCGCAGCAGAACTCTCACTGACCACAGCAGGACTCTCACTGACCGCAGCAGGACTCTCACTGACCACAGGACTCACACTGACCACAGCAGGACTCACACTGACCGCAACAGGACTCACACTGACCGCAGCAGGACTCTCACTGACCGCAGCAGGACTCTCACTGACCGCAGCAGGACTCACACTGACCGCAACAGGACTCTCACTGACCGCAGCAGGACTCACACTGACCGCAGCAGGACTCACACTGACCGCAGCAGGACTCTCACTGACCGCAGCAGGACTCACACTGACCGCAGCAGGACTCACTGACCGCAGCAGGACTCACTGACCGCAACAGGACTCACACTGACCGCAGCAGGACTCTCACTGACCGCAGCAGGACCCTCACACTGACCGCAGCAGGACTCACACTGACCGCAGCAGGACTCTCACTGACCGCAGCAGGACCCTCACACTGACCGCAGCAGGACTCACTGACCGCAGCAGGACTCACACTGACCACAGCAGGACTCACACTGACCGCAACAGGACTCACACTGACCGCAGCAGGACTCTCACTGACCACAGGACTCTCACTGACCACAGCAGGACTCACACTGACCGCAACAGGACTCACACTGACCGCAGCAGGACTCTCACTGACCGCAGCAGGACTCACTGACCGCAACAGGACTCACTGACCGCAACAGGACTCACACTGACCGCAACAGGACTCACACTGACCGCAGCAGAACTCTCACTGACCGCAACAGGACTCACACTGACCGCAGCACGACTCACACTGACCGCAGCAGGACTCTCACTGACCACAGCAGGACTCACACTGACCGCAGCAGGACTCACTGACCGCAACAGGACTCACACTGACCGCAACAGGACTCACACTGACCGCAGCAGGACCCTCACACTGACCGCAGCAGGACTCACACTGACCGCAACAGGACTCACACTGACCGCAACAGGACTCACTGACCGCAGCAGGACTCACACTGACCACAGCAGGACTCACACTGACCGCAACAGGACTCACACTGACCGCAGCAGGACTCTCACTGACCACAGGACTCACACTGACCACAGCAGGACTCACACTGACCGCAACAGGACTCACACTGACCGCAGCAGGACTCTCACTGACCGCAGCAGGACTCACTGACCGCAACAGGACTCACTGACCGCAACAGGACTCACACTGACCGCAACAGGACTCACACTGACCGCAGCAGAACTCTCACTGACCGCAACAGGACTCACACTGACCGCAGCACGACTCACACTGACCGCAGCAGGACTCTCACTGACCACAGCAGGACTCACACTGACCGCAGCAGGACTCACTGACCGCAGCAGGACTCACTGACCGCAACAGGACTCACACTGACCGCAGCAGGACTCTCACTGACCGCAGCAGGACCCTCACACTGACCGCAGCAGGACTCTCACTGACCACAGCAGGACTCTCACTGACCGCAGCAGGACCCTCACACTGACCGCAGCAGGACCCTCACACTGACCGCAGCAGGACTCTCACTGACCGCAGCAGGACTCACACTGACCACAGCAGGACTCACTGACCGCAGCAGGACTCACTGACCGCAGCAGAACTCACACTGACCGCAACAGGACTCACACTGACCGCAACAGGACTCACTGACCGCAGCAGGACTCACACTGACCGCAACAGGACTCACTGACCGCAGCAGGACTCTCACTGACCGCAGCAGGACTCACACTGACCGCAGCAGGACTCACACTGACCGCAGCAGGACTCACTGACCGCAGCAGAACTCACACTGACCGCAACAGGACTCACACTGACCGCAACAGGACTCACTGACCGCAGCAGGACTCACTGACCGCAGCAGGACTCACACTGACCACAGCAGGACTCACACTGACCGCAACAGGACTCTCACTGACCGCAGCAGGACTCTCACTGACCGCAGCAGGACTCACTGACCGCAGCAGAACTCACACTGACCGCAGCAGAACTCACACTGACCGCAACAGGACTCACACTGACCACAGCAGGACTCACACTGACCGCAACAGGACTCTCACTGACCGCAGCAGGACTCTCACTGACCGCAGCAGGACTCTCACTGACCGCAGCAGGACTCACACTGACCACAGGACTCACACTGACCACAGCAGGACTCACACTGACCGCAACAGGACTCACACTGACCGCAGCAGGACTCACACTGACCGCAACAGGACTCACACTGACCGCAACAGGACTCACACTGACCGCAGCAGGACTCTCACTGACCGCAACAGGACTCACACTGACCACAGCAGGACTCTCACTGACCGCAGCAGGACTCTCACTGACCGCAGCAGGACTCACACTGACACATGTACAAATCTCATGAACAGATTTTTCTCTTTGTCGTTCTAAGTGGACCAAAAAAAATCAGTTAAATTAAAAGTAACAGAAATAAGTGCAGTAATTTGGTAAGCTGTGAGTTGTGGTGACCTCAGGGGTGACACTGCTGTGGTCACTGGTGTGGTCACTGGTGTGGTCACTGGTGTGGTCACAGGGTGCAGGTCGGACGTCGCTCAGGGAGTTGGTGCGTTTGTGAAGACCCATGGAAAACGAGGGGGAACACTGGTCGTACCTGCTCAGACTCGGGGTTCAGGGCGTACTGGATGTTGCACTCGCCCACGATGCCCAAGTGTCTGATGACTTTGATGGCGGTGTGGCGGAGCATGTTGTACTCGCGGTCGTTCAGCGTCTGACTCGGCGCCACCACGATGGACTCCCCGGTGTGGATGCCCAGGGGGTCGATGTTCTCCATGTTACACACCTGAGAGAACGAGGGAGGAGAAAGAGAAAGACTTTATGAACTGAAACCACCAGAGGACGGGTTTATTTCTAACTTTTTCACACTCTCACAGTTCCTCACCGTGATGCAGTTGTCGTAGGCGTCCCTCACCACCTCGTACTCGATCTCTTTCCAGCCTTTCAGAGACTTGTCCACCAGGACCTGAGACGTGTGGGCGAACGCAGAAGAAGCCAAAGACATGAGCTCCTCTCGAGTATTTGCAAACCCGGAGCCCAGGCCGCCCAACGCAAACGCCGACCGCACCAGGACAGGGTACCCCAACCTCTCTGCAGCTGCGACAGCCTGGAGGAGGGTCAGAAGGTCACTCTTATGTCACATTTAGGTCACATTTAGCTCACACAAACGTTCTCACCTGCTCCACGGAGAAGGCGGCCTCACTGGGAGCCACGTGTTCGTTGATCTCCTCCATCTTCTCCACAAAGATCTTTCGGTCTTCGGTCATTTCGATGGAGGACACCGGCGTCCCGAGCACTTTCACTCTGTACCGCTCCAAAACGCCGCGTTTGGTCAGCTCCACGCCACAGTTCAAGGCCGTCTGACCCCCAAAGGTCAACAGCACGCCGTCCGGTCGCTCGTTCCTTATCACCTGTGCACAGGAAGTGAACCCGGGTTTATTTTGGTCACAGCCACAGTATTTGTAAAAGGCCAAACAGAACTTCCTTACATTTGGAACTTAAATGTAGAAAAGCTGACTTGAATGTTTCCTTCAGACTCACCTGGGTCACGTAGTCCGCGGTGATGGGCAGGAAGTAGACTTTATCGGCCAAACCTTTGGACGTCTGAACTGTGGCGATGTTTGGGTTTATCAGAACCGTCTGGATCCGCTCCTCTTTCAGAGCTTTGATCGCCTGAAAACAAAAACATTTGTTCAGAATTAATTTAATCAAAATTAGTGCCGTCAGGTGATTAAAAAATTAATCTAATTACAGGATTTGTAATTAATCTAATTAATCGCATTTTTTTCTTATTTTAAGAGTGAGAGAACGAACGAACCCACTTTACCATCCAGTTTGTCAGTTTCACTTTTCCTGTGGTCGCTTTGCTCAGTCGTTTCCCAAATTCTGCAAGCGTGGTTTGGTGGGGTTGGTGGGTTTGGTGGGTTTGGTGGGGTGGTGGGTTGGCGGTTTGGTGGGTTTGGTGGGGTTGGTGGGGTTGGTGGGGTTGGTGGGGTGGTGGGTTGGCGGTTTGGTGGGTTTGGTGGGGTTGGTGGGGTTGGTGGGTTTGGTGGGGTGGTGGGTTGGCGGTTTGGTGGGTTTGGTGGGTTTGGCGGTTTGTGGGGTTGGTGGGTTTGGTGGGGTTGACGGTTTGGTGGGGTGGTGGGTTGGCGGTTTGGTGGGTTTGGCGGTTTGTGGGGTTGGTGGGTTTGGTGGGGTTGACGGTTTGGTGGGGTTGGTGGGTTTGGCGGTTTGTGGGGTTGGTGGGGTTGGCGGTTTGGTGGGGTTGGTGGGTTTGGCGGTTTGTGGGGTTGGTGCGTTTGGTGGGGTTGGTGGGGTTGGTGGGTTTGGTGGGGTTGGTGGGGTTGGCGGTTTGGTGGGGTTGGTGGGTTGGTGGGTTGGCGGTTTGTGGGGTTGGCGGTTTGGTGGGGTTGGTGGGTTTGGCGGGTTTGGTGCTGGTTGGTGGGTTTGGTGGGGGTTGGTGGGGTTGTGGGTTTGGTGGGGGTTGGTGGGGTTTGGTGCTGGTTGGTGGGTTTGGTGGGGTTTGGTGGGGTTGGTGGGGGTTGGTGGGGGTTGGTGGGGTTGTGGGTTTGGTGGGGTTTGGTGGGTTTGGTGGGGTTGGTGCGTTTGGTGCGTTTTGGTGGGTTTGGCGGTTTGATGGGGTTGGTGGGGTTTGGTAGGTTTGATGGGGTTTGGTGGGGTTGGTGCGTTTGGTGGGTTGGTGCGTTTGGTGGGTTGGTGCGTTTGGTGGGTTGGTGGTGTTGGTGGGTTTGGTGGGGTTTTGTGGTGTTGGTGGGTTTGGTGGGGTTGGTGGGGTTTTGTGGTGTTGGTGGGTTTGGTGGGGTTGGCGGTTTGGTGCGTTTGGTGGGTTTGGCGGTTTGGTGAAGTGCGCTCACGCTCGCTCTATCACCGGTAACGATGGAACTTGTCCGGACGCGTTTGTCGTTCAATTGATCCGTCAGGCTGGAGCAGCTTCGGTGATCGGAAAGTTTTTGAAAAAAAGCTCCAAATTACGGCGTTCTTGCTCTTTTTATAAATAAACTTGCTGTTCACAGGCCCTGGCAGCGATTCACTCACCGCACGCCAAATTTAAAATCCACATTGAATTGCCGCTCATAATTAATTGTGTTAATTTTTATGACTTGTTAATTTGCAGTGTAATTAATTAATCTAATTAACGCGTTAAACTGACAGACCTAATGAAAATGTATTTGTAAAAAGAACTTTAAAGTGCTAAAATACAAACTACGAGGAAAAGTCTGTTTGGGTCCAAATGTTCAAAACGGTACAGGTGTGAACCCCACCCCCTGGCAGTCACGCACTCATAGAACCACAGTTACATTCACCTGAGAGCCGGAGTAGTCGAACTCTCCAGCCTGCCCGATGGACAAACCTCCAGAGCCCAGGATCAGAACTTTCTGAGGCCTCAGGACGTCTTCAGGTTTTGGGGCAGCGGAGAAGGTCAGGTGTTCGGTCAGACGCTGCTTCACTGGAGGGAAGACGGTTCAGAACGTCAGAGTCAGGAGAAAATACAGGAAATATTTAAGACGGGACGACAGGACGAGGCTCCAGTACCGGTTTGAGTGACGTTTCCTTCTTTGTGCTCTCGAACCGTCTCCAGAAACACGTCAAACAAAGACACCAGGTCTGTGGGGCCCGCCATGTGCTCCGGATGGAACTGCACACTGTCCACAAAGAGGAGGTCAGGAGGAGGAGGTCAGGAGGAGGAGGTCAGGAGGAGGTGGTCAGGAGGAGCAGAGGGTCAGGAGGAGGAGGTCAGGAGGAGGAGGTCAGGAGGAGGTGGTCAGGAGGAGCAGAGGGTCAGGAGGAGGAAGAGAAGGTCAGGAGGAGGACGTCAGGAGGAGGAGGAGAGGGTCAGGAGGAGAGGGTCAGGAGGAGACGGTCAGGAGGAGGAGCAGAGGGTCAGGAGGAGCAGAGGGTCAGGAGGAGGAGCAGAGGGTCAGGAGGAGACGGTCAGGAGGAGGAGCAGAGGGTCAGGAGGAGGAGGTCAGGAGGAGGAGGTCAGGAGGAGAGGGTCAGGAGGAGGAGGTCAGGAGGAGGAGGACAGGAGGAGCAGAGGGTCAGGAGGAGGAGGAAGAGGAAGAGAGGGTCAGGAGGAGAGGGTCAGGAGGAGGAGGTCAGGAGGAGAGGGTCAGGAGGAGGAGGTCAGGAGCAGGAGGTCAGGAGGAGGTGGTCAGGAGGAGGTGGTGAGGAGGAGAGGTTCAGGAGGAGGAGGTCAGGAGGAGGAGGTCAGGAGGAGGAGGTGGTCAGGAGGAGGTGGTCAGGAGGAGGTGGGCAGGAGGAGGAGAGGGTGAGGAGGAGGAGAAGTTCAGGAGGAAGGGGTCGGCGGGAGAGGGTCAGGTGGAGGAGGTCACGAGGAGAGGGTCAGGAGGAGCAGAGGTTCAGCAGGAGAGGGTCAGGAGGAGAGGGTCAGGAGGAGGAGGTCAGGAGGAGAGGGTCAGGAGGAGGAGGTCAGGAGGAGGAGGTGGTCAGGAGGAGGTGGTCAGGAGGAGCAGAGGGTCAGGAGGAGCAGAGGTTCAGGAGGAGAGGGTCAGGAGGAGGAAGAGAAGGTCAGGAGGAGGAGGAGAAGGTCAGGAGGAGGTCAGGAGGAGAGGTTCAGGAGGAGAGGTTCAGGAGGAGAGGGTCAGGAGGAGAGGGTCAGGAGGAGGAGGAGGAGGTCAGGAGGAGAGGGTCAGGAGGAGGAGGTCAGGAGGAGGAGGTCAGGAGGAGGAGGTCAGGAGGAGGAGGTCAGGAGGAGAGGTTCAGGAGGAGAGGTTCAGGAGGAGGAGGTCAGGAGGAGGTCAGGAGGAGGAGAGGGTCAGGAGGAGAGGGTCAGGAGGAGAGGGTCAGGAGGAGGAGCAGAGGGTCAGGAGGAGGTCAGGAGGAGGAGGTCAGGAGGAGAGGGTCAGGAGGAGAGGGTCAGGAGGAGGAGGTCAGGAGGAGAGGTACAGGAGGAGAGGGTCAGGAGGAGGAGGTCAGGAGGAGAGGTTCAGGAGGAGGAGGTCAGGAGGAGAGGGTCAGGAGGAGGAGCAGAGGTTCAGGAGGAGGAGGTCAGGAGGAGAGGTTCAGGAGGAGGAGGTCAGGAGGAGAGGTTCAGGAGGAGGAGCAGAGGGTCAGGAGGAGAGGGTCAGGAGCAGAGGGTCAGGAGCAGAGGGTCAGGAGGAGAGGGTCAGGAGGAGAGGGTCAGGAGGAGGAGCAGAGGGTCAGGAGGAGAGGTTCAGGAGGAGGAGCAGAGGGTCAGGAGCAGAGGGTCAGGAGGAGAGGTTCAGGAGGAGGAGGTCAGGAGGAGAGGTTCAGGAGGAGGAGCAGAGGGTCAGGAGGAGAGGGTCAGGAGGAGAGGGTCAGGAGGAGAGGTTCAGGAGGAGAGGGTCAGGAGCAGAGGGTCAGGAGCAGAGGGTCAGGAGCAGAGGGTCAGGAGCAGAGGGTCAGGAGGAGAGGTTCAGGAGGAGGAGGTCAGGAGGAGAGGTTCAGGAGGAGGAGCAGAGGGTCAGGAGGAGAGGGTCAGGAGGAGAGGGTCAGGAGGAGAGGTTCAGGAGGAGAGGGTCAGGAGCAGAGGGTCAGGAGCAGAGGGTCAGGAGCAGAGGGTCAGGAGCAGAGGGTCAGGAGGAGAGGGTCAGGAGGAGAGGTTCAGGAGGAGGAGGTCAGGAGGAGAGGTTCAGGAGGAGGAGCAGAGGGTCAGGAGGAGAGGGTCAGGAGCAGAGGGTCAGGAGGAGAGGGTCAGGAGGAGAGGTTCAGGAGGAGGAGGTCAGGAGGAGAGGTTCAGGAGGAGGAGCAGAGGGTCAGGAGGAGAGGGTCAGGAGCAGAGGGTCAGGAGGAGAGGGTCAGGAGGAGAGGTTCAGGAGGAGAGGGTCAGGAGGAGAGGGTCAGGAGGAGAGGGTCAGGAGGAGGTACCTGAACATGGGCAGCTGGTTGTGGACGATGCCCTCGTTGCTGTGGTCGTTGGCGTTGGTGAAGAGGACGTCCCAGTCGGGCGGGAGGGTCTCGGGGTCGACGGCGAATCCGTGGTTCTGACTCGTGATGAAGCAGCGCTCGGTTCCTTTGTGGACGCACGGCTGGTTATGGCCTCGATTCCCGTACCTGAGGAATGACCAGAACGAGAAAAACAAACGTCAGCTCACCTTTTAAAACCTGGACAAAGTTCATCTGAAGAACGTCTGAAGGAAGAACGTCTGAAGGAAGAACGTCTGAAGAACGTCTGAAGGAAGAATGTCTGAAGAACGTCTGAAGAACGTCTGAAGGAAGAACGTCTGAAGGAAGAACGTCTGAAGAACGTCTGAAGGAAGAATGTCTGAAGAACGTCTGAAGAACGTCTGAAGGAAGAATGTCTGAAGAATGTCTGAAGAATGTCTGAAGAATGTCTGAAGAATGTCTGAAGGAAGAATGTCTGAAGAACGTCCGAGGGAAGAACGTCCGAGGGAAGAACGTCCGAGGGA
>JAVJIX010000426.1:37500-47500 GCA_036785185.1 Paratrypauchen microcephalus | reverse complement strand
TGATACATGTGTAGATGGTAGTTTTGGTACCTTCATGGAGACCTCCTGCACCAGGTTCCTCAGGTCTGGATTATTAAAGGGGACGCTGTGCTCCGGGGCCCCCTCCACCACCAGCTTCCCCAGAAGAGTGCCCTTCTCCCGGATCTTCTTGGTCAGGCAGCGCGTGTCCACCCCTGGAGCACAAACACCGTCACTTCTCCCGCCGCGCGCTCCTCCCGCCGCGCGCGCTCCTCCCGCCGCGCGCTCCTCCCGCCGCGCGCTCCTCCCGCCGCGCGCTCCTCCCGCCGCGCGCTCCTCCCGCCGCGCGCTCCTCCCGCCGCGCGCGCGCTCCTCCCGCCGCGCGCGCTTCTCCCGCCGCGCGCTCCTCCCGCCGCGCGCGCTTCTCCCGCCGCGCGCTCCTCCCGCCGCGCGCTCCTCCCGCCGCGCGCTCCTCCCGCCGCGCGCTCCTCCCGCCGCGCACTTCCACTTTTCATTCGGGCTGTCAGTTTAACGCGTTCATTAGATTCATTAATTACACTGCTAATTAACGCATTATAAAGATTAACTCAATTAATTATGAGTATGTATTATGATTAAATGTGCGCGCATTTGAAATTTGGCGTGCGGGGCCTTTGAAAGACAAGTTTATTTATAAAAATGTGACGGAGCGTCGTCCCCGGGGAGAGCAGGTGAAGACGCGCCCGTTTCTTTATCCGCTGCTCCGCCGAACGCCGAACCCTTTTCATTACCAACCATAAACTAACTCCCATAACCTCTCCAGCGTGTTCTGCCGCGTCTCAGGGTGCACACTTAGAAGCACCAGTTTTGCCCCTCCGAATCACACTAAACCCGAACATTTAGTTCCCCTCGCGCTGCCGCCTCCTCCCGCGGTGCGATCTACCGGACACATCCGCGCCGGGACGTTAAATCCTCCAGTTTCGCGGGTTCCGGGGTCAGGAGTAATTTCCACGGGAAATTATTTGTATTCTCTGTATATTTGAAGTTTTGTGTATTATTGATTGACGCTGCCTGAAAGCTTCTGCACGTGCTCGCGTATATATACCCACAAATATGTGCTCGCGTATATATACCCACAAATATGTGCTCACATATATATACCCACAAATATGTGCTCGCGTATATATACCCACAAATATGTGCTCGCGTATATATACCCACAAATATGTGCTCACATATATATACCCACAAATATGTGCTCACGTATATATACCCACAAATATGTGCTCGTGTATATATACCCACAAATATGTGCTCACGTATATATACCCACAAATATGTGCTCGCGTATATATACCCACAAATATGTGCTCGCGTATATATACCCACAAATATGTGCTCGCGTATATATACCCACAAATATGTGCTCGCGTATATATACCCACAAATATGTGCTCGCGTATATATACCCACAAATATGTGCTCGCGTATATATACCCACAAATATGTGCTCGCGTATATATACCCACAAATATGTGCTCACGTATATATACCCACAAATATGTGCTCGCGTATATATACCCACAAATGTGTGCTCGCGTATATATACCCACAAATGTGTGCTCGCGTATATATACCCACAAATGTGTGCTCGCGTATATATACCCACAAATGTGTGCTCGCGTATATATACCCACAAATGTGTGCTCGCGTATATATACCCACAAATATGTGCTCGCGTACATATACCCACAAATATGTGCTCGCGTACATATACCCACAAATATGTGCTTGCGTATATATACCCACAAATATGTGCTTGCGTATATATACCCACAAATATGTGCTCACATATATATATACCCACAAATATGTGCTCGCGTATATATACCCACAAATATGTGCTCGCGTATATATACCCACAAATATGTGCTCGCGTATATATACCCACAAATATGTGCTCGCGTATATATACCCACAAATATGTGCTCGCGTATATATACCCACAAATATGTGCTTGCGAATATATACCCACAAATATGTGCTCGCGTACATATACCCACAAATATGTGCTCACATATATATATACCCACAAATATGTGCTCACATATATATACACCCACAAATATGTGCTCGCGTATATATACCCACAAATATGTGCTCGCGTATATATACCCACAAATATGTGCTCGCGTATATATACCCACAAATATGTGCTCGCGTACATATACCCACAAATATGTGCTCGCGTACATATACCCACAAATATGTGCTCACATACAGTATATATACCCACAAATATGTGCTCACATATATATACCCACAAATATGTGCTCACGTATATATACCCACAAATATGTGCTCGCGTATATATACCCACAAATATGTGCTCGCGTATATATACCCACAAATATGTGCTCGCGTATATATACCCACAAATATGTGCTCGCGTATATATACCCACAAATATGTGCTCGCGTATATATACCCACAAATATGTGCTCGCGTATATATACCCACAAATATGTGCTCGCGTATATATACCCACAAATATGTGCTCGCGTATATATACCCACAAATATGTGCTCGCGTATATATACCCACAAATATGTGCTCGCGTATATATACCCACAAATATGTGCTCGCGTATATATACCCACAAATATGTGCTCGCGTATATATACCCACAAATATGTGCTCACGTATATATACCCACAAATATGTGCTCGCGTATATATACCCACAAATATGTGCTCACGTATATATACCCACAAATATGTGCTCGCGTATATATACCCACAAATATGTGCTCGCGTATATATACCCACAAATATGTGCTCGCGTATATATACCCACAAATATGTGCTCGCGTATATATACCCACAAATATGTGCTCGCGTATATATACCCACAAATATGTGCTCACATATATATACCCACAAATATGTGCTCACATATATATACCCACAAATATGTGCTCGCGTACATATACCCACAAATATTCACCACGGAACACTGGAACGTGTAAACGAGCTTTAGTGAATGTTACGTAATGTGGGGGGGTGGGGGTAATGTGGGAGGGGGAGTGGGGGTAATGTGGGAGTGGGGGTATTGTGGGAGTGGGGGTAATGTGGGAGGGGGAGGGGGGAGTGGGGGTAATGTGGGAGTGGGGGTAATGTGGGAGGGGGAGGGGGGAGTGGGGGTAATGTGGGAGTGGGGATGGGGGTATTGTGGGAGTGGGGGTAATGTGGGAGTGGGGGTATTGTGGGAGTGGGGGTATTGTTGGAGTGGGGGTAATGTGGGAGGGGAGGGGGGTATTGTGGGAGTGGGGGCATTGTGGGAGTGGGGGTATTGTTGGAGTGGGGGTAATGTGGGAGGGGGAGGGGGTATTGTGGGAGGGGGAGGGGGAGTGGGGGTATTGTGGGAGTGGGGGTATTGTGGGAGTGGGGGTATTGTGGGAGGGGGAGTGGGGGTATTGTGGGAGGGGGAGTGGGGGTATTGTGGGAGTGGGGGTATTGTGGGAGGGGGAGGGTGGTAATGTGGGAGTGGGGGTATTGTGGGAGGGGGAGTGGGGGTAATGTGGGAGTGGGGGTATTGTGGGAGTGGGGGTATTGTGGGAGGGGGAGTGGGGGCATTGTGGGAGTGGGGGTATTGTGGGAGTGGGGGTAATGTGGGAGGGGGAGGGGGGTATTGTGGGAGGGGGAGGGGGAGTGGGGGTATTGTGGGAGTGGGGGTATTGTGGGAGGGGGAGTGGGGGTATTGTGGGAGGGGGAGTGGGGGTAATGTGGGAGGGGGAGTATTGTGGGAGGGGGAGGGGGGTAATGTGGGAGTGGGGGTATTGTGGGAGTGGGGGTAATGTGGGAGGGGGAGGGGAGTGGGGGTATTGTGGGAGTGGGGGTAATGTGGGAGGGGGGTAATGTGGGAGTGGGGGTATTGTGGGAGGGGGAGGGGGGTATTGTGGGAGGGGGAGGGGGAGTGGGGGTATTGTGGGAGTGGGGGTATTGTGGGAGTGGGGGTATTGTGGGAGTGGGGAGTGGGGGTATTGTGGGAGTGGGGGTATTGTGGGAGTGGGGGTATTGTGGGAGGGGGATGGGGGTAATGTGGGAGGGGGAGTATTGTTGGAGTGGGGGTAATGTGGGAGGGGGAGTATTGTTGGAGTGGGGGTATTGTGGGAGTGGGGGTATTGTGGGAGTGGGGGTATTGTGGGAGTGGGGAGTGGGGGTAATGTCGGAGTGGGGGTATTGTGGGAGTGGGGGTATTGTGGGAGGGGGGATGGGGGTATTGTGGGAGGGGGAGTATTGTTGGAGTGGGGGTAATGTGGGAGGGGGAGTATTGTTGGAGTGGGGGTAATGTGGGAGGGGGAGTAATGTGGGAGTGGGGGTATTGTGGGAGGGGGAGGGGGTATTGTGGGAGGGGAGGGGGGAGTGGGGGTATTGTGGGAGTGGGGGTAATGTGGGAGGGGGGTAATGTGGGAGTGGGGGTATTGTGGGAGGGGGAGGGGGGTATTGTGGGAGGGGGAGTGGGGGTATTGTGGGAGTGGGGGTAATGTGGGAGTGGGGGTATTGTGGGAGTGGGGGATGGGGGTAATGTGGGAGGGGGAGTATTGTTGGAGTGGGGGTATTGTGGGAGGGGAGGGGGGAGTGGGGGTATTGTGGGAGTGGGGGTATTGTGGGAGTGGGGGATGGGGGTAATGTGGGAGGGGGAGTATTGTTGGAGTGGGGGTAATGTGGGAGGGGGAGGGGGGGAGTGGGGGTATTGTGGGAGGGGTAATAGGGGTATACAGGTGCACTCTGCAGGTCTTGGTTACTGTGGAGGAAACGTGCACGGAGAGAAAGAGCGACATAAACACTTAAAGGGGAAGTGTGCATCTTTTCACTGCACCAGTGGAAATCACAATAAACCACCTAAAAAATATTAAAATATTAAAGTAATTAATTAAGTAATTAATTAAGTAAAATATTAAGTAATTAATTTGATTAATTACAAATCCTGTAATTAGATTAATTTTTTTAATCGCCTGACACCAGTAGTTTTAATCCATGGCCTTTTTTCACACTCAGGGCCACGGCTGCCCTGAGGCAGACTGTGGGCACTGACTGTTTATCCTGTATCCATGGCAACACTGATTCGAGAACGTAACACTAACCTGCTAGCGCTAAACGCTACAGCCTCATCAGAGACGATTAAGAGGACCTGGCGCCCCCTGCAGGAGGGACACTTTTGTCCTGAGGACTGTTCCTCTTTTCACTCCTCACTCTGACACAGATCTGACTCGACCTGTGGACCCCCAGACGCTCCCGAGTGTGGACCCCCGGACGTTCCCGAGTGTGTGTGGACCCCCCAGACGCTCCCGAGTGTGTGTGGACCCCCAGACGCTCCCGAGTGTGTGTGGACCCCCCGGACGCTCCCGAGTGTGTGTGGACCCCCAGACGCTCCCGAGTGTGTGTGGACCCCCAGACGCTCCCGAGTGTGTGTGGACCCCCCGGGCGCTCCCGAGTGTGTGTGGACCCCCCGGGCGCTCCCGAGTGTGGACCCCCGGGCGCTCCCGAGTGTGGACCCCCCAGACGCTCCCGAGTGTGTGTGGACCCCCCGGACGCTCCCGAGTGTGACGTCACCTCCAGTCAAATGAAGCTCACTGAGGTGAGGAACATCTCAGAGCAGCAGGAACAGAACAATATTCCACTGAAGGACTAGGGTTAGAACAGGCATGTCCAAACTATGGCCTGTGGGCCAAATGCGGCCCTCAGACTAATTTTTCTTGGCCCTCAGGCTTCCAGGTGAATTGGCCCAAATGACCTTGAGCAGAACTTTTGAAAATCTATCTCAATAAGACAATATTTAATCTTTATTATGTGGTTTTGAGGATCTTAGTGTGAACAAATGACTGAAGCTCATTCTAACGTGTTAAACATGCACATGTGTCCTGAGCACCCGTCTGTGGCCCTCCATCGGCCCTCTGCTTCATCTGTCTTTACATATGTGGCCCTTGATGAAAAAAGTTTGGACACCCCTGGGTTAGACCTTCTGAGGACCAGACTGACCTTCTGAGGACCGGACTGACCTTCTGAGGACCGGACGGACCTTCTGAGGACCGGACTGACCTTCTGAGGACCGGACGGACCTTCTGAGGACCGGACGGACCTTCTGAGGACCGGACGGACCTTCTGAGGACCGGACGGACCTTCTGAGGACCGGACGGACCTTCTGAGGACCGGACGGACCTTCTGAGGACCGGACTGACCTTCTGAGGACCGGACTGACCTTCTGAGGACCGGACGGACCTTCTGAGGACCGGACGGACCTTCTGAGGACCGGACGGACCTTCTGAGGACCGGACTGACCTTCTGAGGACCGGACTGACCTTGTATTCCAGGGACGCCGTGTTCTTTGAGCCATTGGTCCAGGGATCGGTCCGAGCTCCAGTGACTCGGCTCCTCCGACAGCTCCCCGATGATCAGGGCCGAGGCGTGGATACGAGAAGACTCGAACCACTGAGGGAAGAGGGGTCAGAGAGGTCAGAGGAGGGTCAGAGGGGGTCAGAGCGGGGTCAGAGCGGGGTCAGAGCGGGGTCAGTGCGGGGTCAGAGCGGGGTCAGTGCGGGGTCAGAGCGGGGTCAGTGCGGGGTCAGAGCGGGGTCAGAGCGGGGTCAGAGCGGGGTCAGAGCGGGGTCAGAGCGGGGTCAGAGCGGGGTCAGGGCGGGGTCAGAGCGGGGGCAGGGCGGGGGCAGGGCGGGGTGAGAGCGGGGTCAGTGGGGGGGCAGAGCGGGTCAGAGCGGGTCAGAGCGGGGTCAGAGCGGGGTCAGAGCGGGGTCAGAGCGGGGTCAGTGCGGGGTCAGAGCGGGGTCAGTGCGGGGTCAGAGCGGGTCAGAGCGGGGTCAGAGCGGGTCAGAGCGGGTCAGAGCGGGGTCAGAGCGGGGTCAGAGCGGGGTCAGAGCGGGGTCAGTGCGGGGTCAGTGCGGGGTCAGAGCGGGGTCAGAGCGGGGTCAGTGCGGGGTCAGTGCGGGGTCAGAGCGGGGTCAGTGCGGGGTCAGTGCGGGGTCAGAGCGGGCTCGTACCTTGCTGAGGCCGAAGTCGCCCTCTTCGTCTTTAGGGACGCCGTAGTTCCCGATCAGAGGGTACGTCAGCGTCAGCAGCTGCCCACGATACGACGGGTCTGTGAGGGCCTCAGGGTACCCCACCATACCCGTCTGGAACACTGAGGAGAGGAGGAGCAGAGGAGGAGAGGGAGAGGAGGAGGAGGAGGAGAGAGAGGAGGAGGAGGGAGAGGGGGAGAGGGAGAGGAGGAGGAGGGGAGAGGAGGAGGAGGGAGAGGGTAGGAGGAGGACAGAGAGGAGGGGGGGGGGGAGGAGGAGGAGAGAGGAGGAGGAGCGGAGAGAGGAGGAGGAGGGAGAGGAGGAGAGGGAGAGGAGGAGGGGAGAGGAGGAGGAGGGAGAGGAGGAGGAGAGGGGAGGAGAAGAGAGGAGGAGGAGGGAGAGAGGGGAGGAGGAGAGGGAGGGGGAGGAGGAGAGGGGGAGGAGGAGAGAGGGGGAGGAGGAGGAGGGAGAGGAGGAGAGGGAGAGGAGGAGGTGGGGGAGAGGAGGAGGAGAGGGAGAGGAGGAGGAGGGGGAGAGGGGAGGAGAGAGGAGGAAGAGGGAGAGGGGGAGGAGGAGAGGGAGAGGAGGAGGGGAGAGAGGAGGAGGAGAGGAGGAGGCAGAGAAAAAGGAGGGGATACGTGGGATAGAGAGTGAGAAAGAAGAGGGGGAGAGGTGTGAGTCGAGGTGAAACACATTTTAGAAACGGTTCATTAACCTTTGACCTTTGACCCCCATTAGCCAGAATTATACGTTTTTAGTCCAGGTTTAGTCCAGGCACATGATGACATCACAAGGTGGAACAGAGTGTTTTCAGTCTGAGAGAAGAACTCGTGTTAAATCTGCAGGTTTGAGTGAAACATGAGAATGAAACAAAAGAACTCCAGGAGACGAGGACACATCCGAGGACACATCCGAGGACACATCCGAGGACACATCCGAGGACACATCCGAGGACACATCCGAGGACACATCCGGGGACACATCCGAGGACACATCCGAGGACACATCAGGGGACAGTGTCATATGAGCCCTTTAAAGATCCACTGTGGAACTTTTCTGCTTTTCCGTTTCCATGGAGAATAAATGATTCAGGTCTGAGTGACCCTCAGGCGCAGCGTCGGGTCATTCAAGGTAAAACCACAAAAAGAGTCTGGACCCGCGCCAACCGTGACGCAACCTCCACACAAACACCGCCCCACATCCACAACCTCCACACAAACACCTCCCCACACCCTCCACACAAACACCTCCCCACATCCACAACCTCCACACAAACACCACCCCACAACCTCCACACAAACACCGCCCCACACCCACAACCTCCACACAAACACCGCCCCACACCCACAACCTCCACACAAACACCGCCCCACATCCACAACCTCCACACAAACACCGCCCCACAACCTCCACACAAACACCGCCCCACACCCACAACCTCCACACAAACACCGCCCCACACCCACAACCTCCACACAAACACCACCCCACATCCACAACCTCCACACAAACACCGCCCCACACCCACAACCTCCACACAAACACCGCCCCACACCCACAACCTCCACACAAACACCGCCCCACACCCACAACCTCCACACAAACACCGCCCCACACCCACAACCTCCACACAAACACCGCCCCACACCCACAACCTCCACACAAACACCGCCCCACACCCACAACCTCCACACAAACACCGCCCCACACCCACAACCTCCACACAAACACCTCCCCACATCCACAACCTCCACACAAACACCGCCCCACATCCACAACCTCCACACAAACACCACCCCACAACCTCCACACAAACACCGCCCCACACCCACAACCTCCACACAAACACCTCCCCACACCCACAACCTCCACACAAACACCGCCCCACACCCACAACCTCCACACAAACACCTCCCCACATCCACAACCTCCACACAAACACCGCCCCACATCCACAACCTCCACACAAACACCGCCCCACATCCCACAACCTCCACACAAACACCGCCCCACATCCTCAACCTCCACACAAACACCGCCCCACATCCCACAACCTCCACACAAACACCGCCCCACATCCACAACCTCCACACAAACACCGCCCCACATCCACAACCTCCACACAAACACCGCCCCACATCCACAACCTCCACACAAACACCGCCCCACACCCACAACCTCCACACAAACACCGCCCCACACCCACAACCTCCACACAAACACCGCCCCACATCCACAACCTCCACACAAACACCGCCCCACATCCACAACCTCCACACAAACACCGCCCCACATCCACAACCTCCACACAAACACCGCCCCACATCCACAACCTCCACACAAACACCGCCCCACACCCACAACCTCCACACAAACACCGCCCCACATCCACAACCTCCACACAAACACCTCCCCACACCCACAACCTCCACACAAACACCGCCCCACATCCACAACCTCCACACAAACACCGCCCCACATCCACAACCTCCACACAAACACCGCCCCACACCCACAACCTCCACACAAACACCGCCCCACATCCACAACCTCCACACAAACACCGCCCCACATCCACAACCTCCACACAAACACCGCCCCACACCCACAACCTCCACACAAACACCGCCCCACATCCACAACCTCCACACAAACACCGCCCCACATCCTCCACACAAACACCGCCCCACACCCACAACCTCCACACAAACACCGCCCCACATCCACAACCTCCACACAAACACCGCCCCACATCCACAACCTCCACACAAACACCGCCCCACATCCACAACCTCCACACAAACACCGCCCCACATCCACAACCTCCACACAAACACCGCCCCACATCCTCAACCTCCACACAAACACCGCCCCACATCCACAACCTCCACACAAACACCGCCCCACATCCACAACCTCCACACAAACACCACCCCACAACCTCCACACAAACACCGCCCCACATCCTCAACCTCCACACAAACACCGCCC
>JAVJIX010000426.1:0-32500 GCA_036785185.1 Paratrypauchen microcephalus | reverse complement strand
CTGGAACACTCTGGAACGCTCTGAAACGGTCTGAAACGGTCTGGAACACTGAAACGCTCTGGAACGCCCTGAAACGGTCTGAAACACTCTGGAACGCTCTGAAACGGTCTGGAACACTCTGGAACACTCTGAAACGGTATGAAACGGTCTGGAACACTCTGAAACGCTCTGGAACGCCCTGAAACGGTCTGAAACACTCTGGAACGCCCTGAAACGGTCTGACACACTCTGGAACACTCTGGAACGGTCTGACACACTCTGGAACACTCTGGAACGCCCTGAAACGGTCTGGAACACTCTGAAAAACTCTGAAACACTCTGGAACACTCTGGAACACTCTGGAACACTCTGGAACGCCCTGAAACGGTCTGGAACACTCTGGAACACTCTGGAACGGTCTGACACACTCTGGAACACTCTGGAACGGTCTGACACACTCTGGAACACTCTGGAACGGTCTGGAACACTCTGAAAAACTCTGGAACGCTCTGGAACACTCTGGAACACTCTGGAACGCCCTGAAACGGTCTGGAACACTCTGAAACACTCTGGAACACTTTGGAACACTCTGGAACACTCTGGAACACTCTGGAACGCTCTGAAACGCCCTGAAACGGTCTGGAACACTCTGAAAAACTCTGGAACGCTCTGGTCTGTGATGGAGGATCTGGAGAAGCAGCTGGTGTGTCCCGTGTGTCTGGAGGTTTTTTCTAAACCTGTGGTGATTCTTCCGTGTCAACACAACCTGTGCCGGAAGTGTGCCACCGACGTTCTCCAGGTGAGAAATGTCCCGCAATGAGGCTTTAACCTGTCCTACTGTGAGGAAATGTCCCGCAATGAGGCTTTAACCTGTCCTAGTGTGAGGAAATGTCCCGTAATGAGGCTTTAACCTGTCCTACTGTGAGGAAATGTCCCGTAATGAGGCTTTAACCTGTCCTAGTGTGAGGAAATGTCCCGTAATGAGGCTTTAACCTGTCCTACTGTGAGGAAATGTCCCGTAATGAGGCTTTAACCTGTCCTAGTGTGAGGAAATGTCCCGTAATGAGGCTTTAACCTGTCCTAGTGCGAGGAAATGTCCCGTAATGAGGCTTTAACCTGTCCTAGTGTGAGGAAATGTCCCGTAATGAGGCTTTAACCTGTCCTAGTGTGAGGAAATGTCCCGTAATGAGGCTTTAACCTGTCCTAGTGTGAGGAAATGTCCCGTAATGAGGCTTTAACCTGTCCTAGTGTGAGGAAATGTCCCGTAATGAGGCTTTAACCTGTCCTACTGTGAGGAAATGTCCCGTAATGAGGCTTTAACCTGTCCTACTGTGAGGAAATGTCCCGTAATGAGGCTTTAACCTGTCCTAGTGTGAGGAAATGTCCCGTAATGAGGCTTTAACCTGTCCTACTGTGAGGAAATGTCCCGTAATGAGGCTTTAACCTGTCCTACTGTGAGGAAATGTCCCGTAATGAGGCTTTAACCTGTCCTACTGTGAGGAAATGTCCCGTAATGAGGCTTTAACCTGTCCTACTGTGAGGAAATGTCCCGTAATGAGGCTTTAACCTGTCCTAGTGTGAGGAAATGTCCCGTAATGAGGCTTTAACCTGTCCTACTGTGAGGGAAATGTCCCGTAATGAGGCTTTAACCTGTCCTACTGTGAGGAAATGTCCCGTAATGAGGCTTTAACCTGTCCTAGTGTGAGGAAATGTCCCGTAATGAGGCTTTAACCTGTCCTAGTGTGAGGAAATGTCCCGTAATGAGGCTTTAACCTGTCCTAGTGTGAGGAAATGTCCCGTAATGAGGCTTTAACCTGTCCTACTGTGAGGAAATGTCCCGTAATGAGGCTTTAACCTGTCCTAGTGTGAGGAAATGTCCCGTAATGAGGCTTTAACCTGTCCTAGTGTGAGGAAATGTCCCGTAATGAGGCTTTAACCTGTCCTAGTGTGAGGAAATGTCCCGTAATGAGGCTTTAACCTGTCCTACTGTGAGGAAATGTCCCGTAATGAGGCTTTAACCTGTCCTACTGTGAGGAAATGTCCCGTAATGAGGCTTTAACCTGTCCTACTGTGAGGAAATGTCCCGTAATGAGGCTTTAACCTGTCCTAGTGCGAGGAAATGTCCCGTAATGAGGCTTTAACCTGTCCTAGTGCGAGGAAATGTCCCGTAATGAGGCTTTAACCTGTCCTACTGTGAGGAAATGTCCCGTAATGAGGCTTTAACCTGTCCTAGTGTGAGGAAATGTCCCGTAATGAGGCTTTAACCTGTCCTAGTGTGAGGAAATGTCCCGTAATGAGGCTTTAACCTGTCCTAGTGTGAGGAAATGTCCCGTAATGAGGCTTTAACCTGTCCTACTGTGAGGAAATGTCCCGTAATGAGGCTTTAACCTGTCCTAGTGTGAGGAAATGTCCCGTAATGAGGCTTTAACCTGTCCTAGTGTGAGGAAATGTCCCGTAATGAGGCTTTAACCTGTCCTAGTGTGAGGAAATGTCCCGTAATGAGGCTTTAACCTGTCCTACTGTGAGGAAATGTCCCGTAATGAGGCTTTAACCTGTCCTAGTGCGAGGAAATGTCCCGTAATGAGGCTTTAACCTGTCCTAGTGTGAGGAAATGTCCCGTAATGAGGCTTTAACCTGTCCTACTGTGAGGAAATGTCCCGTAATGAGGCTTTAACCTGTCCTAGTGTGAGGAAATGTCCCGTAATGAGGCTTTAACCTGTCCTAGTGTGAGGAAATGTCCCGTAATGAGGCTTTAACCTGTCCTAGTGTGAGGAAATGTCCCGTAATGAGGCTTTAACCTGTCCTACTGTGAGGAAATGTCCCGTAATGAGGCTTTAACCTGTCCTACTGTGAGGAAATGTCCCGTAATGAGGCTTTAACCTGTCCTAGTGTGAGGAAATGTCCCGTAATGAGGCTTTAACCTGTCCTAGTGTGAGGAAATGTCCCGTAATGAGGCTTTAACCTGTCCTAGTGTGAGGGAAATGTCCCGTAATGAGGCTTTAACCTGTCCTAGTGCGAGGAAATGTCCCGTAATGAGGCTTTAACCTGTCCTACTGTGAGGAAATGTCCCGTAATGAGGCTTTAACCTGTCCTAGTGTGAGGAAATGTCCCGTAATGAGGCTTTAACCTGTCCTAGTGTGAGGAAATGTCCCGTAATGAGGCTTTAACCTGTCCTACTGTGAGGAAATGTCCCGTAATGAGGCTTTAACCTGTCCTAGTGTGAGGAAATGTCCCGTAATGAGGCTTTAACCTGTCCTACTGTGAGGGAAATGTCCCGTAATGAGGCTTTAACCTGTCCTAGTGTGAGGAAATGTCCCGTAATGAGGCTTTAACCTGTCCTACTGTGAGGAAATGTCCCGTAATGAGGCTTTAACCTGTCCTAGTGTGAGGAAATGTCCCGTAATGAGGCTTTAACCTGTCCTACTGTGAGGAAATGTCCCGTAATGAGGCTTTAACCTGTCCTACTGTGAGGAAATGTCCCGTAATGAGGCTTTAACCTGTCCTACTGTGAGGAAATGTCCCGTAATGAGGCTTTAACCTGTCCTAGTGTGAGGAAATGTCCCGTAATGAGGCTTTAACCTGTCCTAGTGTGAGGAAATGTCCCGTAATGAGGCTTTAACCTGTCCTACTGTGAGGAAATGTCCCGTAATGAGGCTTTAACCTGTCCTAGTGTGAGGAAATGTCCCGTAATGAGGCTTTAACCTGTCCTACTGTGAGGGAAATGTCCCGTAATGAGGCTTTAACCTGTCCTAGTGTGAGGAAATGTCCCGTAATGAGGCTTTAACCTGTCCTACTGTGAGGAAATGTCCCGTAATGAGGCTTTAACCTGTCCTACTGTGAGGAAATGTCCCGTAATGAGGCTTTAACCTGTCCTACTGTGAGGAAATGTCCCGTAATGAGGCTTTAACCTGTCCTAGTGTGAGGAAATGTCCCGTAATGAGGCTTTAACCTGTCCTACTGTGAGGAAATGTCCCGTAATGAGGCTTTAACCTGTCCTAGTGTGAGGAAATGTCCCGTAATGAGGCTTTAACCTGTCCTACTGTGAGGAAATGTCCCGTAATGAGGCTTTAACCTGTCCTAGTGTGAGGAAATGTCCCGTAATGAGGCTTTAACCTGTCCTACTGTGAGGAAATGTCCCGTAATGAGGCTTTAACCTGTCCTAGTGTGAGGAAATGTCCCGTAATGAGGCTTTAACCTGTCCTACTGTGAGGAAATGTCCCGTAATGAGGCTTTAACCTGTCCTAGTGTGAGGAAATGTCCCGTAATGAGGCTTTAACCTGTCCTAGTGCGAGGAAATGTCCCGTAATGAGGCTTTAACCTGTCCTAGTGTGAGGAAATGTCCCGTAATGAGGCTTTAACCTGTCCTAGTGTGAGGAAATGTCCCGTAATGAGGCTTTAACCTGTCCTAGTGTGAGGAAATGTCCCGTAATGAGGCTTTAACCTGTCCTACTGTGAGGAAATGTCCCGTAATGAGGCTTTAACCTGTCCTACTGTGAGGAAATGTCCCGTAATGAGGCTTTAACCTGTCCTAGTGTGAGGAAATGTCCCGTAATGAGGCTTTAACCTGTCCTAGTGTGAGGAAATGTCCCGTAATGAGGCTTTAACCTGTCCTACTGTGAGGAAATGTCCCGTAATGAGGCTTTAACCTGTCCTACTGTGAGGAAATGTCCCGTAATGAGGCTTTAACCTGTCCTACTGTGAGGAAATGTCCCGTAATGAGGCTTTAACCTGTCCTTGCCCTCAGTCCCGGGGGGCGGGCGTGCTTGGCGGTGGTGGCGGTGGTGGCGGTGGCGGTGGTGGTGGCGGTGGCGGTGGTGGCGGTGGCGGTGGCGGTGGCGGTGGCGGTGGTGGCGGTGGGAGGTTCCGCTGTCCCTCCTGTCGCCACGAGGTGGTGCTGGACCGACACGGAGTCTACGGACTCCAGAGAAACCTCCTGGTGGAGAACATCATCGACATCTACAGACAACACCACAGGTGAGAGGAGGAGAGGAGGAGAGGAGGAGAGGAGGAGAGAGGAGGAGGAGAGGAGAGAGGAGGAGGAGAGAGGAGGAGAGGAGGAGAGGAGGAGAGGAGGAGGGGAGAGGAGGAGGAGAGAGGAGGAGAGGAGGAGAGGAGGAGGAGAGGAGGAGGAGAGAGGAGGAGGAGGAGGAGAGGAGGAGAGGAGGAGGAGGAGAGGAGGAGGAGAAAGAGGAGGAGAGAGGAGGAGAGGAGAGGAGAGAGGAGGAGGAGAGGAGGAGAAAGAGGAGGAGAGGAGGAGAGGAGGAGGAGAGAGGAGGAGGAGAGGAGGAGAGGAGGAGGAGAGAGGAGGAGAGAGGAGGAGGAGAGGAGGAGAGGAGGAGAGGAGGAGGAGAGAGGAGGAGAGAGGAGGAGAGGAGGAGAGGAGGAGAGGAGGAGGAGAGAGGAGGAGAGAGGAGGAGAAAGAGGAGGAGAGAGAGGAGAGAGGAGAGGAGAGAGGAGGAGGAGAGGAGGAGGAGAGAGGAGGAGAGAGGAGGAGGAGAGAGGAGGAGAGAGGAGGAGAGGAGGAGAGAGGAGGAGGAGAGAGGAGGAGAGGAGAGAGGAGGAGGAAGAGGAGGAGAGGAGGAGGAGGAAGAGGAGGAGAGGAGAGGAGGAGGAGAAAGAGGAGGAGAGAGGAGGAGAGAGGAGAGAGGAGGAGGAGAGGAGAGGAGGAGAGAGGAGGAGAGAGGAGGAGAGGAGAGGAGGAGAGAGGAGGAGGAGAGGAGAGAGGAGGAGGAAAGAGGAGGAGGAGAAAGAGGAGGAGAGAGGAGGAGAGGAGGAGAAAGAGGAGGAGGAGAGGAGGAGGAGAGAGGAGGAGAGAGGAGAGGAGGAGAGAGGAGGAGAGAGGAGGAGAGAGGAGGAGAGGAGAGGAGGAGGAGAGAGGAGGAGGGAGGAGGAGAGGAGAGGAGGAGGAGAGAGGAGGAGGAGGACCAGGACTGGACCATCTATATCTGGATACTGGACAAAAATGTATTTGGTCAAATCCGTTTCTTCTGCTTCAGTTGTGGTCAGACGTTTGTAGCTCAGCCTGTTGAAGTTCCCTGGGGTCAGATCCTCAGAGTCCTTCAGGCTCCTAATGGACGGGGACCTCACCTGACCTTCAGGCTCCTGATGGACGTGGACCTCACCTGACCTTCAGGCTCCTGATGGACGGGGACCTCACCTGACCTTCAGGCTCCTGATGGACGTGGACCTCACCTGACCTTCAGGCTCCTGATGGACGTGGACCTCACCTGACCTTCAGGCTCCTGATGGACGGGGACCTCACCTGACCTGGACCTCACATTGTTCTCTTTGTTTTAGGTCTGAGGATGATGTCTGGGGCCTCCAGAGAAGGTCCTTCATCCCTGTCCATCCTCAGACCAAAACCAAAACAAAGAAAACAAGAGTGAGGTCCAGGTCAGGTCCAGAGGTGTGAAGCTCCCTCAGCGCCCCCTTCAGGCAGATATAGGCAGTGTCCACCAGCATCTGACAAGAACTGAAGAAGCAGAAGGAATGAGGAATGAGGAATCAGGAAGGTTTTTATTGCCATATGAGTGAACAGGTTCACACATTAGGAACTTGCTTCGATACCTGGAGCGGACAGACACTCCGAGCACCAGTGCGGCCATTCGCCGCGCCAACTTGGTTACAAAAGAGTAGAAAAAAAAGATGCAGACAATTTTACATCATGTAATGACAGAAAAACCAATTGGAGATATAACATACGGTGATCTTTTTCTTTGGCAACAGAAGGAAGGGTGGGGGGGATCAGATTGGAAATCAATAATTGATTGGAAACTGACGCAGAGGCAGACTTACTAAATAGACAGGGCAGAGTGTTTTACATAAACATGTCAGTGTGAGCCGAATGGAATGTGTTGTTTCCTTTTGTAGAGTGCTGTGTAAGATAAGGCCCCAGCTGTGACCTTGGACGTGTTTGTGCAGAAGATGTAGTCAAAACAAAGTCCTGTTAAATCACAATTTCAGAACAGTTAATTACACCGGGAAATTTAGCATAATCAATACATTTTTAGAACCCAGGTGAACAGACAATTTGCCAGAACCCTGGTTTCTGCCAGGCCCCCAACTTCATGCCACCAAGCAGGACTGTGCGACTCACAATCCTCCCACTGGCACGTATGATGAATGAACGCAGACTGAGCCGCTGTTCCACACAGTTCCACATCCATTATCCCAGATGTTATCCAGTGCCAGACAGATTTCCACAACTCAGGTGTTTCATTTTGTGTTTCCCTTCAGATCTCGTCCTCCCTGGTCCGCCACAGCCCCACTATCGTGTAAAATGACCTCCGGCGGCTCGGGCTCTTTTATCCGCTCGGCTCCAATTAGTGATGGGTCAGAAAAACATCCTCCAGGCCAATCCAGATGTCCTGCCATCAAAATTCCAATAGTAATCGTTTCGTGTCCTCCAGTAACAGCGGTGCCAGACGCACAGAGCGTCGCGTATCTGGCAGCGAGTTCCCTTGGGACTGTCCGGCTCTCCAGACCGGCGCTCCTCCGTGATAAAAATATGCCAATAGCGTTGTGGGACCAGCTCCAATTCATGATTTAGGATTTCGAAAATCTGTTCCAACAGGAGAAAAATTATGAAAAATGACGAGACGAGAGAAATTAGACATCAGACAGAGCAAGATAAGGAGGAAGAAGAAAATGCGTCTGCTCTCCACGGCAGCTAGAAAAGTACACAGATTTGACCAAATAAACTTCTTTCCAGTTGACAAATTGACTTCCTCCTCTGCAGACGACGGTGTAGAGCTTTGGCGTGAGTGTCATTGTTGTGCCCTTGAGCAGGTCGAGCTCTGGCCCCGCCCCCTCGCCGCTCCTCTGCCCGGAGCACCCTGAGGAACGCATCAACATCTACTGCAGCGTGTGTGAGACGCCCACCTGCTCCCTCTGCAAGGTGTTCGGACCTCACCAGGACTGCGAGGTGGCCCCGCTCAACCACGTCTACCAAGAGAAGAAGGTACGACCGCTGTAAAGAGAACGTTCTTTCATGTTCTAATGTTCCTCATCAAGAACAAATCTGAAGAGGTTTAGAATCATCCACACATGTTGGAGTCATCTAGTGATCTGTCCCAGGCCCTATTCAAACTAGGCTTATGGTCAGCAGTACGAGTCTGTACTAGGCTCCGCCCCCAGGCTCCACACGACAATTCTCCATAAATCTACAAAAACAGACAAAACTGAACAGAACACCTGGACAAACTTGATGCAGGAGGTTCATCAGGAGGTTCATCAGGAGGTTCATCAGGGGGTTCATTAGGAGGTTCATGAGGAGTTTCATCAGGGGGTTCATTAGGAGGTTCATGAGGAGGTTCATCAGGGGGTTCATTGGGAGGTTCATCAGGGGGTTCATTAGGAGGTTCATGAGGAGTTTCATCAGGGGGTTCATTAGGAGGTTCATGAGGAGGTTCATCAGGGGGTTCATTGGGAGGTTCATCAGGGGGTTCATTAGGAGGTTCATGAGGAGGTTCATCAGGGGGTTCATGAGGAGGTTCATCAGGAGGTTCATGAGGAGGTTCATCAGGAGGTTCATGAGGAGGTTCATCAGGAGGTTCATGAGAAGGTTCATCAGGAGGTTCCTGTTCATCAGCAGGTTTGTCAGGAGGTTCATGAGGAGGTTCATTAGGAGGTTCATGAGGAGGTTCATCAGGGGGTTCATGAGGAGGTTCATCAGGGGGTTCATGAGGAGGTTCATCAGGAGGTTCATCAGGGGGTTCATCAGGAGGTTCCTGTTCATCAGGAGGTTTGTCAGGAGGTTCATCAGAATCAGAAAGACTTTTATTGCCATTGTCAAGTGAACACTAATTCACAAAAC
Organism: Paratrypauchen microcephalus; assembly: GCA_036785185.1. NCBI lineage: Eukaryota > Metazoa > Chordata > Actinopteri > Gobiiformes > Gobiidae > Paratrypauchen > Paratrypauchen microcephalus. The sequence goes on along the minus strand of JAVJIX010000426.1, from coordinate 23,706 downwards.
TAGGAACTTGTCTCTGTGATAAGGTGTGAACATAAAACACTAAATAATAATAACTAGAATATAGAATTAAATAATAATAATAACTAAGATATAGCTATAATATAGTAAAAAATGTAAGAATTGTTCATGAGTCCAACAGCAGAGGGAAAGAAACCGTTCTTGTGACGGGAGGTTCTGGTCCCGATGGACCGTAGCCTCCTGCCAGAGGGAAGTGGCTCAAATAGTCCATGTCCAGGGTGAGAAGTGTCAGCTGCTCTCCGGCCTGCTCGCCCCCGAGTCCTGGAGACGTACAGGTCCTGGATAGATGCAATCACCTTCTCGGCAGAGTCTCTGTTTGTCCCTGACAGTGGCTCCAGCACCACACAGTGATGGAAGAGGTGAGGATGGACTCAATGATGGCCGTGTAGAACTGCACCATCATCTGGACTGGCAGCTTGGCTTTTCTTAGCTGCCGCAGGAAGTACAACCTCTGCTGGGCCTTCTTGATGAGGGAGTTGATGGTCGGGTCCTGTGTGATGTAAGTGCCCAGGAACCGGAAGGAGTCCACTGTGGTGATGGGGGAGTCTGTCAGGGAGAGAGGAGGCAGGAGGGCTGTGACTTTCCTGAAGTCCACGATCATCTCCACTGTCTTCTGGTGGTTGAGGTCCAGGTTGTTGCTGCTGCACCAGGACACCAGCCGGTCCACCTCCCTCCTGTAGGCAGACTGATCGCTGTCAGAGATGAGCCCGATGAGGGTGGTGTCATCCGCAAACTTAACCAGTTTGACGGAGTCGTGGCCGGAGGTGCAGCAGTTTGTGTACAAGGAGAAGAGCAGAGGAGAAAGTACACAGCCCTGTGGAGATCTTGTGCTGATGGTCCGGGAGTCTGACTAAACCAGGACTAAACCAGGACTGAACCAGGACTAAACCAGGACTGAACCAGGACTAAACCTGGACTGAACGTGGATTAAACTGGGACTAAACTGGGACTAAACTGGGACTAAACCAGGACTGAACCAGGACTAAACCTGGACTAAACCTGGACTAAACCTGGACTAAACCTGGACTGAACCAGGACTAAACCAGGACTGAACCAGGACTAAACCTGGACTGAACGTGGATTAAACTGGGACTAAACTGGGACTAAACTGGGACTAAACTGGGACTGAACCAGGACTAAACCAGGACTAAACCTGGACTGAACCAGGACTAAACCTGGACTGAACCAGGACTAAACCTGGACTAAACCTGGACTAAACCAGGACTAAACCTGGACTAAACCAGGACTAAACCTGGACTAAACCAGGACCAAACCTGGACTGAACCAGGACTAAACCTGGACTAAACCTGGACTAAACCAGGACTAAACCTGGACTAAACCTGGACTAAACCAGGACTAAACCTGGACTGAACCAGGACTAAACCAGGACTAAACCTGGACTGAACCAGGACTAAACCAGGACTAAACCTGGACTAAACCTGGACTAAACCAGGACTAAACCTGGACTGAACCAGGACTAAACCTGGACTAAACCAGGACTAAACCTGGACTGAACCAGGACTAAACCTGGACTAAACCTGGACTAAACCAGGACTAAACCTGGACTGAACCAGGACTAAACCTGGACTAAACCAGGACTAAACCTGGACTAAACCTGGACTGAACCAGGACTAAACCTGGACTAAACCAGGACTAAACCTGGACTAAACCAGGACTGAACCAGGACTACACCAGGACTAAACCAGGACTAAACCAGGACTAAACCAGGACTAAACCTGGACTAAACCAGGACTAAACCTGGACTAAACCTGGACTGAACCAGGACTAAACCTGGACTAAACCAGGACTAAACCTGGACTAAACCAGGACTGAACCAGGACTAAACCAGGACTAAACCTGGACTGAACCAGGACTAAACCAGGACTGAACCAGGACTAAACCTGGACTAAACCAGGACTAAACCTGGACTAAACCAGGACTAAACCAGGTCTGTGATGAAGCTGTTGACATGTGAGCGTTTGTCACTTCTTCTGAATCACCGTCTGAGTCATGATCCTCAGAGTCTGAACGAGAAGAACCTGGACGTTTATGAGAGCGTCACCGAACTGACCGTTCACCCGCCATACTGAGGACACACTCCATACTCAATACTCGATGATCAATACTCGATGATCAATACTCAATACTACGATGATAATAAACCCTCGTTCTTTTAGACCATCTCCTGTGATTTTCCACATTCAATTATACAACTTTATTTTCTATTCTCATGTGTCCTGATATCTGTGATCCCTGGTTTAGTCCTGGTTTGGTCCTGTAGGTTCCTCTGTGGTCCCGTAGGCTCCTCAGTGGTCCCGTAGGCTCCTCAGTGGTCCTGTAGGTTCCTCAGTGGTCCCGTAGGCTCCTCAGTGGTCCTGTAGGTTCCTCAGTGGTCCCGTAGGCTCCTCAGTGGTCCTGTAGGTTCCTCAGTGGTCCTGTAGGTTCCTCAGTGTCCTGTAGATTCCTCAGTGGTCCCGTAGGTTCTTCTGTGGTCCCGTAGGTTCCTCAGTGGTCCTGTAGGCTCCTCAGTGGTCCTGTAGGCTCCTCAGTGGTCCTGTAGGTTCCTCAGTGGTCCTGTAGGTTCCTCAGTGATCCTGTAGGCTCCTCAGTGGTCCCGTAGGTTCCTCAGTGGTCCCGTAGGCTCCTCAGTGGTCCTGTAGGTTCCTCAGTGATCCTGTAGGTTCCTCAGTGGTCCCGTAGGCTCCTCAGTGGTCCCGTAGGCTCCTCAGTGGTCCTGTAGATTCCTCTGTGGTCCAGTAGGCTCCTCAGTGGTCCTGTAGGCTCCTCAGTGGTCCCGTAGGCTCCTCAGTGGTCCCGTAGGTTCCTCAGTGGTCCTGTAGGTTCCTCAGTGTCTTGTAGGTTCTTCAGTGGTCCTGTAGGTTCCTCAGTGGTCCCGTAGGTTCCTCAGTGGTCCTGTAGGTTCCTCAGTGTCTTGTAGGTTCTTCAGTGGTCCTGTAGGTTTCTCAGTGTCTTGTAGGTTCCTCAGTGGTCCTGTAGGTTCCTTAGTGGTCCTGTAGGTTCCTCAGTGGTCCTGTAGGTTCCTTAGTGGTTCTGTAGGTTCCTCTGTGGCTCTGTAGGTTCCTCAGTGGTCCCGTAGGTTCCTCAGTGTCCTGTAGATTCCTCAGTGGTCCCGTAGGTTCTTCTGTGGTCCCGTAGGTTCCTCTGTGGTCCCGTAGGTTCCTCAGTGTCCCGTAGATTCCTCAGTGGTCCCGTAGGTTCCTCTGTGGTCCCGTAGGTTCCTCAGTGTCCTGTAGGTTCCTCAGTGGTCCCGTAGGTTCTTCTGTGGTCCCGTAGGTTCCTCTGTGGTCCCGTAGATTCCTCGGTGGTCCCGTAGGTTCCTCTGTGGTCCCGTAGGCTCCTCAGTGTCCCGTAGATTCCTCAGTGGTCCCGTAGGTTCCTCTGTGGTCCCGTAGGTTCCTCAGTGTCCTGTAGGTTCCTCAGTGGTCCCGTAGGTTCTTCTGTGGTCCCGTAGGTTCCTCAGTGTCCCGTAGATTCCTCAGTGGTCCCGTAGGTTCCTCTGTGGTCCCGTAGGTTCCTCAGTGTCCTGTAGGTTCCTCAGTGGTCCCGTAGGTTCTTCTGTGGTCCCGTAGGTTCCTCTGTGGTCCTGTAGATTCCTCGGTGGTCCCGTAGGTTCCTCTGTGGTCCCGTAGGTTCCTCTGTGGTCCCGTAGGCTCCTCAGTGGTCCCGTAGGTTCCTCAGTGGTCCTGTAGGCTCCTCAGTGGTCCTGTAGGTTCCTCAGTGTCCTGTAGATTCCTCAGTGGTCCCGTAGGTTCTTCTGTGGTCCCGTAGGTTCCTCAGTGGTCCTGTAGGCTCCTCAGTGGTCCTGTAGGCTCCTCTGTGGTCCTGTAGGTTCCTCTGTGGTCCTGTAGGTTCCTCTGTGGTCCCGTAGGCTCCTCAGTGGTCCCGTAGGTTCCTCAGTGGTCCTGTAGGCTCCTCAGTGGTCCCGTAGGCTCCTCAGTGGTCCCGTAGGTTCCTCAGTGGTCCTGTAGGTTCCTCAGTGTCTTGTAGGTTTTCAGTGGTCCTGTAGGTTCCTCAGTGGTCCCGTAGGTTCCTCAGTGGTCCTGTAGGTTTCTCAGTGTCTTGTAGGTTCCTCAGTGGTCCTGTAGGTTCCTCAGTGTCTTGTAGGTTCTTCAGTGGTCCTGTAGGTTCCTTAGTGGCCCTGTAGGTTCCTCAGTGGTCCTGTAGGTTCCTTAGTGGTTCTGTAGGTTCCTCTGTGGCTCTGTAGGTTCCTCAGTGGTCCCGTAGGTTCCTCAGTGTCCTGTAGATTCCTCAGTGGTCCCGTAGGTTCTTCTGTGGTCCCGTAGGTTCCGCTGTGGTCCCGTAGGTTCCTCTGTGGTCCCGTAGGTTCCTCAGTGTCCCGTAGATTCCTCAGTGGTCCCGTAGGTTCCTCTGTGGTCCCGTAGGTTCCTCAGTGTCCTGTAGGTTCCTCAGTGGTCCCGTAGGTTCTTCTGTGGTCCCGTAGGTTCCTCTGTGGTCCCGTAGATTCCTCAGTGGTCCCGTAGGTTCCTCTGTGGTCCCGTAGGTTCCTCTGTGGTCCCGTAGGTTCCTCAGTGTCCTGTAGGTTCCTCAGTGGTCCCGTAGGTTCCTCAGTGATCCCGTAGGCTCCTCAGTGGTCCCGTAGGTTCCTCAGTGGTCCCGTAGGTTCTTCTGTGGTCTCGTTGGTTCCTCTGTGGTCCCGTAGGTTCCTCTGTGGTCCCGTAGGTTCCTCAGTGTCCTGTAGGTTCCTCAGTGGTCCTGTAGGTTCCTCAGTGGTCCCGTAGGTTCCTCAGTGTCCTGTAGGTTCCTCAGTGGTCCCGTAGGCTCCTCAGTGGTCCTGTAGGTTCCTCAGTTGTCCCGTAGGCTCCTCAGTGGTCCCGTAGGCTCCTCAGTGGTCCTGTAGGTTCCTCAGTGGTCCCGTAGGTTCCTCAGTGTCCTGTAGATTCCTCAGTGGTCCCGTAGGTTCCTCTGTGGTCCCGTAGGTTCCTCTGTGGTCCCGTAGGTTTCTCAGTGTCCTGTAGGTTCCTCAGTGGTCCTGTAGGTTCCTCAGTGGTCCCGTAGGCTCCACAGTGGTCCTGTAGGTTCCTCAGTGGTCCCGTAGGTTCCTCAGTGGTCCTGTAGGTTCCTCAGTGGTCCCGTAGGTTCCTCAGTGTCCAGTAGATTCCTCAGTGGTCCCGTAGGTTCCTCAGTGGTCCCGTAGGTTCCTCAGTGGTCCTGTAGGTTCCTCAGTGGTCTCGTAGGTTCTTCTGTGGTCCCGTAGGTTCCTCAGTGGTCCTGTAGGCTCCTCAGTGGTCCTGTAGGTTCCTCAGTGGTCCTGTAGGCTCCTCAGTGGTCCTGTAGGTTCCTCAGTGGTCCCGTAGGCTCCTCAGTGGTCCTGTAGGCTCCTCAGTGTCCTGTAGGTTCCTCAGTCTCCTGTAGGTTCCTCAGTGGTCCCGTAGGTTCCTCAGTGGTCCTGTAGGTTCCTCAGTGTCTTGTAGGTTCTTCAGTGGTCCTGTAGGTTTCTCAGTGTCTTGTAGGTTCCTCAGTGGTCCTGTAGGTTCCTTAGTGGTCCTGTAGGTTCCTCAGTGGTCCTGTAGGTTCCTTAGTGGTTCTGTAGGTTCCTCAGTGGTCCCGTAGGTTCCTCAGTGTCCTGTAGATTCCTCAGTGGTCCCGTAGGTTCTTCTGTGGTCCCGTAGGTTCCTCTGTGGTCCCGTAGGTTCCTCTGTGGTCCCGTAGGTTCCTCAGTGTCCCGTAGATTCCTCAGTGGTCCCGTAGGTTCCTCTGTGGTCCCGTAGGTTCCTCAGTGTCCTGTAGGTTCCTCAGTGGTCCCGTAGGTTCTTCTGTGGTCCCGTAGGTTCCTCTGTGGTCCCGTAGATTCCTCGGTGGTCCCGTAGGTTCCTCTGTGGTCCCGTAGGTTCCTCTGTGGTCCCGTAGGCTCCTCAGTGGTCCTGTAGGTTCCTCAGTGGTCCTGTAGGTTCCTCAGTGGTCCTGTAGGCTCCTCAGTGGTCCTGTAGGTTCCTCAGTGTCCTGTAGATTCCTCAGTGGTCCCGTAGGTTCTTCTGTGGTCCCGTAGGTTCTTCTGTGGTCCCGTAGGTTCCTCAGTGGTCCTGTAGGCTCCTCAGTGGTCCTGTAGGCTCCTCTGTGGTCCTGTAGGTTCCTCTGTGGTCCCGTAGGCTCCTCTGTGGTCCTGTAGGTTCCTCAGTGGTCCTGTAGGCTCCTCAGTGGTCCTGTAGGCTCCTCAGTGGTCCCGTAGGCTCCTCAGTGGTCCCGTAGGTTCCTCAGTGGTCCTGTAGGTTCCTCAGTGTCTTGTAGGTTCTTCAGTGGTCCTGTAGGTTCCTCAGTGGTCCCGTAGGTTCCTCAGTGGTCCTGTAGGTTCCTCAGTGTCTTGTAGGTTCCTCAGTGGTCCTGTAGGTTCCTTAGTGGTCCTGTAGGTTCCTCAGTGGTCCTGTAGGTTCCTTAGTGGTTCTGTAGGTTCCTCTGTGGCTCTGTAGGTTCCTCAGTGGTCCCATAGGTTCCTCAGTGTCCTGTAGATTCCTCAGTGGTCCCGTAGGTTCTTCTGTGGTCCCGTAGGTTCCTCTGTGGTCCCGTAGGTTCCTCTGTGGTCCCGTAGGTTCCTCAGTGTCCCGTAGATTCCTCAGTGGTCCCGTAGGTTCCTCTGTGGTCCCGTAGGTTCCTCAGTGTCCTGTAGGTTCCTCAGTGGTCCCGTAGGTTCTTCTGTGGTCCCGTAGGTTCCTCTGTGGTCCCGTAGATTCCTCAGTGGTCCCGTAGGTTCCTCTGTGGTCCCGTAGGTTCCTCAGTGTCCTGTAGGTTCCTCAGTGGTCCCGTAGGTTCCTCAGTGATCCCGTAGGCTCCTCAGTGGTCCCGTAGGTTCCTCAGTGGTCCCGTAGGTTCTTCTGTGGTCTCGTTGGTTCCTCTGTGGTCCCGTAGGTTCCTCTGTGGTCCCGTAGGTTCCTCAGTGTCCTGTAGGTTCCTCAGTGGTCCCGTAGGTTCCTCAGTGTCCTGTAGGTTCCTCAGTGGTCCCGTAGGCTCCTCAGTGGTCCCGTAGGCTCCTCAGTGGTCCCGTAGGCTCCTCAGTGGTCCTGTAGGTTCCTCAGTGGTCCCGTAGGTTCTTCTGTGGTCCCGTAGGTTCCTCTGTGGTCCCGTAGGTTCCTCAGTGGTCCCGTAGGTTCTTCTGTAGTCCCGTAGGTTCCTCAGTGGTCCTGTAGGTTCCTCAGTGGTCCTGTAGGTTCCTCAGTGGTCCCATAGGTTCCTCAGTGGTCCCGTAGGTTCTTCTGTAGTCCCGTAGGTTCTTCTGTGGTCCCGTAGGTTCCTCAGTGGTCCCGTAGGTTCTTCTGTAGTCCCGTAGGTTCTTCTGTAGTCCCGTAGGTTCCTCAGTGGTCCTGTAGGTTCCTCAGTGGTCCTGTAGGTTCCTCAGTGTCTTGTAGGTTCCTCAGTGGTCCTGTAGGTTCCTTAGTGGTCCTGTAGGTTCCTCAGTGGTCCTGTAGGTTCCTCTGTGGCCCTGTAGGTTCCTCAGTGGTCCCGTAGGTTCCTCAGTGTCCTGTAGATTCCTCAGTGGTCCCGTAGGTTCTTCTGTGGTCCCGTAGGTTCCTCTGTGGTCCCGTAGGTTCCTCTGTGGTCCCGTAGGTTTCTCAGTGTCCTGTAGGTTCCTCAGTGGTCCCGTAGGCTCCTCAGTGGTCCTGTAGGTTCCTCAGTGGTCCTGTAGGTTCCTCAGTGGTCCCGTAGGTTCCTCAGTGTCCTGTAGATTCCTCAGTGGTCCCGTAGGTTCTTCTGTGGTCCCGTAGGTTCCTCTGTGGTCCCATAGGTTCCTCTGTGGTCCCGTAGGTTTCTCAGTGTCCTGTAGGTTCCTCAGTGGTCCTGTAGGTTCCTCAGTGGTCCTGTAGGTTCCTCAGTGGTCCCATAGGTTCCTCAGTGGTCCTGTAGGTTCCTCAGTGGTCTCGTAGGTTCTTCTGTGGTCCCGTAGGTTCCTCAGTGGTCCTGTAGGCTCCTCAGTGGTCCTGTAGGTTCTTCAGTGGTCCTGTAGGCTCCTCAGTGGTCCCGTAGGCTCCTCAGTGGTCCTGTAGGCTCCTCAGTGTCCTGTAGGTTCCTCAGTGTCCTGTAGGTTCCTTAGTGGTCCTGTAGGTTCCTCAGTGGTCCCGTAGGTTCCTCAGTGGTCCCGTAGGTTCCTCAGTGGTCCCGTAGGTTCCTCAGTGGTCCCGTAGGTTCCTCAGTGGTCCTGTAGGTTCCTCAGTCCATGGGTGGACACTAGTCTCTGTGCTCTTCTCTTGTTCTGATCAGCTCCAGATCTAAACACTTTCAGGGAAGGTTCTGCTCGATTCTGTGAATTGGACTTTTTCAGGATCTAGAAAAAGTGGAAAAGTTGGAATTTGTCTCATTCACAGTTTAAAAGTTTCAAAATTAAAATGAATACTCGAGAGCCGTCGTGTCCTTCATCTGAACATCTGATCATTACAAGGAAATATGTTCAGACATTAGGAGTATTTATGACATTATTTCATTCTCGTGGAAGGTTCCAAGAACTTTCCCCAAACACGGTTTTACTTGAGTCATTTTATTTTGAAGTTGAGTGAGAGAAGAAACGTCTGGAGCCACGTTCACTCCGACTAATGTGGATCTTCTGCAGGACTAAACCAGGACTAAACCAGGACTGAACCAGGACTGAACCAGGACTAAACCAGGACTGAACCAGGACTAAACCAGGACTATAACAGGACTAAACCAGGACTGAACCAGGACTAAACCAGGACTAAACCAAAGTTCAAAGTTCAAAGTTCAGCTTTATTGTCAGTTCTGCCATATGTGTTCAACAGTGAATCGAAATTTTGTTTCTCTCTGGCCAAGTGCAAAAAGACAGTGTACAAAATACAATATGAAGACAAAACACAACAAAAACTATCTAAGACAGAGATCTAAAGTTAAAACTAAAGTCTACGGTCTAAAATCTTAAAACAGTGCAACATAATAAATAAACTATACTATATACAGATTTCCAAAGTGTGCAGTGTGCATCAAAATGTGCAATGGAAGATACAGCAGTGAATTGGTCATGTGCAGTAGAATGTGCATTGGAGTTAAGATAAATAAAAATAAATGTGCAACAGTAGAAATTCTAGTGCAATAACAGGAGTAAACAACAGTACTAAAAATTCCAGTAGTAAATGTGCAATAACAGTAGTAAACAACAGTGCAACAGGAGTAAAATCCAGTAGTAAATGTAAATGTGCAACAGTGCAACAGTCGTCCTTAGCAGCAGTTTTTTAAAGTGTCTAGAGTGATATGTCTTTTATGGAATACAGGTTATGCCAATATGGGGGGTGGGGGGTGGGAGATGGGTAAGGTGGGAGTTCGGGTGTGAGTTCAGCCTCCTGACAGCCTGGTGGATGAAGCTGTTTGACAGTCTGGTGGGTGAAGCTGTTTGACAGTCTGGTGGATGAAGCTGTTTGACAGTCTGGTGGGTGAAGCTGTTTGACAGTCTGGTGGATGAAGCTGTTTGACAGTCTGGTGGATGAAGCTGTTTGACAGTCTGGTGGATGAAGCTGTTTGACAGTCTGGTGGATGAAGCTGTTTGACAGTCTGGTGGATGAAGCTGTTTGACAGTCTGGTGGATGAAGCTGTTTGACAGTCTGGTGGAGTGGGCCTGGAGACTCCGGTACCTTCTCCCCGAGGGCAGGAGGCTGAACAGGCTATGTGCGGGGTGGCTCGGGTCACCCACAATGCTGGACGCTCTGCGGGTGAGCCGGGTGTTAAAAATGTCTAGGAGGGAGGGGAGAGAGACACCAGCGATCCTCCCAGCTGCATTCACTATGCGCTGCAGAGCTTTCCTGTTCTGTTCAGCTCCCGTACCACACAGTGATGCAGCTGGTCAGGACGCTCTCAATGGTGCCTCGGTAGAAGGTGGTCATGATGGGTGGGGGGGCTCCAGCTCTCCTCAGTTTGCGGAGGAAATAGAGGCGCTTCTGAGCCCTCTTTGCCAGTGATACAGTATTCACTGTCCAGGAGAGGTCCTCACTGATGTGCACCCCCAGGAATTTGGTGCTTCTCACCCTCTCTACAGCAGCACCATTGATGGACAGTGGGGGGTGCTGGGTGGGGCCTCTCCGGAAGTCAATAACAATCTCCTTGGTCTTTTCAACATTAAGAAGGAGATTGTTATTGCTGCACCACTGGGTCAGAAGGCTCACCTCACTCCTGTAGTTTGTCTCATCGTTATTAGAGATGAGACCCACCACAGTCGTATCGTCCGCAAACTTCACTATGTGATTGGTGCTGAACGCCGGTGAGCAGTCGTGGGTCAGCAGAGTGAAGAGCATCGGACTGAGCACACAGCCCTGGGGGCTCCTGTGCTCAGTCTAATGCAGCCTGAGGTGTTTCTGCCGACCCGCACTGCCTGTGGCCTCTCACTGAGGAAGTCCAGCAGCCAATTACAGAGTGAGGTCTGAAGCCCCAGGTGGTCCAGTTTGATAATGAGCTGCTGTGGGATTATAGTGTTGAATGCTGAACTGAAATCTATGAACAGCATTCTCACATATGAGTCTTTATTGTCTAGGTGGGTGAGAGCCGGGTGAAGTGCAGAACAGATTGCATCCTCGGTAGAGCGGTTGGCCCGGTATGCAAACTGGTATGGGTCTAGGGTGGGGGGAGGATGGATTTGATGTGTGCCATGACTAGCCGTTCAAAGCACTTCATGATGATGGGGGTCAGTGCAACAGGGCGATAGTCATTAAAAGTGGCCGGAGTGGGCTTCTTTGGCACGGGAACGATGGTAGTGGTTTTGAAGCAGGAGGGAACGACAGCCTGGCTCAGAGAAGCATTAAAGATGTCTGTGAAGACATCCTTGAGCTCCTCTGCACAGTCTTTCAACACACGACCAGGGATGTTGTCCGGGCCTGCAGCCTTGCGGGTGTTGATCCTGGAGAGTGTCCTCTTCACGCTGGCTGCAGACACACACAGGGGCTGGTCGTGGGGAGGTGGTGGAGTTTTTTGGGGCCGGGTGTCATTTCCTGCCTCAAACCGTGCAAAGAAGCTGTTGAGGTCATTGAGCAGGGTGATGTTGTTGTCAATGGTCTGTGGCAAGGGTTTGTAATCCGTGATGTTCTGGATGTCCTGCCACAGACTCCGTGTGTCCCTGACTGAACCAGGACTAAACCAGTACTAAACCAGGACCAAACCAGGACTAAAGCAGGACTAAACCAGGACTAAAGCAGGACTAAACCAGGACTGAACCAGGACTGAACCAGGACTAAACCAGGACTAAACCAGGACTGAACCAGGACTAAACCAGGACTGAACCAGGACTAAACCAGGACTGAACCAGGACTGAACCAGGACTAAACCAGGACTAAACCAGGACCAAACCAGGACTAAAGCAGGACTAAACCAGGACTGAACCAGGACTGAACCAGGACTAAACCAGGACTAAACCAGGACTGAACCAGGACTAAACCAGGACTAAACCAGGACTAAACCAGGACTGAACCAGGACTGAACCAGGACTAAACCAGGACTAAACCAGGACTGAACCAGGACTAAACCAGGACTGAACCAGGACTAAACCAGGACTAAACCAGGATAAAACCAGGACTAAACCAGGACTGAACCAGGTCTAAACCAGGACTGAACCAGGACTAAACCAGGACTGAACCAGGACTGAACCAGGACTAAACCAGGACTAAACCAGGACTGAACCAGGACTGAACCAGGACTGAACCAGGACTAAACCAGGACTAAACCAGGACTGAACCAGGACTAAACCAGGACTGAACCAGGACTAAACCAGGACTAAACCAGGATCAAACCAGGACTAAACCAGGACTGAACCAGGTCTAAACCAGGACTGAACCAGGACTAAACCAGGACTGAACCAGGACTGAACCAGGACTAAACCAGGACTGAACCAGGACTGAACCAGGACTGAACCAGGACTGAACCAGGACTAAACCAGGACTGAACCAGGACTGAACCAGGACTAAACCAGGACTGAACCAGGACTGAACCAGGACTAAACCAGGACTAAACCAGGACTGAACCAGGACTGAACCAGGACTGAACCAGGACTAAACCAGGACTAAACCAGGACTGAACCAGGACTAAACCAGGACTAAACCAGGACTGAACCAGGACTGAACCAGGACTAAACCAGGACTGAACCAGGACTGAACCAGGACTGAACCAGGACTGAACCAGGACTGAACCAGGACTAAACCAGGACTGAACCAGGACTGAACCAGGACTAAACCAGGACTGAACCAGGACTAAACCAGGATCAAACCAGGACTGAACCAGGACTGAACCAGGACTAAACCAGGACTGAACCAGGACTAAACCAGGACTAAACCAGGACTAAACCAGGACTAAACCAGGAGATCAAACCAGGACTAAACCAGGACTAATCCAGGACTAAACCAGGATCAAACCAGGACTGAACCAGGACTGAACCAGGACTGAACCAGGACTGAACCAGGACTAAACCCGGATGGACCAGAATCACATGGTGCCAGTAAGCCTGTTGTGCTGTAAAAAGTCGTTTTTGTTCTAAATAAATTCTTAAGTGTCTTTGTTTGTATTTTGTTTGTATTTTGTTTGTATTTTGTTTGTATTTTGTTTGTATTTTGTTTGTATTTTGTTTTCAGTGTGAGTTGAGTGACGGGATCGCGGGGCTCGTTGCCGTTAACGACCACCTCCAGGCTTTGATCTCTCAGATGGAGGACATCTGCAGGACGGTCGAGGTACTGCAACTACTGTTACTGCGTTTACTACTTCCACTACTATTACTGCGTTTACTACTATTACTACTATTACTGCGTTTACTACTATTACTACTATTACTGCGTTTACTACTTCCACTACTATTACTGCGTTTACTACTCCCACTACTATTACTGCGTTTACTACTCCCACTACTATTACTGCGTTTACTACTATTACTACTATTACTGCGTTTACTACTATTACTACTATTACTGCGTTTACTACTATTACTACTATTACTGCGTTTACTACTATTACTACTATTACTGCGTTTACTACTATTACTACTATTACTGCGTTTACTACTATTACTACTATTACTGCGTTTACTACTATTACTACTATTACTGCGTTTACTACTCCCACTACTATTACTGCGTTTACTACTATTACTACTATTACTGCGTTTACTACTATTACTACTATTACTGCGTTTACTACTATTACTACTATTACTGCGTTTACTACTATTACTACTATTACTGCGTTTACTACTATTACTACTATTACTACTATTACTGCGTTTACTACTATTACTACTATTACTGCGTTTACTACTATTACTACTATTACTGCGTTTACTACTCCCACTACTATTACTGCGTTTACTACTATTACTACTATTACTGCGTTTACTACTATTACTACTATTACTGCGTTTACTACTATTACTGTGTTTACTACTATTACTACTATTACTGCGTTTACTACTATTACTACTATTACTGCGTTTACTACTATTACTACTATTACTGCGTTTACTACTATTACTATTACTGCGTTTGCTACTATTACTACTATTACTGCGTTTACTACTATTACTACTATTACTGCGTTTACTACTATTACTACTATTACTGCGTTTGCTACTATTACTACTATTACTGCGTTTACTACTATTACTATTACTGCGTTTACTACTATTACTACTATTACTGCGTTTACTACTATTACTATTACTGCGTTTACTACTATTACTATTACTGCGTTTACTACTATTACTACTATTACTGCGTTTACTACTATTACTACTATTACTGCATTTACTACTATTACTACTATTACTGCATTTACTACTATTACTACTATTACTGCGTTTACTACTATTACTACTATTACTGCGTTTACTACTATTACTACTATTACTGCGTTTACTACTTCCACTACTATTACTGCGTTTACTACTATTACTACTATTACTGCGTTTACTACTATTACTACTATTACTGCGTTTACTACTATTACTACTATTACTGCGTTTACTACTATTACTACTATTACTGCGTTTACTACTATTACTACTATTACTGCGTTTACTACTATTACTACTATTACTGCGTTTACTACTATTACTACTATTACTGCGTTTACTACTATTACTACTATTACTGCGTTTACTACTATTACTACTATTACTGCATTTACTACTATTACTACTATTACTGCGTTTACTACTATTACTACTATTACTGCGTTTACTACTATTACTACTATTACTGCATTTACTACTATTACTACTATTACTGCGTTTACTACTATTACTACTATTACTGCGTTTACTACTCCCACTACTATTACTGCGTTTACTACTATTACTACTATTACTGCGTTTACTACTATTACTACTATTACTGCGTTTACTACTATTACTACTATTACTGCGTTTACTACTATTACTACTATTACTGCGTTTACTACTATTACTACTATTACTGCGTTTACTACTCCCACTACTATTACTGCGTTTACTACTATTACTACTATTACTGCGTTTACTACTATTACTATTACTGCGTTTACTACTATTACTACTATTACTGCGTTTACTACTCCCACTACTATTACTGCGTTTACTACTCCCACTACTATTACTGCGTTTACTACTATTACTACTATTACTGCGTTTACTACTATTACTACTATTACTGCGTTTACTACTTCCACTACTATTACTGCGTTTACTACTATTACTACTATTACTGCGTTTACTACTATTACTGCGTTTACTACTATTACTACTATTACTGCGTTTACTACTATTACTACTATTACTGCGTTTACTACTATTACTACTATTACTGCATTTACTACTTCCACTACTATTACTGCGTTTACTACTATTACTACTATTACTGCATTTACTACTATTACTACTATTACTGCATTTACTACTATTACTACTATTACTGCGTTTACTACTTCCACTACTATTACTGCGTTTACTACTATTACTACTATTACTGCGTTTACTACTATTACTACTATTACTGCGTTTACTACTATTACTACTATTACTGCGTTTACTACTCCCACTACTATTACTGCGTTTACTACTATTACTACTATTACTGCGTTTACTACTATTACTACTATTACTGCGTTTACTACTTCCACTACTATTACTGCGTTTACTACTATTACTACTATTACTGCGTTTACTACTTCCACTACTATTACTGCGTTTACTACTATTACTACTATTACTGTGTTTACTACTCCCACTACTGTTACTGCGTTTACTACTATTACTACTATTACTGCGTTTACTACTATTACTGCGTTTACTACTATTACTGCGTTTACTACTCCCACTACTATTACTGCGTTTACTACTATTACTACTATTACTGCGTTTACTACTATTACTACTATTACTACTATTACTGCGTTTACTACTATTACTACTATTACTGCGTTTACTACTATTACTACTATTACTGCGTTTACTACTATTACTACTATTACTGCGTTTACTACTATTACTACTATTACTGCGTTTACTACTATTACTACTATTACTGCGTTTACTACTATTACTACTATTACTGCGTTTACTACTATTACTACTATTACTGCATTTACTACTATTACTACTATTACTGCGTTTACTACTATTACTACTATTACTGCGTTTACTACTATTACACTATTACTGCGTTTACTACTATTACTACTATTACTGCGTTTACTACTATTACTACTATTACTGCGTTTACTACTATTACTATTACTGCGTTTACTACTATTACTACTATTACTGCGTTTACTACTATTACTACTATTACTACTATTACTGCGTTTACTACTATTACTATTACTGCGTTTGCTACTATTACTACTATTACTGCGTTTACTACTATTACTATTACTGCGTTTACTACTATTACTACTATTACTGCGTTTACTACTATTACTACTATTACTGCGTTTACTACTATTACTACTATTACTGCGTTTACTACTATTACTACTATTACTGCATTTACTACTATTACTACTATTACTGCGTTTACTACTATTACTACTATTACTGCGTTTACTACTATTACTACTATTACTGCGTTTACTACTCCCACTACTATTACTGCGTTTACTACTATTACTACTATTACTGCGTTTACTACTATTACTATTACTGCGTTTACTACTATTACTACTATTACTGCGTTTACTACTCCCACTACTATTACTGCGTTTACTACTATTACTACTATTACTGCGTTTACTACTATTACTATTACTGCGTTTACTACTATTACTACTATTACTGCGTTTACTACTCCCACTACTATTACTGCGTTTACTACTCCCACTACTATTACTGCGTTTACTACTATTACTACTATTACTGCGTTTACTACTATTACTACTATTACTGCGTTTACTACTTCCACTACTATTACTGCGTTTACTACTATTACTACTATTACTGCGTTTACTACTATTACTGCGTTTACTACTATTACTACTATTACTGCGTTTACTACTATTACTACTATTACTGCGTTTACTACTATTACTACTATTACTGCATTTACTACTTCCACTACTATTACTGCGTTTACTACTATTACTACTATTACTGCATTTACTACTATTACTACTATTACTGCATTTACTACTTCCACTACTATTACTGCGTTTACTACTATTACTACTATTACTGCATTTACTACTTCCACTACTATTACTGCGTTTACTACTATTACTACTATTACTGCATTTACTACTATTACTACTATTACTGCGTTTACTACTATTACTACTATTACTGCGTTTACTACTCCCACTACTATTACTGCGTTTACTACTATTACTACTATTACTGCGTTTACTACTATTACTACTATTACTGCGTTTACTACTTCCACTACTATTACTGCGTTTACTACTTCCACTACTATTACTGCGTTTACTACTATTACTACTATTACTGCGTTTACTACTTCCACTACTATTACTGCGTTTACTACTATTACTACTATTACTGCGTTTACTACTTCCACTACTATTACTGCGTTTACTACTATTACTACTATTACTGCGTTTACTACTCCCACTACTATTACTGCGTTTACTACTATTACTACTATTACTGCGTTTACTACTATTACTACTATTACTGCGTTTACTACTATTACTACTATTACTGCGTTTACTACTATTACTACTATTACTGCGTTTACTACTTCCACTACTATTACTGCGTTTACTACTTCCACTACTATTACTGCGTTTACTACTATTACTACTATTACTGCGTTTACTACTTCCACTACTATTACTGCGTTTACTACTATTACTACTATTACTGCGTTTACTACTTCCACTACTATTACTGCGTTTACTACTATTACTACTATTACTGCGTTTACTACTTCCACTACTATTACTGTGTTTACTACTATTACTACTATTACTGCGTTTACTACTCCCACTACTATTACTGCGTTTACTACTATTACTACTATTACTGCGTTTACTACTATTACTACTATTACTGCGTTTACTAATATTACTACTATTACTGCGTTTACTACTATTACTACTATTACTGCGTTTACTACTATTACTAGTATTACTGCGTTTACTACTATTACTACTATTACTGCGTTTACTACTATTACTGCGTTTACTACTATTACTACTATTACTGCGTTTACTACTATTACTGCGTTTACTACTATTACTACTATTACTGCGTTTACTACTATTACTGCGTTTACTACTATTACTGCGTTTACTACTCCCACTACTATTACTGCGTTTACTACTATTACTACTATTACTGTGTTTACTACTATTACTACTATTACTGCGTTTACTACTATTACTACTATTACTGCGTTTACTACTATTACTACTATTACTGCGTTTACTACTATTACTACTATTACTGCGTTTACTACTCCCACTACTATTACTGCGTTTACTACTATTACTACTATTACTGCGTTTACTACTATTACTACTATTACTGCGTTTACTACTCCCACTACTATTACTGCGTTTACTACTATTACTACTATTACTGCGTTTACTACTATTACTACTATTACTGCGTTTACTACTATTACTACTATTACTGCGTTTACTACTCCCACTACTATTACTGCGTTTACTACTTCCACTACTATTACTGCGTTTACTACTATTACTACTATTACTGTGTTTACTACTATTACTGCGTTTACTACTCCCACTACTATTACTGCGTTTACTACTTCCACTACTATTACTGCGTTTACTACTATTACTACTATTACTGTGTTTACTACTATTACTGCGTTTACTACTTCCACTACTATTACTGCGTTTACTACTATTACTGCGTTTACTACTATTACTACTATTACTGTGTTTACTACTATTACTACTATTACTGCGTTTACTACTATTACTGCGTTTACTACTATTACTACTATTACTGTGTTTACTACTATTACTACTATTACTGCGTTTACTACTATTACTACTATTACTGCGTTTACTACTATTACTACTATTACTGCGTTTACTACTATTACTGCGTTTACTACTATTACTACTATTACTGTGTTTACTACTATTACTACTATTACTGCGTTTACTACTATTACTACTATTACTGCGTTTACTACTATTACTACTATTACTGCGTTTACTACTATTACTACTATTACTGCGTTTACTACTATTACTGCGTTTACTACTATTACTACTATTACTGCGTTTACTACTCCCACTACTATTACTGCGTTTACTACTATTACTACTATTACTGCGTTTACTACTATTACTACTATTACTGCGTTTACTACTCCCACTACTATTACTGCGTTTACTACTTCCACTACTATTACTGCGTTTACTACTATTACTACTATTACTGCGTTTACTACTTCCACTACTATTACTGCGTTTACTACTATTACTACTATTACTGCGTTTACTACTATTACTACTATTACTGCATTTACTACTATTACTACTATTACTGCGTTTACTACTATTACTACTATTACTGCGTTTACTACTTCCACTACTATTACTGCGTTTACTACTCCCACTACTATTACTGCGTTTACTACTCCCACTACTATTACTGCGTTTACTACTATTACTACTATTACTGCGTTTACTACTCCCACTACTATTACTGCGTTTACTACTTCCACTACTATTACTGCGTTTACTACTATTACTACTATTACTGCGTTTACTACTTCCACTACTATTACTGCGTTTACTACTATTACTACTATTACTGCGTTTACTACTATTACTACTATTACTGCGTTTACTACTTCCACTACTATTACTGCGTTTACTACTATTACTACTATTACTGCGTTTACTACTATTACTACTATTACTGCGTTTACTACTATTACTACTATTACTGCGTTTACTACTTCCACTACTATTACTGCGTTTACTACTATTACTACTATTACTGCGTTTACTACTATTACTACTATTACTGCGTTTACTACTATTACTACTATTACTGCGTTTACTACTTCCACTACTATTACTGCGTTTACTACTATTACTACTATTACTGCGTTTACTACTATTACTACTATTACTGCGTTTACTACTATTACTACTATTACTGCGTTTACTACTATTACTACTATTACTGCGTTTACTACTATTACTACTATTACTGTGTTTACTACTTCCACTACTATTACTGCGTTTACTACTATTACTACTATTACTGTGTTTACTACTTCCACTACTATTACTGCGTTTACTACTATTACTACTATTACTGCGTTTACTACTATTACTACTATTACTGTGTTTACTACTTCCACTACTATTACTGCGTTTACTACTATTACTACTATTACTGTGTTTACTACTTCCACTACTATTACTGCGTTTACTACTATTACTACTATTACTGCGTTTACTACTATTACTACTATTACTGTGTTTACTACTTCCACTACTATTACTGCGTTTACTACTATTACTACTATTACTGCGTTTACTACTTCCACTACTATTACTGCGTTTACTACTATTACTACTATTACTGCGTTTACTACTCCCACTACTATTACTGCGTTTACTACTTCCACTACTATTACTGCGTTTACTACTATTACTACTATTACTGCGTTTACTACTATTACTACTATTACTGTGTTTACTACTTCCACTACTATTACTGCGTTTACTACTATTACTACTATTACTGCGTTTACTACTTCCACTACTATTACTGCGTTTACTACTATTACTACTATTACTGTGTTTACTACTTCCACTACTATTACTGCGTTTACTACTATTACTACTATTACTGTGTTTACTACTTCCACTACTATTACTGCGTTTACTACTATTACTACTATTACTGCGTCCTGGTTAACCCCGCAAATCCCGGACTCAGCTGTTGCCATGGACAACTTTCACCTGCTGCGAGCGGACAGGACAGCAGACAGTGGGAAGAAAAAAGGAGGTGGCCTGGCTGTGTTTGTAAATAAAAAGTGGTGCAAACCTGGACACTGTACAGTTAAGGAGCAGCTGTGTAACAAGGACGTGGAGTTGCTTGCCATTAGCTTACGGCCCTGCTATCTGCCTCGAGAGTTCTCACATGTGATACTGATCGCTGTGTATGTTCCTCCCTCTGCTAATGCTGAGACAGCACGTGACACACTGCACTCCTGTACGAGCACACTCCAAACTAAGCATCCACAGGCTCTCTTCCTGATTTCTGGAGACTTCAACCATGCATCTCCTGCAACTGTTCTGCCTACATACACCCAGTATGTCACCTGCCCCACAAGAGACAATAAAATATTGGATTTATTTTTTGCCAACGTCAAGGAGGCTTATTCTTCATCCCCACTGCCTCCCCTGGGTAGAGCTGACCACAATATTGTCCATCTGCGGCCTGTGTATCAGCCCATTGTGCACAGACAGCCTGTGGTGCCCCGTGTGGTGAAGAAGTGGACTGCTGAGAGTGAGGAGGCTCTGAGAGACTGCTTTGACACCACAGTGTGGACAGAGCTCTGTGACCCCCATGGAGAGGACATTAATGCGATGACAGAATGCATCACGGACTACATAAATTTTTGTTTTGAAAACATCGTTCCCTCCCAAACGGTGCGGTGTTTTTCAAACAATAAACCATGGATTAACCCTGACATAAAGGCTCTGCTGAAGGAGAAGAAGAGAGCTTTTAGGTCAGGGACCAAGGAGGAGCTGAAGGCTGCACAGAAGAGGCTGAGGAGAGAAATCAGGATGAGCCAGGCCAGCCATAAGAGGAAGATGGAGCGACAGCTACTGGAGAGGAACATCCAGGGGGTGTGGAGAAGTCTCAAAACCATCTCAGGCTTCAAAGCACCTCCTGCCCAGATGGAGGGGGACCTGCAGTGGGTGAATGACCTCAATGCTCACTTCAGGAGATTTGATCAATCACCCGGCACCCCTCCCCCCACCCAGCTGCCAGCTCCCACCTCCCCAGCTGGACAATGGGGAACTCCTGCTCCTCTTCACACCTTTACCTCTGCTCCACAGCCCTCCACCAAACATGGACTCACCCATCCCCCCAGCCGGCCACTGTCATTCTCTGCAGCCCAGGTGAGACAGGAGCTCAAGAAGATTAGACCGAGGAAGGCAGCAGGACCAGACGGCATCAACTCCAGGCTCCTTAAGTCCTGTGCAGACGAGCTGTGCGGAGTTGTGGAGCATGTCTTCAACATGAGCCTTAAGCTGAGGGTGGTGCCACAACTCTGGAAGACCTCCTGTGTGGTACCAGTGCCTAAGACACCGCACGCTAAAGACCTCAGCAGCTTCAGGCCGGTGGCGCTAACATCCCACCTGATGAAGACACTGGAGAGACTGGTCCTTGGCCACCTCCGCTCCACCGTGAGCTCAGCGATGGACCCGCTGCAGTTTGCGTACCAACCTGGCATCGGAGTGGAGGATGCCGTCATCTACCTGCTGCATCGCTCACTGTCTCACCTGGAGAACCCCGGCAGCACTGTGAGGATTCTCTTCTTTGACTTCTCCAGTGCTTTCAACACCATCCAGCCACTGCTCCTCAGGGACAAACTGGAGACCGCCGGTGTGGACTGTGACCTGGCAGACTGGATCCTGGACTACCTCACAAACCGGCCCCAGTTTGTGAGAGCCAAGAATTGTGTGTCTGACCTCCTGACCTGCAGTGTGGGGGCGCCCCAGGGCACTGTCCTCGCGCCCTTTCTTTTCACCCTCTACACTGCAGACTTCAGACACAACACGGACAGCTGTGTCCTGCAGAAGTTCTCTGATGACTCCGCCATCATTGGTCTCATCAAGGATGACGATGATGGAGAGTACAGAGGACTAATACAGGACTTTGTGGACTGGAGTCAGCGGAACCACCTCATCATCAATGCAGGGAAGACCAAGGAGATGGTGGTGGACTTCCGCAGACGCCACTCTACTGCCCCCTCAGTGAACATCCAGGGAAGGGACATTGAGAGAGTGGACTCTTACAAGTACCTGGGTGTTCATCTGAACAATAAGCTGGACTGGACTCATAACACAGACGCACTGTACAGGAAGGGCCAGAGTCGGCTCTATCTCCTGAGGAGACTACGGTCCTTTGGAGTGAGAGGGCCACTCCTGAAGACCTTCTATGACTCTGTGGTGGCATCAGCCATCCTGTACGGTGTGGTCTGCTGGAGCAGCAGCATCACAGAGAGGGAGAAGAAGAGGCTGGACAAGGTCATCAAGAAGTCCAGCTCTGTCCTGGGCTGTCCTCTGGACTCAGTGCAGAAGGTGGGGGACAAGAGGGTCCTGGCTAAGGTCACCTCTATGCTGGACCATGAGTCTCACCCCCTGCAGCGCGCTCTGTCGGCTCTGGAGAGCAGCATCAGTGACAGACTGATTCACCCTCGCTGTGTGAAGGAGAGGTTTCGCAGGTCTTTCCTTCCTGCTGCTGTCAGACTGTACAACGAACAATGTTAACATGTCATTCAACGTATCTGCACTTACAAATATTCACCTATAATCTAGAGTCTATTTTTAGGTATAGTTTTAAAATTATCCTAGGCCATTATTTATTTATTTATTATATTGCATGTTACTTTTTCCTGCTGTTCTTGATCTGTGCGTTGCAACACTGGAATTTCCCCACTGTGGGACTAATAAAGGCATATCTTATCTTATCTTATCTTATCTTTACTACTATTACTACTATTACTGCGTTTACTACTCCCACTACTATTACTGCGTTTACTACTTCCACTACTATTACTGCGTTTACTACTATTACTACTATTACTGCGTTTACTACTATTACTACTATTACTGCGTTTACTACTTCCACTACTATTACTGCGTTTACTACTATTACTACTATTACTGCGTTTACTACTATTACTACTATTACTGCGTTTACTACTATTACTGCGTTTACTACTTCCACTACTATTACTGCGTTTACTACTATTACTACTATTACTGCGTTTACTATTACTACTATTACTGCGTTTACTACTTCCACTACTATTACTGTGTTTACTACTATTACTACTATTACTGCGTTTACTACTATTACTACTATTACTGCGTTTACTACTATTACTACTATTACTGCGTTTACTATTACTACTATTACTGCGTTTACTACTTCCACTACTATTACTGCGTTTACTACTATTACTACTATTACTGCGTTTACTATTACTACTATTACCGCGCTTACTACTTCCACTACTA
>JAVJIX010000465.1:105000-125444 GCA_036785185.1 Paratrypauchen microcephalus | reverse complement strand
TATTTATGTTTATTAAAGATATCTCAATCACAGTTTTTCAGTGTGACGCTCTTACCTTTTTGCTGAAAATCGAACTCGGACTGACCACAGCCTCCTGAAAATGTGTTCTTTAACCCTCAAGCGACCAGGCTATTTTACTCTGTAGTGCTCTGTACAGGGATCCTTATTATAAAAGGCTGGTTGGGGGTTTATCACACCTATACTACTCCCAGTATTTAAGATAATCTAATGTAATAAGTATTTGGTAATAATACTTTTATTGCAAGGAATAGCCAAACGCAGATTATTTAGACAGTCCTTGTCAGTTCCCACTTGCAAAAATATTTCTCTTTTTTTTGCCACACTAAATGAAAACATACATTAAAAAATAAGTTTGAGTAAAAATATTTTGACTTATGTTGAGCTAGCATCCTGCTAACATCAATAAAAATAATTAGCTGACTTGCTGAATAAAGAACACGCTAACACGGGTAAGGAAGTCATCCTACTCAGAACACATTCAATCAACCTATGTCCCTACCACACCTGTGTTTAAAACAAAAACACTCAAACATCTTGTTTGTATATGTATAATATGATATCAACAAAATCTCTTTAGATTACTGAAATACCTGAAAATTGTAACTGTCAAAATGAGATACCCAGTTATGAAAACAAGTTCCAACAAAGCCACTGAAATTAGACTCAGCGATGCACTATTAGTAACATTTCAAGCACAATCTTCACAAACCACTTGTTTGTGACTATGTTCTGGGCACACTGGCTGGCTACATTTGAATAAAATTTAAAAACCAATGTTTAAAAACCAATTCTTCTCTTCGGGGTCCTAATGGGCCCCACAAGAGTTTGTGATGTATACGCCACTAGTTGGTTGATCCCTGTAAAAACTGTGAAAGTGTGGTGGATTTGTAGACTGACAAACTCATGCTAGGAAAAGAAAATTCAGTATGAAAAAATAAAGAGATGGAACATTAAATCATATGGCTGGGGTCGTAAATGACCCCATTTATGGTCAACTTGAAGGTTAAATCCATTTTGTATTTTTTCTTAGGTTTTCAGACATCTTAAAACTGATTTGAGTTGTGTTTGTGTGTGTGCATTGACTTATCGCTAGTGGTAACCCCCTAGACATCCCACCATAGACACACATGTAGAACACCCCGCAACCAGTTATCTCAAAACTGCCGCCTTTAACCGTAACGTGTCAGTAGAGACATTCGCTCAAACAAGAACACCAGACTTTAAAAACGCGACTACAGAGAGGTCCATTTCCATCATTTGTGCTGATTTGAGTGCGGAATGCTGTGTGGGATTTAGCTGACGCGCTCAGGTGGCGGCGGCGGCGGGAGGAGGGCGAGGGAGAGGGGGAGGAGGGGGTTTGTCCCGTTCAAGGGCATCGAGACAGCAGATTGTAAATGTCATCCCGAAAACCCCTGCGTGACCTCCGAGGCTAAGGACAGACAAAGAGAAAGACCAGATTTCACCAAACCAGTGAAATGTGATGCTACGATAACGCTCCGTCGGAACAGCTAAAGGGATGATGGATGGAGCAGAAACAAAGTGTCCTAGAAGTGTTCTTCAGCGGCGAAAAGAGAAAGAGAGCTTAATCGTACGTTACAGACAACGGGGGGAGTCTCGGAGTGCAGAACAGAAAAAGAATGTTGCGTCATTATATAACGGGTATGTTTTCCACGGTGCGTTGTGTAACTTTTCTTTTCTCCATGGAGATGTTATCGCTTTGTCTGGAATGTTCCGCAGTATGACATTAAACCTTCCTATCTTTCTATCACCAAGACCAAACCAGACCAAGTGACAGGTCAGATCTGTGGAGAAGCAACCCCGCTCAGTCAGAGTGAATGTTTTTTTAGGTATTTTTTGAGCATTAAAGGAAAAGTAACGTTTTTTACAATTTGAGCCTTATTTCGGTAATAAAACACCCATAGCACTTTGGTGTCATATGGAGCATTTCCGGAGATGTTTTAGATTAGCATTAGGCTAACGCCGTTAGCCTAGCGCAACTTATAGCCATAGCTCGGGGCATTCCCCGAGCATGTAATATGCCCCGTGCGGTCTCCAAATAACACAAACTTTAGCACTTTTCAAATCATAGAAGCTCGATGTCTTTAGTCTACGATTTTGTGTGGTCAAAAGTGGCCTGTAATCCGAGATTTAGCCATAGTTTCGAGTAGATGAGGACACCAGTGCACATGCGCGGAGTGTGCTCTCAGCTTCCAAACATGGAACACAAAGCTGTAAACTATGGATAAATCTCGGATTACAGAATAGCCACTTTTGAGTTCAAAACGAAATCGTAAGAGTTAAGATATCGAGCTTCTATGAGTTTGAAAAAAGTGCTAAGTTTGTGTTATTTGGAATCCCCGCACAGGGCATATTACATGCTCAGCGAGAATGCCCGAGGCTATGGCTAGAAGTCGCGCTAGGCTAACGGCGTTAGCCTAATGCAAATCTAAAACATCTCCGGAAATGCTCCATATGACACCAAAGTGATATGGGTGAGTAAAACAACTTGTTTTATTACCGAAATAAGGCTCAAATTGTAAAAAACGTTACTTTTCCTTTAAAACCACCTGTAATTGAATAACTGGAAGGTAGTGCTGTTTAATGTCATACTGTGGAACATTTTAAGCAGAGCGATGACGTATCCATAGAAACAAGAAGGCAGCAGACCCCCAAACCAAAACGTTACAAAACGCACCTTTAAAATATGTCAAATTCTGAAATATTTTAATACAACAGCAGCATATACTTCTTTAAATTCAAATGGGGGTTTTGTTGGATTTTAAAGCCACATTATGTAACTTTTTTTGATGTTTTTATTGAACTGAAAACTCGTGTCGCCACAAACCTGATTCTTATTCCGCCCTCCTCCAGGCCTGTTTCCATGGAAATGTTGTTCCTTTGACTATAATATTCCACAGTGTGGCATAAAATACACTTATCTCTATGGAGAATGTTCCATAGTATGGTTTTAACTTTCTGTTTCCATGGAATCATGCAGGTGACATGCCACCTCTGGAAAGTTACACACTGTAGCTTTAAACAAAACATAAAAAAACAACAACAAAAATCATGAGGCACTTGCTCGTCTCCATGGAGACGTTATCGCTTTGTCTGGAATGTTCCACAGTATGACATTAAACCTTTCTGTCTTCACCGAGACTGAACCAGACCAAGTTACAGGTCAGATCTGTGGAGAGGCGACCCTGTTTACGGAGAAAATTATTGTATTTTCGAGCAATAGAAACGCCCATAATGAATAAATGCTAGATGGATGTGTTTAATGTCACACCGTGGAACATTCCAGGCGAAGAATTCCAGGTTTTATCCCATGAAATTAAGTCAAAATGAGAGAATCCTCGAAACCTGTAACTTCCTGTTTAACGTGCTGTGACGCTCGCTGGAGAAATGTCGACTCAACAAAAGTTTGACACACTTCGGGCGAGTCTTCTCTTCATTTTTAAACTTCTTTTTTTAACTCTGAAGTGAATCTGCGTGCGCTGACGATCCTGAGTCAGGCCCGTGTTAATAATTCACCGTCGGGTTTTAAATATTCAAGTATGTGGATGCTAATACGAGCGAAGGGAGCTCGGTTAAACAGTTAGAGATGACGTTCTAACCGAGAGGAACAGCCAGGAGCTTCTTCAAAGTTTAGTACTGACACTGTGTAGAAGCGACACGTTAGGAACCACCGTCAACAACAAGACAGTACATCGTAAAGACGCTGTACGGGATTTTTACAGTCAGGTCGTTTTCACACCTGCCTTGTTTGGTTCATTTAAAACGAACCAGAGTTCGTTTGCTCCTTTGATTCGGACCTTTTGGGTTGGTGTGAATAAAAAACAAAAATCTCGATTTGGCGCAAACAAGCGAACCGAGACCACCTAAAAAGCTCGGTCTCTGCACGGTTCCATTCGAACTCTGGTGCGGTTCGTTTGAGGTGAGAATGCAGACCGGACTAGATCCGACACAAGTTGGCTTTTTGTACTTCTCGAGCTCCCGTCGTATGTCGAGCATTATGGGAAACAGAGGCTAACAAAACGGAACTAAACGAAACTAAACGAGGCTTACTTATGTTTTGTGTGAAGAGCAAGAGTCAGAACTTGATGCACACATGAGCTCTGTCCTCTGTAGTCGTCTTGTCCTGTGTCTTCGTCGTTTGGGAAATTGATTGTAAAATAGTGTAAACCTCACGATGCTGCTCAAACATTTGTGCGAACTGTAAAAACTGAGCAAACCATATCGCTATGGACACGGCGTTTTGACACGGCTCATTTCTGTCCAATGGCTGAGCGACCTCAGCACACGTGGTTTTCTTTACAGATGTTGGTCCACTTACAAAAAAAGTGGAGTGTGAAAGCGAACCGCACCAAGATAAAAATAAAATAAAAAATTTGGCCCGGACCAAAGCAAGTGAACTATCGGACTTTCCTGGTCTGAATACAACCTTATAAACAAGAGTTAAACGGTGTGCAGTGGTCCAAAGTCATTCCTCACTTACCTTACGCATTCAGGGCATCCTAATTATAGGCCACAATGAGTTCATAAGCAACTTTCAGAGACCAGAGCGCCAATGCTAACAACAAGGTCATGCTTACATCACAAAACCGGAAGACGTTTGGAAACACGCGGATGACGACTTCCTTTGGGTTCTGTCGGCGATGGAAATACTGACAAAATCTGGGAAAACTGAGAAAACGGACGTGGTTTTCTTCATCTAGATGTCATTGTATTCATTCTTTTTTCCTTTTATAAATTGCCTTTTCATTTGTGTATTAGAACTCGGGGATCTCCACCCTGTAGCTCAGGAGGCACCAGTGACCATCCACCCCCTTCCAAGC
Organism: Paratrypauchen microcephalus; assembly: GCA_036785185.1. Taxonomy (NCBI): domain Eukaryota; kingdom Metazoa; phylum Chordata; class Actinopteri; order Gobiiformes; family Gobiidae; genus Paratrypauchen; species Paratrypauchen microcephalus. The sequence continues at coordinate 120,585 of JAVJIX010000465.1, read as the reverse complement.
AGCTCGACAAAGGATTTCTGAATTATATATACAGTGGTACCTCACCTTACGAAAGACCCAACAAACGAAAATTTCAAGTTACGAAACGCCTTCACGTTAAATTTTGGTCTCTAGATACGAAAGAAAATTCAAGTTACGAAACGCGAAATCTCAAAAATTCAAATAATGCGCGCTCAGCCACACACATTATATGCTTTTCTCAGACTGGATTTAAACTTTTCTCACATTTGTCTCTTGTTTAAACACTCAAACTTTCATAGGTTTTCAACAAAATGTTTTAATAGTGAAGTGTGGGGGGAAGGGGGAGGGTGGTGTGTGTGCGCGCGGACATATGTGTGACCCCCATGACCCGGCGTGGGGCTGCGAGCTCAAGACCCGTGCTCAAACCGTGCCAGGTCTAAACCAGGTCTAAACCAGGATTAGACCACCGCGGCTCTTGCATGCGTTCGTTCATGCGCTCAGACTGCGTGCGGTCCCGAAGGGAGTCCTCGCTGCTCGCCTCAGCCGTGACTCAAAACGAAACCAGGAAATAGACCCGCACGCGGCGCTTTAATCCACCTGGTCCAGTCCTGGTCTAGTCCTGGTCTAGTCCTGGTCTAGTCCTGGTCCAGTCCAGGTCCAGACCTTGGTCTAGACCTGGTATAGTCCACGTTTAGTCCTAGGTCTACAGTCTCTACGCAGGACACCGTGTTACACTTTTAAAAAAAAGTTACACTATAAAAAAAAAAAAAACTTGGAAAGAATCAGGCTTTTTCCATTGAAATAGCTACTCAACTTACGAAAAATTCACGTTACGAAACCACTTCTGGAACGAATTAATTTCGTAAGGTGAGGTACCACTTTATTGCGATTAACTAAAATCTGATGAATTTCCTTTGTAAATGTGTCAGTTTGATGCCTTGACTTGTGCACTGACAAATGGACAACGGTTTATGTTTTATAATCATCTAACTGTACCTCGTCTATAGCTCGCCAGAGCTCGTTTACTTTCTCAGGTTCTTGCGACCTCTAAAATGAGTAGCTGTCTGGCATTTTCGTTTTCTAAAGGGAGCTCACCAGAGGAAAGAGGTTGGAGACCCTGGACTAACTTAATTAAAGAAAAATAAAGGTCACTGAAGAGTTCTGTTATGTTCGGTAGATAAACAGTTCCAACCAGCAGCCGCCTGTAAGTGACATCGAAGAGTCAAAACGTTCCATGGGCGACATTCGAGTCCCGTTCCCCATGGAAAGCTTTGGCAGGTTGAAATCACGGTTTTATCACATGCCCAGTGTCGGGAACTACACCGGAAGTCGTCATCCGTGTGTTTCCAAACGTCTGTTGCTCATTTGGTCGTGTTTCTCCACTGATCCCAAGGTTGGTGGTTATCGGTTTGTGCGATTCCAGCTCCCACAGGTGAAAGCTGCTGTTGTGTCCTTGGGCAAGACACTTAACCCCCCCCCCCCTCACCCCCGGTGTCTGTGTGAATGTTTGAGTATGAATGTGAAAGTGGTTCCTTGATGTAAAGTTCTTTGACCGCCTTGAAGGTGGGAAAGCGCTGTATAAAAATGCGACCACTGACGGCTAACGATAACTAGCATGCTAACAGTGCACTTCCAGATTCTCTAACAATAAAATGGTTTGCAATCAGATGCAGATACAAACAGACCATTTATTCATTTCGAGCAGGTCAACACAAGGAAATAAATACAGGTGACCAATATACAGTCAAATACATTTGTCTTTTCTTTTTGCTCGAAAAGGAGTGGAAAGAAGAAAGCTTATTAAATCCCACCCCTGTCTTCCAAAACATAATTTAAATTATGAATTAATTTCCTTATCAGCTCAGTTGAAAGAAACACAAAAACAAAAAAAGGCCAATTCCATTCTTGTACAAACAAAACAAAAAACAAACAAAAACAAAACTGAGACAGAAAAGTACCATTTGACGATTCATTTAAAGGAGGATTAACGTTTTTTACAATCAGAGCCTTATTTCGGTAATAAAACAAGTTGTTTTACTCACCCACAGCACTTTGGTGTCATATGAAGCACTTCCGGAGATGTTTTAGATTAGCGATTAGCGATTAGCGTTCTCAGGGCATAGAGCATGTAATATGCCCCGAGCGGTCTCCAAATAACATAAACTTTAGCACTTTTCAAATCATAGAAGCTCAATGTCTTAGTCTACGCCTTCGTTTGAGTCAAACTGTAATCCGAGATTTATTCATAGTTTCGAGTAGATGAGGACGCCAGTGCGCATGTGCGGAGTCACAGTTTATTTCGCTCTCAGCTCTTGGGACCCAAACATGAAACGCAAAGCTGTAAATTATGGATAAATCTCGGATTACAGGCCACTTTTGACTCAAACGAAAGCGTTGACTAAGACATTGAGCTTCTATGATTTGAAAAGTGCTAAAGTTTGTGTTATTTGGAGACCGCACGGGGCATATATTACATGCTCTATGCCCCGAGAACGCTAATCGCTAATCTAAAACATCTCTGGAAGTGCTCCATATGACACCAAAGTGCTATGGGTGAGTAAAACAACTTGTTTTATTACCAACATAAGGCTCAGATTGTTAAAAAAAAACGTTAATTCTCCTTTAAACTCGTCTCTCTGTATTCAGACCAGACCACGTCTTTATACAAGAACTTAAATGTAAGTTCTTCCGCTCATCCGGGGCCGGGTCGCGGGGGCAACAGTCTAAGCAGGGACGCCCAGACTTCCTCCACCCCGGACACTTCCTCCAGCTCCTCCGGGGGGACCCCAAGGTGTTCCCAGGCCAGCCGGGAGACATAGTCCCTCCAGCGTGTCCTGGGTCTTCCCCGGGGCCTCCTCCCGGTGGGACATGCCCGGAACACCTCCTGAGGGAGGCATCCAGGAGGCGTCCTTAACAGACGCCCGAGCCACCTCAGCTGCTCCTCTCCACGTGGAGGAGCAGCAGCTCTAATCTGAGCTCCTCCCACGTGACTGAGCTCCTCACCGTATCTCTAAGGGTGCGCCCAGCCACTCTGCGGAGGAAACTCATTTCGGCGATCTCGTCCTTTCGGTCATTACCCAGAGCTCATGACCATAGGTGAGGGGAGGAATGTAGATTGACGGTAAATCTAGAGCTTTGCCTTTCGGCTCAGCTCCCTCTTCACCACAACGGTCCGGTACAGCAACCGCATCCATGCTTGTCCCTGATTGGCTAATCCACCTGTCAGTCACACCCATCTGAACTCAAGGACCAGACTCACATCTTTGTAAAGTACTGGAGAGGTGTCAATTCTGTACCCAAGCCTTCTAATGCAGTCATTCCATTTTTATTCGCTTCCATCGTTCACCCAGATGCCCTTCCGAGCCCACGGCCACCTTCAGTGACTCCGGCTTGAATGTGGCGCTGAGAGTTCGCAGGCTTTTGTAGCAGTAATTGTATATTTGCCGTTATTTTGTGAAAAACAAACAGAACAGTCTCCACTCACCCGAGGCGGCTTTGGCTCTGGCCCACGACGTGTTCCACTGAGCCTCGGCCAACTGCAAAATGTCACCAGATTAGAACCAAGCAAATTTCATTACTCATCAAGGATTTGCCGATCAGGTTTAGTGGTTTGGAAATAAATTCATAAAAACTCTTTGATATCTTTGTAAAGCGCCAATGGCAACCTCAACTTTTATTTTCAAAAAGAATTTAAATAGACGGATTAAAGGGTTCAAATGACACTATTTTCTGAGCTGTTATAATATCGTTTCCTCGTCACAAACAGACCTGGAATTGTGTTTTGTTTTACTCACACATTTTCTCGCTCAAACAGAAAGTGCTCCACTGTGTTTTTAAACTCCACACATCTTCACAAGAATCATTCGGATCATTTCAGCTCTGGAATTGCCGATCTCTGCTGAACTCAAGGTAAAAAAAAAGGAGCTGTTCGTGACATCACAAGGTGGAAGAGAGCGTTTTGAGCTTTGAAGATGTAAACAGACGAATAATAAAGAGTTCCTCAAACATGTGAATGAAACGAAACACAACTCCAGGTCTGTTTTTGAGGAGGAAACTGTTTTGTAACATGCCTTAGAGCTCACAAGAGTCAATTTTGTGTAATATTGGACCTTTAAATTGAAATTATAAGACTTGAAATACTGAAATACGGGGTGCCCAACAGGTCGATCACGGGCCGAGTGTCAGTCAAATGCCTATAGATACGTTCAGACTGCAGGGCTTAATGCTCAATTCCGATTTTTTTTGTGAAATCCTATTTTTGTGCGAGGTCGTTCTTCTTAAAGGTCCAGTGTGTAGGATTCCTGGCACATAGGTGGATGGTGCTATTCCACTTCCTCTTTTGGCTACGGCAGACGTCGAGGGTCACCCCGGCGCGCCGTATCGCGGACAACTCGCGTACCAGCGCGCACCCGGGCTTTGCGAGCCCTCGCCGACAAAACGCGGTCCCGTTCACTGTTTTTTTTTTTTTTCGCATGAAAACACACATTCCCGATCATGTACCATGACAATCTACACATCAAATGAAACCTTACAGTCTCCTCTTTTTGACTATGCTATTCATTTCCCGGCACAACAATCACTCCCCGAGCACATGGGGCTTTTATACGGAAAAGCACAAAACGAGGTTTGTTACTTAGCTTACCTTTGAAGGCTCTGCACAGGTCAAACTCTGTATTTCACCACAAGCTTGGTATCAATCTGTCCGTAAGGATCCAGCGAATAAAATCCAGTAAAACAATTTAGTCCAACACAGGTGTTAGATCCATTACGACGTCTGATCCGGCAACATGCTTGTCGTCGTTTACCCAAAACCACGAGCCTTGCTGAAGGCGGAGCCCAAATGTCCTTCTGCGGCTCTCGTATTCAAAATGGCTGCCTCTGCATGGGGAAGATCCCCCTTTTATGTGACTATATCTAAGTCCAAAAGAATACTTTGATTTCATGATGGAAGTGAAAAGGCTTGGAAAACAATGTATTTTTGAATGGGTATCTTCAATTTCAGTAATTAACGGGTAAAAATCTTACACACTGTCCCTTTAAACAGAAGAATTAAAAATAAATAAATATCGGTATCGGCTAATATTGGTATTGGCTGATATCAGCAACATTAATATCAGATATCGGTATCGACAAAAATTTTCACATCGGTGCATCCCTAGTAAAAACGTTACTTTTACTCTCTGATTTTTAACATCGCATGAGTTGTGTGGTCTTCTGTGTCTTTTTTTTTTTTTTTTATTCATATTTTAAAATCATTTTTAGCTTTATGCATTTTAACACTTTGTATTCATTGTTTTTATTGGAGTTTTATTGTCTTTTATTGTATTAGTTTGTCTGTGCAGCACTCTGGAAACAGTCTGTTTATAAAATGTGCTATAGAAATAAAAGTCGATTGGATATGAAGACCTTGACTGCAGCGATATGGAAATTTGTGCAGAATTTGTTGACAGCTCTAACCCAGCAGTGAGTCCGCAGTTTGACTCTCGGACCCACAGAGCTCCTCCGCCGTAAAACTACCTTCAAAGTTCCAAAGTTTGCGGCGCGCATAAGCAATCAGGCTAAAACCTCCATCAAAACCCCAAACGCATTGGACCAAGGTGCTTGCACAGACAGAATCGATAATGTTATCATATGGTCCGAAGTGCAAAATTAGCCCAGAGTAAGATCGCATCTGTCTGCTTATTTTGTTTTTCTAGCGGATTCGCAAAGGAACACTTTTGTAGCTCTGCGTAGAAGTTTATTGCACCATTGAAAATCCATCTGGACGGAGAATTCTTCCAAAAATCCACGTCTGTCTCGGAGTGTGGAGTTTCCCGTTTGATTTGCTTCACGGTGATTGGAGCGGACTTTAATAGATACTAAAACATACTTGATTTCCATATTAAAGGTGCACTGTGGTTTTCCTGCCTGTTATTGTTTTGTTTACAACAGGGGTGCCCAACAGGTCGAACGCCTGTGGCTACGTTCACACTGCAGGGCTTTATGCTCAATTCTGATTTTTTTTGTGAAATCCGATTTTTGTGCGAGGTCGTTCTTCTTAGACAGGACTAAACCAGGACTAAAATAGAACTAAACCAGGACTAAATCAAGACTAAACCAGGATTTAAACAGGATTAAAACAAGACTAAAACAGGACTAAACCAGAACTAAAACAGAACTAAACCAGGACTAAACCAGAACTAAACCAGGACTAAACCAGGGCTAAACCAGGACTAAAACAGAACTAAACCAGGACTAAATCAGGACTAAACCAGGATTAAACCAGGACTTAAAAAGGACTAACACAGGACTAAAACAGGATTAAACCAGGACTTAAACAGGACTTAAACAGGACTAAACCAGGACTAAACCAGGACTAAAACAGAACTAAACCAAGACTAAACCAGGACTAAACCAGGACTAAAACAGAACTAAACCAGGACTTAAACAGGACTAAACCAGGACTTAAACAGGACTAAACCAGGACTTAAACAGGATTAAACCAGGACTAAACCAGGACTAAAACAGAACTAAAACAGGATTAAACCAGGACTAAACCAGGACTTAAACAGGACTAAAACAGAACTAAACCAGGACTTAAACAGGATTAAACCAGGACTAAACCAGGACTTAAACAGGACTAAACCAGGACTTAAACAGGACTAAACCAGGACTTAAACAGGATTAAACCAGGACTAAACCAGGACTAAAACAGAACTAAAAGAGGATTAAACCAGGACTAAACCAGGACTTAAAAAGGACTAAAACAGAACTAAACCAGGACTTAAACAGGACTTAAACAGGACTAAACCAGGACTTAAACAGGATTAAACCAGGATTAACCAGGACTAAACTAGGACTTAAACAGGACTGAAACAGGACTAAACCCCCTATGGTAGATCGCGGCACACCATCAACCTCATAAGTAGATCTCGGTTAAAGAAAAGGTTGAGCACACCTGGTCTACAGTGTTCCACAGTAGAGATTAAACCCATCTATCTCAAACTACACACTGCATTACAGGTCAGATCTGTGGAGAGGCAACGCTGTTATAGAGAATTACTGTATTTTTGAGCAGTTGAAACACCTGTAATGAATAAACTCAGACTTAGACAAACGTTATTGATCCACAAGGGAAATTATTTGGATACAGCAGCTCAGATAATCACAATAACAGAGAGAGACGCTGGATACAAACATTAAAACAGAACATGGCAAAAGGAGAAATTCAACTTGTCAACTGGACAAAAGTTTATTTGGTCGAATACGTTTTGCTGCTTCTTCAGTTCTGGTCAGACGCTGGTGGACACTGCCGATATCTGCCTGAAGGGGGCGCTCACTGAGACTACCACACCTACTTGTTTACAGATTGTGTTAGTTAGGTGGGCCTATTAGACCTGCAGTGGGAGTGGAGTGTGGGTCTTGTCAGCAGAAGCATTCAGGACCATAATGGGTGTTTTTGGTTCATGTTTTGTAGTTCTTGTTGTTGCATCGAAAACGATTTCGCCTGTGTGAGATCAATAAAAAGTCAATCTTCTTTCAATCTTCTAATCTTCTACTCCAGGCATGGGCAAACTACGGCCCGGGCGCCTTATGCAGCCCGTTAAGCTCTTTAATCTGGCCCGCTGAACTTGAAGAAATTATATTATTAAACCTGGCGCACTACATACATCGACCTTTGTTGAGGTGCGGCGTTTTGCTCCACGTTTGTGCTTTCCTCTTTGACCCCTCAGCCTCCTGTAAAGACGAGCGGAGCTAAGAAAAGAAAATCGAATACTTATCAGCTGCTGTATGCCTGACATGCCAAGAGACTGTAGCGGTTTTAAAAGAATATAATATCAGCCGTCACTTTGCCACAAAACAGGCTAACTAGCAAGCAGTCAACGAAAGAACGAAAGAACCTGAAGGAGAACAGAACTTTCAGTGCTTTACAACTGTAACTGTTAGTAATTTTAAAAAAAAATTATTTTATTAATTCAATTTTCTGTGTTTTAAGAGTCATTTCAAAAAATCGCTAAATACCGTGGAACTTGAAAGATGGACACTTTGTTGCAATGCTTTTGTTCATTTTTAATTGAAATAAAGCACATGTTTTCTACATATCCCATGTTATTTTTAGTGTTTTTACCAAAACACTAAATCCACCTGCTCCTGGCGCGGCCCTTCTGTCAGATTTTAGAACCCTTTGTGGTCCACGAATCAAAAAGTTTGCCCACCCCTGGTTTAATTCTTAATCACTGTAAGGCAGTTTGTGTTACATTTTTTGTATGAAAAGCGCTTTATAAATAATGTCTGATTGATTGATTGTTTTTTGGTGTATCTTATTTATTATTTTGACATTTGTCCTGTCAGCTTGTTGCTTTTAGTTTTACTTCCTGTCTGTTGATTGTTTCCCCGCCCTGATGTTTTCCTTCTCCTCTGCCCTTTGTTGGTCCATTGTCATTTATACGAGAACGGTTACAGGTAAAAGCGACAAAATATTTTATCGGAATTGCCTTTCGTTTAGACGGCAACGGCGTTTTGGGGGCTTAAAAACGCAAAAAACTGAAACCGTTCTCCAAAGTGGAAAACTTGAACACGCTCCGCTGTAGCGTTTTCGTCTACACTGCCCAAGGTTTGAGGATAGAGTTATAGATGGAGACAAATGATGTCTGAGCCCGCCATTTCTGTTCAAGGAAAGATTCTCTTTCTTGACAAAAATAGCCTCTTTAACTCCTCCTCTCAAACCAGTTCTTTTCTCAAGATCTGTACCTCACTGTCCTCAAAGGAGTGGCCCGTGGCTTTAGGTGGAGATGTACGGCAGACTGAACCAGGACTAAACTACGACTAAACCAGGACTAAAATAAGACTAAACCAGGACTAAACTACGACTAAACCAGGACTAAACTAAGACTAAACCAGGACTAAACTACGACTAAACCAGGACTAAAATAAGACTAAACCAGGACTAAACTACGACTAAACCAGGACTAAACTAAGACTAAACCAGGACTAAACTACGACTAAACCAGGACTAAACTAAGACTAAACCAGGACTAAACTACGACTAAACCAGGACTAAACTAAGACTAAACCAGGACTAAACTAAGACTAAACCAGGACTAAACTACGACTAAACCAGGACTAAACTACGACTAAACCAGGACTACACTAAGGCTAAACCAGGACTACATCAGATCTAAACCAGGACTAAACTAAGACTAAACCAAGACTACATCAGGTCTAAACCAGGACTAAACTTGAGTCTAAACCAGGACTAAACTAATACTAAACCAGGACTAAAATAAGACTAAACCAGAACTAAACTAAGACTAAACCAGGACTAAACTAAGACTAAACCTGGACTAAACTTAAGTCTAAACCAGGACTAAACTAATACTAAACCAGGACTAAACTAAGACTAAACCAGGACTAAACTAAGACTAAACCAGGACTAAACTACGACTAAACCAGGACTAAACTACGACTAAACCAGGACTACACTAAGGCTAAACCAGGACTACATCAGATCTAAACCAGGACTAAACTAAGACTAAACCAAGACTACATCAGGTCTAAACCAGGACTAAACTTGAGTCTAAACCAGGACTAAACTAATACTAAACCAGGACTAAAATAAGACTAAACCAGAACTAAACTAAGACTAAACCAGGACTAAACTAAGACTAAACCTGGACTAAACTTAAGTCTAAACCAGGACTAAACTAAGACTAAACCAGGACTAAACTAAGACTAAACCAGAACTAAACTAAGACTAAACCAGGACTAAACTAAGACTAAACCAGAACTAAACTAAGACTAAACCAGAACTAAACTAAGACTAAACCAGGACTACATCAGGTCTAAACCAGGACTAAACTTAAGTCTAAACCAGGACTAAACTAAGATTAAACCAGAACTAAACTAAGACTAAACCAGGACTACATCAGGTCTAAACCAGGACTAAACTTAAGTCTAAACCAGGACTACATCAGATCTAAACCAGGACTAAACTACGACTAAACCAGGACTAAAATAAGACTAAACCAGGACTACATCAGATCTAAACCAGGACTAAACTAAGACTAAACCAGAACTAAACTAAGACTAAACCAGGACTAAAATAAGACTAAACCAGGACTAAACTAAGACTAAACTGGCAGACTGAGGTCCTTTTATTTTAAACCCAGATATGATCAAAAATTAAATAAAGAAACAAAACACAATAATAAGAATGATGATGAAAAATAAAATCAAAAAGGTAAAGAGAGAGAGAGAGAGAGGGAAGAGAAAGAAGTACAGGGGGAGCTCCTGCTTTTATCACTATTCGGTCAAATTAATAATCAATAAAAAATGAACATTCTGCCACGATTTCTTTTTCTTTTTCATTGCATTTCTGTCTTTTTGCCCAAATCGTTTTTCAAATCTCTGGATCGGTTTATAACGTCCTTTCTGTGGGAGGGAGAGGAAGTCGTTATTACAAAAATGTACATTTAGTGATGCTCATTCTTTCATTCTTTTTTCTTTTCAGGTTTTTGTACTTTTACAGTTTTAATATCGTTCAGCGTCTGATTTTTGATCTTTTGTCCAGCAGGAGTAAGGTTTATTTTGTCCGATAGTCAGGAAGTGTGCCGTCAGCATATTAGTTGTTGTTAACCTTGCTCCTCCTCCACTCTTCTCCTCTTCTTCTCCTCCTCCCCTCTGATGGCTCCTTTCCTCCTCCCCTTCTCCTATGACTCCTCTCTTTTCCTCCCCTCATCCTCCCCTTTTCACCACCTCCTCTGGCTCCTCCTCTCCTCTTCTGCCGTCCTTTCCTCCTCCTTTCTTCATCTTCTCCTCTCTGCTCCCCTCACCCTCCTCTCTTTCCATCTTCCTCCTCGCTGCCTCTCCTCTGGCTTCTCCTTCTCTTGTCCTCTTCTCCTCCTCCTCTCCTCTGGCTTCTCCTTCTCTTGTCGTCTTCTCCTCTCTTCCTCCTCTCCTTTCCTGTCTTCCTCCTCCTCTCTTCCTCTCCTTTGCCTCCTCCTTCTCTTGTCCTCTCCTCCTCCTCTCCTCTGCCTCCTCCTTCTCTCCTCTGTCTCCTCCTCCTCTACTTCTCTCCTTCTCTCCTCCTCCTCCTCTTCTCCTCTCCTCTGGTTCCTCCTTTTGTCATCTTCTCCTCTCCTCTCCTGTCTCTCTCCTCCCCTCTGGCTCCTCCTTCTCTTCTCCTCTCCTTCTCCTCCTCTCCTGTCTTCTTTCTCTTCTCCTCCTCTCCTGTCTTCCTCCTCCTCTTCTCCTCCTCCTCTGGCTCCTCCTTCTCTTGTCCTCTCCTTCTCCTCCTCTCCTGTCTTCTTTCTCTTCTCCTCCTCTCCTGTCTTCCTCCTCCTCTTCTCCTCCTCCTCTGGCTCCTCCTTCTCTTGTCCTCTCCTACTCCTCTCCTGTCTTCCTCTCCTCCACCTCTGGCTCCTCCTCTCCTCTGCCTCCTCCTCCTTTCCTCCTCTCCTCTGGCTCCTCCTTCTCTCCTTCTCTCCTTCTCTCTTCCTCTCCTCTGGCTCCTCATTCTCTTGTCCTCCTCTCCTCTGGCTCCTCCTCTCTTCCTCTCCTCCTCCTCTCTTCCTCTCCTCCTCCTCCTCCTCTCCTCCTCCTCTCCTCTGTCTCCTCCTCCTCCTCTCTTCACCCTGTTCTCTGAAGTGTGTTGTTGAACAGAGGAGCAGATCTCTGTAGAGTTCATCGGCGTTGGTGCAGTTGGCGCTGGTTGGCGTGAGGCGGCACGTGCCTGCAGAGCGGCGCCATGTGGTGCCATTCGGACGCCTCCGGACACGGTGCCAACCGCGGAGTGGGCAGACGATCAGAGACAAAAGACACGCACTCACGCCAAATCTTTCCCACGAGGCTTTAGGCAAACGGAATCATACTGAAATCATAATGTTGGCGACACACTCCAACTTCAACGCACAACGTCCCACACTCCCACAATCCTCCACAAATACACAAAACCAGTTTACACTACAACTTCACAAACCTGACGCGATGTGCAGCAGTTTCATTTTTCCTCACTTAACGTCGGGCGACCAGACGCACCCAGTTTTATCAAGAAATGTCCCAGGTGTCCTTATTTTTGACCAATTTTATTTAAACCAAGTATAAACCAGGACTAAACTACGACTAAACCAGGACTACATCAGATCTAAACCAGGACTAAACTTAAGTCTAAACCAGGACTAAACTAAGTCTAAACCAGGACTACATCAGATCTAAACCAGGACTAAACTAAGACTAAACCAGGACTACATCAGATCTAAACCAGGACTAAACTAAGACTAAACCAGGACTACATCAGATCTAAACCAGGACTAAACTAAGTCTAAACCAGGACTACATCAGATCTAAACCAGGACTAAACTAAGTCTAAACCAGGACTACATCAGATCTAAATCAGGACTAAACTAAGTCTAAACCAGGACTACATCAGATCTAAATCAGGACTAAACTACGACTAAACCAGGACTAAACTAAGACTAAATGTCCCAGGTGTCTCTGGGTCATTCCAGAATTGGAGGACATTTTACGTTCCAACCATCAAATATTAAATAATCCACATATAAAATACTAAAACATACAATTTCTGAAACCAAATCTAAAAAACTAAGAGAAAAGAATGCTTGGAAATAGTTTTAAAATACCAAATAAATCTGGAGTACTCCCAAAATGCCATTTTCCTCTTGTCCCACCCCTCTAATGACCAAATTGAATCTCAAATAAAATTAAAAAGTTAAAATTGAATTGTAATTTCTTGTTTTTTCTATAATTTATTTCATTGCCATCTCTTGTAACTGTGGGAACATTTGTTTTAATAGACATAATATTTCAAATAATAATTATTATTCATGGAACATGTGTCCCACAACTTGCACCAACCCTGTTACCAGAACATTTTTATTCTGGTAGAAGAAGAAGAAAGCAGAACCACATAATCAATCAATCAATCAATCAACAGTGAACCACATGATCCCCTGGACTTGACATCATCAAACAGTTTTCCAAAAGAATGGGCAGAGCAAAGGTTTGTCTTCTCTTCTATTTTTCATATTTTTATAAAACAGTTAACCTTGACTGAATGTCTCACTCTGTCTCATGCAAATGATCAGAATAAGACAATTATTTTTTCCTTTATGTATTTGCATAAATACATTTTTCCTCTTGATTAGCAGTAACAGATAAACAGCTTCTATTCCTGAGATAAAGTGAATATTAGTGCGATTTTGCAACCCTGTTACCTGCAACCCTGTTACTGTGATTAGAGTCAATAAATAAATAAACCAAATAAATTATATAATAAAAAATGTACCATTGACCGTCAGCTGAGCTAATCAAGCATTTGACCATTTTTGACCTATTATTGATGAATATGTAGCAGAAAATCAGAAAAGTGAAGGTTTATTTTTCAAGAATTTTAAAGCCAAAATGTCCTCCAATTCTGGAATGACCCTTATATTTTTGACCAATTTATAAATATGGTGTAAACCAAGTCTACACCAGGACGTGTGAAGAATCCCTCAGTCGTCCTGAGTCGTCGGTAAAAGGAGAAATTCAATTTGTCAACTTGACAAAGTTTATTTGGTCAAAAACGTTTCGCAGCTCATCCAAGCTACTTCATCAGTTCTGGTTAGAGTGCTGGTGGACACTGTTTATATCTCGCTGCAGGGAGGAGCTAACTACAATAAAATTACTCTGAAACTATCCCACCTCTTTGTTTTCAGTTTCTGTCTGGGGTCTTGTTTAGCATACCCATTCAGTACCATAATGGGTGTTTTCACACCTCTGGACCTGACCTGGCTAGTCCTATTGTTTTCTTTGTTTGTTTTGATTTAGGTTTGATAATGGAATTATAGATGGAGACAAACTGTGTCTGACCCCTCCATTTCTGTTCAAGGAATGATTCTATTTCTTGACAAAAATAGCCTCTTTAACTCCCCTCTCAAACCAGCTCTTTTCCCTGGCTAAGATCTGAACCTGGTTGGGGGTCCATCACCTGCTTGTTTCTATGGAGATTTCACTGCTCTGCCTGGAATGTTCCACAGTATGACATTAAACTCCTCAAGGTGTTTCCGCCATATACGTACATGTAGAACACCCGCAGCTTGACGTCACTGCAAACTATTCATATTTACCATCGTATAAAGGTACATTTTCAGTGACTGTGCTTGGCCGTTACCTCAGAGTCCTCTCATTAGCTCTGACCGCTGAATAAAACATGACCCACTAATTTGAGAAGGATTTGAAACGGTATCTTCTTTATCTCGATCTCAAACCGCCGCCGCTTCATAATTCATCCACCGAGCCCTGTAGTTACACCACCTAAGCCTCAGATCCAGGGGAGGAATCTGAATTAACCCCATTTGGTTTATCAGCAGCGGCACGTTGACAAAAGAATAAAAATACAATCTGAACGTCGAAGAACACCGCCGCTCTATTATTGAAAACGAGAACAGGCCCGGAGACGTTACAGCCATGAATCCAGCGTTATCTTCTGACGAGCACGTTCGTACCAGCGCAGAGGGCTGGGTTTTAAAACGCAGAATAAAAGGCACTAATTATACACGATATTCACTCTTTGTTTTATGTTTTATTTTAGATTAACTGAAAAATACTGTTCAGTTACCTCCACTGTAAAGGCCGCCACACACTACAGGAGAGTCTTCGGCGCTCCTCGTCAGATCAGAACCACCAAACATCAGCGACGCTACGGTAAAATCCGATAAAACAGAGCAACAGGGACACAGAGACGCAAGATACACACTCAGGAAACGGCGAAAACAATTATTCCTCACTTCTTGAAAAGCTTTAAACTGCAGCATTATTAGGGTGACCATTCGTCCAGATTTCGTCCGGACAGTCCGGTTTTAGAGCTGTCTGTCCGGCCGTCTGTCACGTGTCCTCCTTTTTTACGTTTTGTCCTCCTTTCGGACCCTCGTCGGCCACCGTTGCATAAATCGTCATAAATCCCCACCCATTATTTACACTTGCTACTCTGCGATGTTCGCCGTTTCCCAATTCAGTGAGTGCACGGTTCGGAGTGTGGTCTCAGTCTGCAGTCGAGGCGGTGCATACTCGCTCAGTGCAGTCCGGGGATCACATGGGCGTCTGCGAGATGGAACAGGTCCCGCCTCAGCTCCCGCTGGTCTGCTCCTTGTTCCCGAAAGACAAAATATTATTCTATTGCGACTAGTAATACTTGGAATTGGGACATGGCCAATGTTCCCCCTAATTTTTAATGTGTCTGAGCAAACAGACTAACTCCCTGAGCGCTCCTTGGATCCCTGTGCGCCCCCCCCCCCCCCCCGCACGGCTCGCACTTTGCAGATATATAAAAAAAATGACCCTGCGGCTGAATAAAAAGCGGAGATTCGCTAAAAGCTCTTTCATCCCTGATTTACATAGGTTTTCTTGTGCGCTGAGAATGTGCGAGCAGTGCGCAGCTTAGAGTAAACGTTGGACATGGCGACGCTGTAGAATATCCAGCATTACAACACCCCCCCCCTCCCGAGGAAAAAAAACAAAACAAAAAACAGGGTGTCCTCACTTTAGGGCCTTTGTCCTCCTTTCCTGTTTCATGCCGGTGGTCACCCTAAGCATTATCCATATTAATCAAAGAATTTGTCCTCTGTAAATAATGATCCCAGTCCACAA
>JAVJIX010000465.1:90000-100000 GCA_036785185.1 Paratrypauchen microcephalus | reverse complement strand
AAATTTGGGCATCTCCCCACAGTCCAGAGACTAAAATAAGTGGTGGAAAGCGTTTTCCTGCTCACCCAGCCATTGTCCGAGTCTGTCGCCACTGACCGCCGCGGTATCTGCTGCTCCTCCGCGTTAGACTGGAGTCTAACGTCGCCAGAGAAAGATTTCGGCCAAAAGGAATTAATTTGCTCGACGCGTTTCCCAATTACTTTCTGTGTAGTGCGCATTCATATCGAGTGCAAATAAATGTACAAATCAACACGGAGAGCTTGACTTGGTCATTTTGGGTGAGAACTATTTTTCAGTGCGGAAAAACAGAGCCGAAGCACAGAGCACGCTGCGTAACAGGGGAACTCCCAACGTGGTGCGTAACAGGGATTCCCCTGTGTGCTTCAGCTATGTTTTTCCGCACTGAAAAATAGTTCCCACCCAAAATGACCAAGTCAAGCTCTCCGTGTTGATTTGCACTTTTATTTGCACTCGATATGAATGCGCACTACACATAAAGTAATTGGGAAAAGCATCGAGCAAATTAATTCCTTTTGGCCGAAATCTTTCTCTGGCGACGTTAGACTCCAGTCTAAGGCGGAGGAGCTGCAGATACCGCGGCGGTCAGTGGCGACAGACTCGGACAATGGCTGGGTGAGCAGGAAAACACTTTCCACCACTTATTTTAGTCTCTGGACTGTGGGGAGATGCCCAAGTTTGACCTGGGGGTGGCATATCCCTTTAATGCTACACTTTACATTCTCATCATAAACAAATAAATACAATATGTTAAAAACATCTCAAGAAAAACAAGCGCATGTGTTCGTTACCATTTTTCTTATAGAAGTTTTAAATTCATTTATGGAGATGAGAGTTTCTAGTTTAAGGTCTTTCTGTAGGTTATTCCATCCTCAGGGTGCTGAATAGGAGAAGGCAGTTTTTCCTAACTCAGTTAAAACTCGAGGTACATTAAAAAGTAACCACCTTGAGGAGCGGAGCTGATAAGTACCAGAGCTCACAAAGAGGAGGTTACCGAGGTACAGTGGGAGTTTATAGATAAAGATAAACCAGTGCTGTTGTCTACGAACTGCAAGTGCTGTCCAACCAACTAAATTATAGAGAATGCAATGATGAGTGAGGGACTTAGCATTTGTAATAAATCGTAGTGATGCATGGTAAACTGAATCAATGTGACGCAAGATGGAGGATGCAGCATGCATGTATAATATGTCACCATAATCAATCACAGCCAAAAAAGTAGCTTCCAGTAGTTTCTGTATTACAACGTGAATTTTAAAAGCGTTTTCCTTGTTTTTTTACTGTCTTAAAAACATAAAAAACAGAGCTGGTTCATCTTAAGCGGTTTGCAGTCGTTCAAAGTTCTTCCTCACTTACCTTAGGCATTCAGAACGTCCTCATAAGTCACCTCGACGAGTTTCTAAGCGCTTTTCACAGCATGGCAGAGCTGGAGTTGTGTTTTGTTTCTTTCACATGTTTCAGTAACTCTTTATTATTAGTCTGACTCTCGCACCCTGATCTTGAAAAAGTCATCCACGCCCTCATCTTCTCCCGTCTCGACTAATGCAACTCCCTCCTCTCCAGCCTCGACACCAAATCCATCTCCCGCCTCCAACGGGTTCAGAAGCAGCAGCTCCTCGAGGTTTTAACAGACGACATCATATTTCTCCTGTTCTAGCTTCCCTTCACTGGCTGCCTGAGTGTTTTAGAATTTAAGATTTTACTGATCACTTTTAAAGCTCGTTTAGGTCTTGCACCAAGTTACATTTCAGAACTTTTTACCCCGTACGAGCCTCCCGCAGCCTTAGATCCTCAGGCAGGTCCCTGTGGCTGTTCAAAAAGTCCAGACTCCGGACTAAAGGCGATGGAGCGTTTTCAGTCCGGGCGCCTCGACTTTGGAACGACCTGCCTGAGGAGATAAGGCTCACACCATCGGTATCATATTTAAAAACACTTCTTAAAACTCATTTTAATCGGTTCCTTTAAGTGGTTTTAGCTTCAATTCATTCCTTATTTCTTTTTATTCTATTTATTTATTGTAATTAATTGAATTGTTTGCATCGTTGTCTGTTTTTGTATACCTTCTGTGCGCTATTTTTACGCTTTTTGTATTGGTCTTTGCATTTATGGAGTTTAATAACGCAGTGGAGCACTTCCTGTATTACCACGTGACATCACAAAGTGGAACAGAGTGTGAAGAACTCAGCCTTAATGCGGGATTTCAAAACGAAACAAAACGCAACTCCAGGTCTGTTTGTGGTGAGGAAACTACGGACTAACTTAGATCAGAAAATGGCGTGATATGAACCGTTTAAGTTGCTAATTACTTCGCAGCTCCGTCACATTATCGTTTGTCAAACTGTCGTCATTTTACCAGCTCCGTAATTACCCCCGAAACGGCAATAATAAAAGATGTCCTCGGCTCGCGTCTGCCTCTGCTCTGCTCTGTGGACTTTGGCACTTCTGTTTGTTTGTCCAATTACAGGCTAACAGCGCTCCCAAACAAAAGGGCTGTTAGCTTGTTAGCGTGTTAGCTGGACTCGCATCCGGTAAACTGTCATGCTGCCAGGTAGTGATTGGAACAGATCCCAGTCCGAAGCCCATAGTCCCTGTAACAACTGCAGCTTTCCACGCTCATTTAGCCCCACTGAGAGAATGCAGCGTGCTCTGGGTGCATTAGGATTGTTCCAAAATATAGTTTCCATTGTTTCTGTATTACAACGTGAATTTTAAAAGCGTTTTCCCTGGTTTTTACTGTCTTAAAAACATCAAAAACAGAGCTGGTTCATCTTAAATGGTTTGCAGTCGTCCAAAGTTCTTACCTTAGGCATTCAGAGAGTCCTCATAAGTCACCTCAACGAGTTTCTAAGCGCTTTTCACAATGTGGAAGAATAAGTTTGATACAACAGGGGAATTTTGTTGATAAAATCCATTTGGTTCTTAAAAAACAACGATATGTCACAGCACGTGGACCTGTTCCAACTTGTGTTTTTAAACTCTTAAATTTTTAAATGCAGCGTTAAGCGTTTTCCCTGGTTTTTACTGTCTTAAAAACATAAAAAACAGAGCTGGTTCATCTTAAACGGTTTGCAGTCGTCCGAAGTTCTTCTGCACTTACCTTAGGCATTCACAGCGTCCTCATAAGTCACCTCTTTTCACAGTGCGGCAGAATAAGGTGGATATAACAGGGAAATTTTGTTGATAAAATGCATTTGGTTCTTAAAAAACAAAGATATATCACAGCACGTGTATCTGTTCCAACTTGTGATGTCATGTGGAGATACAGGAACTGTGTTTTTAAACTCTTAAACTTTTAAATGCAGCGTAGTCTGAGTGTATTAGGATTGTTCCAAAATAGAATTTCCATTGTTTCTGTATTACAACGTGAATTTTAAAAGCGTTTTCCCTGGTTTTTACTTACTTAAAGGTCCCATGACATGGTACTTCTTGATGCTTTTATATGGCTCCTTAATGGTTCCCTAATACTGTAAATGAATCCTTCTTCAAAATCAACACTCAGTGCATGAGAAAGAGAGATAAGATGAGAAAGAGTCATAATTATCTCTCTGGAACACTCCATTATGGGCGTTGTTGCTTGAATGCAAATGAGGGGGGCAGAGATGGCCTATAGTAGCTGGTGGGGGCGTGGCCAAGCTCTCCGCTCTTTCCTTTTCAGCTGTGCGCTGTGCATTGTCACCCACTTCCGCGTTTTTGCGCGGAGGAAGAGATGAGAACCGTTCCATTGAAAAATAAACACATTTCCACAGAAAATAAAATTAAACCACTGCTGTTTCAGATATCCACAGGCTCAGATAAAGGACTTCCGAGCCTAGAAACACTCGGATGTGCCTCCAGGCAAATAAAAAAACGCATTTCGCATTGCGTAGCTCATTCGCGGTCCAAACTCTCTGGGCGTGATTTACAGAGACGCTGAGCAGAGACAGACGGGGGGTGGAACTGCATTTTTCGATCTGACGTCA
Organism: Paratrypauchen microcephalus; assembly: GCA_036785185.1. Lineage (NCBI taxonomy): Eukaryota > Metazoa > Chordata > Actinopteri > Gobiiformes > Gobiidae > Paratrypauchen > Paratrypauchen microcephalus. Next base: position 96,023 of record JAVJIX010000465.1, on the reverse strand, counting down.
ATAAGTTTCCTTGTTCAGAATCGCCCGTTTGAGCTTTGTTTTTTTCTAACGCAGAAAAGGACCGCAAATGCTCAGTTTAGACATTTCACAACTTTTAGCCCTTAACAGGGTAGGGGAGCTCACATTAACTTTCAAAAAACTCAGAAAGTGAAAATTTCATGCCATGGGACCTTTAAAAACTTTAAAAAACAGAGCTGTCGTCAGTCCAAAGTTTGCCGTCGTCCATAGTTCTTCTGCACTTACCTTAGGCATTCAGAACGTCCTCATAAGTCACCTCGACGAGTTTCTAAGCGCTTTTCACAACGTGGCAGAGCTGGAGTTGTGTTTTGTTTCATTCACATGTTTGAGCAGGGCTCTCAAGTCTCACGCATTGAGAGTGTGACACACGCAATTCGACGTGTTCACACGCTCACACGCCACACATGGTATTTCTCACGCTGATTTCTTTTCTTTTTTTTTTCTTTTTTTTTTGAGCCCAGAAAATCGGTCTGTGTGGCTTAGTTTATGCAGGCGCCGCGTTTTCAGCGCCGTCCCCCCCCCGGAGGAGGGGGTGGCGGCGCGTCTGCCCCCGACCGTGCGGTCCGAGCGGAGGCGCCATCCCCCGGGCACGTCCTGAGCCTCAGTCCCGGTGCCACGTCTCATCTGAGACGCACCGACTCCGGTCCCGGTGTCTCCGTCTGTGCGTAACGTGTCCCCCCCGACGGCTTGCGCGCGGAATACACGCGGCCCAGAGCCGAACTGCCCATGGTGAGACGCGGTTCGCCGCGGTTCGCCGCGGGCCCGGTGCATTAACCAGACTCTTACATGAATCCGTTAAAAATGTCCCGCTCCCCCCCGCCCCGCTCCCTCCTCCCCGCCCCTCTCAGTGTGGTGATGATAAAACAAACTGAGAACCATCAGGTAATAACTTCATTTATATAACTCCCCCCCCCCGGTCCTCGGAAATTATAGTCTCACGCACGACCCCGCTCAAAACTTGAGAGCCCTGTGTTTGAGTAACTATTTATTTTTAGTCTGTCCACATCTCCAGAGCTCAAAATGTTCTGTTCCACCTTGTTATGTCAAGTTAACAGCTCTTTTTTTTAATCATTCAGTCAGTAGAGGTTGGCTGGGCTGAAATTATCCAACTCTATATCCGGCCAACTTCTCTAGAATCATTTGGATCATTTCAGCCCTGCGATTGCCAACCTCTACTGACCAAAAGGTTAAAAAAAAAGAGCTGTTAACTTGACATCACAAGGTGGAACAGAGAATTTTGAGCGTTGGAGATGTAGACAGACTAATAATCAAGTGTTACTCAAACATGTGAATGAAACAAAACACAACTCCAGCTCTGCCACGTTGTGAAAAGCGCTTAGAAACTCATCAAGGTGACTTATGAGGACGCTCTGGTAAGTGAGGAAGAACTTCGGACCCACTGCAATCCGTTTAAGATGAACCAGCTCTGTTTTTTTATGTTTTTAAGACAGTTAAATGCTTTTTAAAATTCACGTTGTAATATAGAAACAATGGAAATTTATTTTGGAACAATCCTAATACATCCAGAGCACGCTGCATTTAAAAGTTTAAGAGTTTAAAAACATGGTTCCTGTATCCCCACGTGACATCACAAGTTGGAACAGATACACCTGCTGTGATATATCTTTGTTTTTTAAGACCCAAATGCATTTTATCAAAAAAATGTCTCTGTTATATCCACCTTATACCGCCTGCTTTAGTCTCTAAACGCTCCTAAACCTCGCTTTTTTGTGGTGCCACTTCCTGTTAAACGAGGATAGCAGTCGTGTCAGTGAAGAATTTGCATCGTAAATCTGACATAAAGTCAGTTCATTTGTGTAAAATGAACCGTCACACTGCACCGATTCTCTGGAGGACTTAAAACGGCTTTATCGTCCGTACTGAACTTATTTACTGTCACGAACAACCTGAATCCTGATGGCGGCGCTTACGGCAATTTTTTTGTTTTGTTTTTGTTTTGTTTTTGTTTTAGAACATGTAGAAGTAGTATTTGGTGATTTTCAAAGAAAAATAAACAAACCAGGAGGTATTTTATCGACTGACCACATATGTGGCCACTATGCATATAGTATTGCCAAATGTGGCCACTATGCATGTAAGTTTTTGTGTACTGTATTAAAGTAATGATACACACATACATTGATAAAGCAGCTATAGTACGACGGTTTAGGGGTACATTTTATTGCAATATATTATTATATATTATATTATATATAATATATATTATATATGCACTAAATATTATATAAATTATAATAACAATCTCTATCTGTTTGCATTGGCTAAACAACCAAACACTGCTGAAAGTTGACAAAATTGTTGGTGAAGTTCACAGAATGTCAGTGTTACTTCAGGGAACAATAAATATTTTGCGTTTTTTTACATTTTTGACATTGTGACACCATGCATTAGCTGCATGGTGGCAACATATGTGACACCCCTAAAACCCCCAATTTAGGAACTTTATTTGAAAAAAAAGTATGGTGTGTGTCTAATAATGTAAAAATACATGTCTGATTGGAAAAGCTCTGGTACAAAAAACTTTTTTCTATGCAAGAAGGGGTTAAAACTCGTAAGAACAGTTTGTTTATCGCACTATATTTCTTACACACGACCTGCCTTTTGTGTCCAGGTATCGTGGGCTTTCCGATTCACAAAATTACTGAAATTCCTGAGATTGTTTTGATCCCAAATTAGTCCGCGGCAGATTGAAAACCGCTGCCTTCGCGAACACAAACCTCCCATGATGCTCTTCTTCCGCTGGTTAATTATAATTTCTTCATAACTTCCCCAAAAACAGCTGAGCCCCCTCTTTGGAAAAAACCCGCAGACAATATTCTCTTCGATTAGCTCCAGCGTGCGAAAAAAAAACAAACATCACGGAAAAACAAGTTCGCGCCAACGTCCCCGTAGGCGAAGTGTTATTTTGAAACACAAACTCAAAAACGGTGCTTTTAGAGACTGTAACAGAACGGGCGTTTGATTTATCGTAAGTGGGTGATTATGTAAACATTGTACAAGCGTCTGGAGTGTTTAATTACGATCTCCAGAACGAGCCCGCCACTTGTGGGCTCGGGAGCGGAGCGTGCCAGGAATATGAAGGACCAATTCCGATGCTTCCGGAATCAACAAAATTCACAGTTTCCGAGCGACTTAAAGGGCCCACGTTGCGTTATTTTCTGATCTACGTTTATAAAGTTGTTTCCTCGCCACACAAATCCTGCACGAGTTCTTCTCTCAAACAGAAAACACTCCATTCCACCTTGTGATGTCATCATGTGGTGATACAGGAAGTGCACCACTGTGTTTTTAAACTCCACACCTTCACTAGAAACTGTGATGGAAATTTAGATTTAAGATTTAGACAAACTTTATTGATCCAAAAGGGAAATTATTTGGACACAGCAACTCATCACAATATAATAACAAAAAATAAATTAAAAAATAAAATAGTAAATACATAAATAAATAATACGTAATAATAATGGTAATAAATAATTCTAAATAAGTAGGAAATAATATAGCAAGAGACAGGTGTCAAATAATTATATAATATAAATGTTGGTAACTCAAATTGTCCGCCGTCGATGACTCCAGATGTCCGCCGTCGATGACTCCAGATGTCTGCCGTCGATGACTCCAGATGTCCGCCGTCGATGACTCCAAATGCCCGCCGTCGGTAACTCCAGATGTCCGCCGTCGATGACTCCAAATGTCTGCCGTCGATGACTCCAGATGTCCGCCGTCGATGACTCCAGATGTCCGCCGTCGATGACTCCAAATGCCCGCCGTCGGTAACTCCAGATGTCCGCCGTCGATGACTCCAGATGTCCGCCGTCGATGACTCCAAATGCCCGCCGTCGGTAACTCCAGATGTCCGCCGTCGATGACTCCAAATGTCTGCCGTCGATGACTCCAGATGTCCGCCGTCGATGACTCCAGATGTCCGCCGTCGATGACTCCAAATGCCCGCCGTCGGTAACTCCAGATGTCCGCCGTCGATGACTCCAAATGTCCGCCGTGGGTAACTCCAGATGTCCACCGTTGATAACTCCAAATGTCCGCCGTGGGTAACTCCAGATGTCCGCCGTCGGTAACTCAAAATGTCCACCGTCGATAACTCCAAATGTTCGCTGTTGATAACTCCAAACAGGGATGAAAGAGTTCCGTTTTTTAGCGGATCTCCGCTTTTTTTTCAGCCAAGGTTTTTTTTCTTTTTTTTTTTAGGCTACATCTGTGCAAATTCGTTGAGAAAGATTTTGGGTGTATATATATATGTATAGTTGTGTTTAGGGTCGCCAACCGTCCTTTGAAAAACAGAATCGTCCCGTATTCAGAACAAAAGTACATGTATCTCGTATTAAACTTCGCGAGCCCGTGTCTGGAGCCGCGGACCGAGCGAGTGAGCGCAGCTCTTTCGCAACAGCCTGTACCATTGCGTGTAATTATATAAATGTAAATGTTCAAGTCAAAATAAAATAGAAAAATAAGAATATAAACGATAAACAAATCTCATCATAATTCTCTGTGACATAATTGTGAGTTGTCGTACAGTTGTAGGGAGTATTATCTGTGACATAATTTTACATAATATGGGATGGGAAGTATAAAAAATTCCATGTAGAGGTATGAAATCTTCTTTGTCTTTTGGCTATTCCGATCTTTTTGGTATTCCGATCTGCTTTCCCAAACCCCCCACTTCAAAAATACCGGAGGTGCAGGCTACCGCAGCGGAGCCCTGTTGAATTATGGGTAACTGTCGGCTCTACAATGGAGGAAATATTTGGAAATTCTCCCCCCGGTGCAGCCGAGCCGAGCCGGGTCTAGTCAACGGGGTTTGATTTGCTCTTAATTGGGCCGGTCTGCTCCTGCACCTGACTCCCGGAGAACGACCCGGCAGCTGCAGGGACCCAAAGTCGGATAATCTGGTATAAATAAGTTAGTGGCTTGGAAGCGTTGTCGTATTTTTGCTCCAAATTGAAAAGTTGTGTTGATTTGTGAGCGGATTTGTCGAGGATGTGGAAACGTGGAATACACACAAAAAAGAGACAGATTTTTGTGTTTTTTGGTTTGTTTTTCTTTATGGATCGTTCATTAACCATTTCGCCATTTCCTCTTTTTTCTCACTCTTTTCAAAATATTCACTCTTCTCCTCTTTTTGTTCCCTCTCTTTCTTTCACTCTCTCCCTCCTCTCATTCTCTCACCCTCTCTCTCTCTTCGTAGCCCTCTACTCTCTTTCTTTTTTCATTCTTTTCTCCCTCTCTTTAATCTTTCACTCTTTCTCATCCCTCTCCCTTCTTTCTTTCTCTATTTCTCCATCTCCATCCCTCTCTTCTCCCTCCTCTTTCTCTCCCTTCTCTCTTTCCCTATGCCTCCCTTTCTTCTCTCTCTCCTCTCTCTCTCTCTCCGCCCCTCCCTCTCTCCTCTTTCTCTCTCACCTCTCCCTCTCTTCTCCCTTCTCTTTCTCTCTCACTCCTCCCTCTGTTCTCCCTCTCACCACCCTTCCCTTTCTTCTCCCTCTCCTCTTTCTCTCCACCCTTCTCTCTCTTCTCCCTCCTCTCTCTCTCCAACCCTTCCTCTCTTCTCTCCCTCTCTCCACCTTTCCCTCTCTCTTTCTCCCTCGTCTCTCTCTCCACCTTTCCCTCTCTCTCTCTCCCTCTCTCTACCTTTCCCTCTCTCTTCTCCCTTCTCTTTCTCTCCATCCTTCTCTCTCTCTATCCTTCCCTCTCTTTCTCCATCTCTCTCTTTCTCTCTTTCCAGCCTCCCCTCTCTTCTCCCTCCTCTCTCTCTCCCTTTCCCTCTCTTCTCCCTCTTTTCTCCTTCCTCCTCTCTCTCCCTCTCTTCTCCCTCTCTCCACCCCTCCTTCTCTCTCTTCTCCCTCCTCTCTCTCTCTCCAACCCTTCCTCTCTTCTCTCCCTCTCTCCACCTTTCCCTCTCTTCTCCCTCGTCTCTCTCTCCACCTTTCTCTCTCTTCTCTCCCTCTGTCCACCCTTCCCTCTCTTCT
>JAVJIX010000465.1:57500-82500 GCA_036785185.1 Paratrypauchen microcephalus | reverse complement strand
GCCGCCGCCACCGCTACCGCCACCACCACCACCACCGCCACCGCCACCGCCGCCGCCACCGCCGCCGCCGCCGCCACCGCCGCCGCCGCCGCCGCCACCGCCACCGCCACCACCACCGCCACCGCTACCACCACCACCACCGCTACCACCACCACCACCACTACCACTACCACCACTACCACTACCACCGCCACCGCTACCACTACCACCGCTACCACCACCGCTACCACTACCACCGCTACCTACCACTACCACCGCTACCACCGCCACTACCGCTACTACTACCACCGCTACTGCTACCGCTACCACTACCACTACTACTACTACTACCACCGCTACCGCCGCTGCTACCGCTACTACTACTGCTACCGCCGCTACTACTGCTGCTGCTGCTGCTACTGCTGCTGCTGCTGCTGCTGCTGCTACTACTACTACTACTGCTACTACTACTACTACTACTACTGCTACTGCTACTGCTACTACTACTACTACTACTACTACTACTGCTGCTACTGCTACTGCTACTACTACTACTACTACTACTGCTACTACTACTACTGCTACTACTACTACTACTACTGCTACTGCTACTGCTACTACTACTACTACTGCTACTACTACTACTACTACTACTACTACTCCTACTACTACGACTACTACTACAACTACAACTACTACTACTACAACTACACCTACTACTACTACTACTACTACAACTACTACTACTACTACTACTACTACTACTACTACTACAACTACAACTACAACTACTACTACTACTACTACTACTTGTTATATATAAGTAGTACACGCTCTACTTTAGTCCCTGACCTGGTGCTCGTTCATATTCCACTGTAACTGTTCCAGATCCGGGGATTTCCAGGACAAATGGGATCCGTGTTTACCCTTTTTCTGTCCTAATTCTCCCGTCCTCTCTCTTTCTCCTTTTCTCTCTTTCTCTTTTTCTCTTTCTCCAATTTCAAAATGTTCCCTCTTCCCTCCCTTCCTTTATTTCCTTCCGCTCTCTCCCTTATCTCGTTCTCCTCTCCCTAGCCCTCTTCTCTCTTCCTCCCCTCTTTCTCTATCTCTCTCCTCTCTTTTTCTATTTCCTCATTCGTCCTCTCTCTTCTTTCCTTTCTCTCTCCTCTCTCCCTCTCTTCCTAGCATCTCTACCCCTCTCTTCCTTTGCCCTCTCTCCCTCTCTCGCTCTCTCTCTCAGTCGTCTGGTACTTTTGTGGTTCGTTGATAAAACCGGTGAAATTATAGGTCACTCCGGCAGCTCCAAAAATAGCCGGGAGTTGAGTTTGAGTCCGCGGGTCTCGGAGGAGTCTGGGCTGGTTCAGACTCGGTAGTGAAACAAAGATTCACTCCCCGGATCACGCCGTACGGACCAGACGCCGTTATCCGCCGGATTCACAGGCCATAAATACAAACGGACATCGCTTAGGCCGACCGGACGTCCCGGTTTACCGAGACAGTCCCGGGTTTGAACCCTGTGTCCCCTGTCCCCAGATTCATCCAAAACCCTATTTTTAACCAATCTGATACACTGGTCTACAAGCAATTTTTTTATTTAGATTAGATTAAATTAGATTAGATTTAGATTTTTTAAAAAATATTAAAATTAAAATTAATTAATCTACTTAATCACATTTTAAGAGTGTGTGAGAGAGAGAGACACATTGTGATTGATTTTGTCAGTTTTTCTGCAGTTGCTTTGCTCATTCCTTTACCAAATTCTACGAGTGTGGTTTGGTGGTTTGTTGTTTTAGTGGTTTGGTGGTTTGTTGGTTTAGTGGTTTGGTGGTTTGTTGGTTTGTTGGTTTGGTGGTTTGGTGGTTTGTTGGTTTGTTGGTTTGTTGGTTTGGTGGTTTGTTGGTTTAGTGGTTTGGTGGTTTGTTGGTTTAGTGGTTTGGTGGTTTGTTGGTTTGTTGGTTTGGTGGTTTGTTGGATTGGTGGTTTGTTGGTTTAGTGGTTTGGTGGTTTGTTGGTTTAGTGGTTTGGTGGTTTGTTGGTTTGGTGGTTTGGTGGTTTGTTGGTTTGGTGGTTTAGTGGTTTGGTGGTTTGTTGGTTTGGTGGTTTGGTGGTTTGTTGGTTTGGTGGTTTGTTGGTTTAGTGGTTTGGTGGTTTGTTGGTTTGTTGGTTTGGTGGTTTGTTGGATTGGTGGTTTGGTGGTTTGGTGGTTCGTTGGTTCGGTGGTTCGTTGGTTTGGTAGTTTGGTGGTTTGGTGGTTTGTTGGTTTGGTGGTTTGGTGGTTTGGTGGTTTGTTGATTTGGTGGTTTGGTGTTTTGTTGGTTTGGTGGTTTGTTGGTTTGTTGGTTTGGTCGTTTGGTGGTTGTTGGTTTGGTAGTTTGGTCGTTTATTGGTTTGTTGGTTTGGTGGTTTGGCAGTTTGGTGGTTTGGCGGTTTGGTGGTTTGTTGGTTTGGTGGTTTGGTGATTTGTTGGTTTGGTAGTTTGTTGGTTTGGTGGTTTGTTGGTTTGGTGGTTTGGTGTTTTTTTGGTTTGGTGGTTTGTTGGTTTGTTGGTTTGGTCGTTTGGTGGTTGTTGGTTTGGTAGTTTGGTCGTTTATTGGTTTGTTGGTTTGGTGATTTGGTGGTTTGTTGGTTTGGCGGTTTGGTGGTTTGTTGGTTTGGTGGTTTGTTGATTTGTTGGTTTGGTAGTTTGTTGGTTTGTTGGTTTGGTGGTTTCGTGGTTTGGTAGTTTGTTGGTTTTGTGGTTTGGTGGTTTGGTAGTTTGTTGGTTTGGTGATTTGGTGGTTTCGTGGTTTGGTAGTGATGGGTGCTGGTAAAAACCCAACATATTCTGTACACAGGAAAGGAAGACAAGAGATTAGATCTTTTTCACTTGCAAGTGGAGAACAGTCAGAGAAATACGACCAGGTTACAACATTACTCTCGGCCCATATTTGCTCTGAGCGTCCTGGCTCTCTGTGCCCCCCACTTGCATATTTATTGAGTTTTTCACCTCCCTGGTTACAATGGGCTGTCTTACTCCTAAGGGGTGGGGGAACAGGTGGTAAGACAGCCGACAAAACATAATCATTAAAACCAAAGCAAAATCATTAAAACCAAAGCATAAGTATTAAAAGTAAAACACTTATAAGATAATTCACAGATATGACATCTTTCACAGGGACAATGTCACTGTGACTTAGATACTGGAGGAGCCAAACTGTCTGCTTACGTCTCCCCTCGGATATCTGGCCTTTCTGTAACTCAAAACATATTATCACAAGTCACGCACTTTTAAAGCTTCATTTCTACAAATTAAAGAATCACAAAAGTTAATAATATATAATTATTCCATCATTTCCCTCCTGTTTATTAATTTTGTTATATCCCGTGTAACCTCTTCTTTGCAGATTTTCAGTTACCCGTTCATTGTTATTGTACACTCAGAGGGTGTCTAAATCCTTAGACTGTTTCTTGGAATAAGTCAGTTAATTCATTTTGTAAATCTGTTTCTTCGTCAATGGGTGTCGCTAGGGTGCCCTCATAACCTGCCAGTAAATGCATCATCACTTCCTTGTCTTGTGTTAAGGGTGAGATGGCAGTTGTAATTAATCTATTAATTAATGCTCTTAGACATGGAATACAACAACACCCACATAAGGTCAAAATTGCTGCAAATACTGCTACTGACACTAGGACTGACGTTACCAGGGCTTTGTATTTTCCAAATACATCCAGCCAGCCATCCCACATGGAAGTATCTACCCCCGATTGGTCCTTCATTCGCTTGTTCATAGCTCTTAGGCCATCCAAAGCCTTAGTGAGTTTACCTTCGGGAGCGGTGTTATTCGGGACAAACGCACAACACACATCCCCAAAGATTGCACAAACTCCTCCTTTCTCGGTTAGTAACATGTCGAGCACTATGCGATTCTGGAAGGCCATGAGTGAGGTAGCTTTAAGTTGGTCGTGTACAGCAGATAGTGCAGTTTCGGTGTAGTTGCCAAGTTTCTGGACGTTATAGTGGATGTAGTTGATTCTGTCTACATTTTTGTTAGGCGTAATTGGAAGGAATGCAGCTATAACTGGTGTATTTTCAAATCCTGCTGCTATTTCAAAAGATCAAAGTTAGCTTTTATTGTCAATTCTGCCATATGTGTTCAACATACAGTGAAATTTCGTTTCTCTCTGGCCAGGCAGTGCAAAAAGACAGTGTGCAAAATACAATATGAAGACAAAACACAACAAAAACTATCTAGGACAGAGATCTAAAGTTAAAACTAAAGTCTAAGATCTAAAATCTTAAAACAGTGCAACATAATAAATAAACACCTATATACAGATTTCCAAAGTGTGCAGTGTGCATCAAAAATGTGCAATAGAATGTGCATTGGAGTTAAGATAAAATAAATGTGCATTCAGGATAGCTGTTTTTCTGTCGTTAGTAATTGTTCTGCCTCCATTACTGAGAGAATATCCTAAATATTTGACTTCTTGTTTACAAAATTGTACTTTATTTTTACTTGTTTTATGTCCGTTTTCTGCTAGATATTTTAATAACGCTATTGTATCCTTTTGGCATGTTTCCTTATCTGGTGATGAAATCAAAATATCATCCACGTAAAGTAAGATTTGACTTCCTCCTGGAGGTGTAAATTTAGACAAATTCGAACTCATAGCCTGTGAGTATATTGTAGGAGATTCACAGTAACCTTGTGGTAACCTGGTATAAGTATATCTTCTATTGTTATAGGTAAATGCGAATAAAAACTGGCTATCTTCACGAATTGGAATTGAAAAGAAAGCATTTGAAATGTCTATAACCGTAAAGTATTGTGAATTTGGTTGTAATGAATTTAGAAGTGTATGTGGATCAGGAACACATGGAGCTCTCTGAATCACTGCTTGGTTTACTGCTTGTAGATCTTGTATCATTCTCCATCCTACAGATGGCGCTGCTTTTTGTACTGGAAATGACATGTATTGGCCAAAATAATGCTTGTCTAGTCCACTTGTGACATCCTGTCTCAGCTGTTGGTCTTGTAGTTATCCAGTCTGTACATTTTTTAAGTCTGGTTTTTATAGTACCATTTCTTCTCTCTACTAGTCCTGCTGACTGTGGGTGATATGAACACAAGTTTTTTAGTTTTATATCAAATTTCTTTCCTATCAATTCTATGGTTTCATTAACAAAATGTTTAGCATTATCCGATCGGATCACTTCCACTAATCCATATCTAGGTATAATTTCTTTCCATAACGCTTTTGCTACTGTTAATGCATCTGGATGTCTAGTTGGAAATATCTCTGTCCATTTTGAAAACACATCTATGATTACTAAACAATATTTCATACCTTCACTTTGATTTAATTGAATAAAATCCATCTGTATTTCTTGAAATGGGTATTGTGGTTCTGGAAATTTACCTCTAGTTGGTCTAAGATTTCCTTGTGGATTATGTTTTGCACATATTAGGCATCTTCTACAAAAATTTTTTGAGTAGTTATTAAATCCATAGGTTGTATACTGCGTATTTATCATAGATACCATCCCTCCTGTTGAGACATGTGATTTACCATGGCTCAATATTGCTGCGTATCTATATAAATTCTGTGGTAATATTGGTTTATTTTCTGGTCACATATATATGTCGTTTTTTTTTTGTGCTCCTTTTCTTTTCCATAAGTTTATTTCAGTTTTAGGGCTTTGTTCTTGCATGTCTTGTAGTATTTTTTTGTTTAATTGGGTCCCTTCCATTAAAGAATATGTATTTATTTTGTATTCTGCTGCGTCTTTAGCTGTTTTATCTGCCATTGCATTTCCTCTTGTTACTTCATCTGTTCCTGATTTGTGTGCTACACATTTACAAATAGCTATTTTATTTGGTAATTGTACTGCTTTTATTAATTCTGTTAATAATTCAGCATGAGTTACTGGTTTTCCTGTAGAAGTCTTCATTCCTCTATTTTTCCAATATTGTGCAAATACGTGAGTTTCGCACATGCATATTGACTATCTGTATATATTGTTACGTTCTTGCCTTTAAATAATTTGCATGCTTCTGTTAGTGCTACTAATTCTGCTGCTTGTGCTGAATAATTCGGAGGTAATTTATTTGCTTTTAATACTTTATCTACTGTTGTTACTGCATACCCTGTCTGTGTTTTTCCATAATTGTCTTTTTTAGATGATCCATCTACAAATACAATTTCTGCTCCTTCAATTGGAGTATCTAATAAATCTTCTCTACATTTTGTCGATTGTTCTACTAATTCTTTACAATTATGTGGGATTCCGTCATCCTCAGTCGGCATTAAAGTGGCTGGATTTAAAACTGTACATCTTTCTATGGTTAAATGTGGTTGTGAATATAAATTTGTCATACATGAAAGATGTCTTGCTGGTGATAAAAATGAGTGATTGCTCTGTAATAGTAATACTGCTACAGCGTGTGGTACTTTGAGTGTTAATGGGTGAAATAACACTACTGTTGCTGAAGCTTCTACTGCTATAGACGCTGCTACTACGGCTCTAAGACAGTGGGGCATCGCTTGCGCTACACTGTCAAGTTTAGTTGAATAGTAGGCTATAGGTCTTAGTTTGGTTCCATGCAGTTGTGTGATAACTGACGTCATAAATATGCCTTTACAATCTACCATTTGCACAAAGGGTTTTGAATAATCCGGTAAGGCTAAACTTACACTTGAGACTAAAGTTTGTTTTAGATCACAGAATGCCTTTTCTGCTTCCTGCATCTATTTTAATTTATCTTTCATTTCTATTGGAGTCTCATATATTAGTTGGCTTAACGGGTGTGTTAATTCTGCATAGCATGGAATCCATTGTCTGCAATAATTCGTTAATCCTAAAAAAGACATCATTTGTTTTTTGGTTTCTGGTTTTGGTGCATAGGTGTGTGTGTTCTTTCAATGAATCTTTTATCTGTTTCATCTTTCCACTTTAGTTGTATATCCGCAACACAAAACGTTTTGTTGTCAGTATATACATACTGAATTATTGCTGGAATGGAGCCTAGTTTTTCCATTTTGTCAAAATATTGTTTATCTGGCCCTCTTTCATGTCCGAAATATGTTGTTATGTGTAATTCGTCCACTGGCATTGTAGAGATTGGTTTACTGGGTGTAGGTACTGCTGATTTTGCCTCTTTTAACAATGCACTTCCCGTCTTTCCTACGTCATTGTGTGGTATTTGATACCCGTACCAGTAACGTGGAATTCCTGCCTTTTGTATAACAAAACTGTATTGCGGTGATGGTATGTCTCGTGCGCGAATGACCTTCATGCTGCCTCCTGGCTCTGGGAACAGTGCTAGTTTCAGACTGCTCAGTCCATCCCTTCCCAAGAGACAAACTGGGCAGTCCTCCAAAAATAACACTGTGCTTTCTATGCTCAGTCCGTCTGGATCTGTCAGTGTCAATAAACTTGTTATCGGGACCTGACTCACCTGTCCGTTTGCTGCTCGTACGGACATGGTGTCTGAAGTCAGAATCATCCCTGGCACTGCCTTGTTTATTGTGGTCTTACATGCGCCTGAATCACATAAGAACGTTATTTTCTGTCCGTTTACCAATAAGTCTATTTGGGGTAAGTTGTGTGTGTCTCTTAAAGCTGCATACACATCTGTGACTACTTTTTCTTTATTTTCCCATGGACACCATTCTCGGGGTATTTTTATGTCAAAATCTTTTGAATCTACTCGTTCATGGTGTTTATCAAATTCTTCCCATTCCTTTTTATCTCCAATTTCTAATTCTGTTTTCGTTTTGTCGTGGCCTAGTCATGCGTCATTTTCCCATCTTGCACATGCTGCTAGATATTTCCTGCAGTCTCTCTTAAAGTGTCCTGGCTTTTTGCAATACCAACACACATTTTCCTCGACTGTCTGCTCAGGAGGGATGTGTTTTTGTTCAGACAGTAATAATCAGTATTGCAGTATTTTTCACTTCAACCTGTCACTGTGCAATGAGCAGGTGGAAAAATCTTGCCTTTGCATCTACAATACGTTACTGTATTATTCTGAACAGTTTGTATGAATTACAGTGTTAACGGCCTGTAATTCCAGTCATACACACTTTCACACAGAACTTTTATTCCTTTGAGTACGATTTTCACGGTCTTTTATTATCTAGCCAGTAACTAACCTGTTACCCGATAAAGGGAAACCGCTTCCTTCAGTAATTTACTAACTGTATGTGGCTAACCTGTCACCCGTTAGAAGGATACTACTCCACCCAGTGTTTTACTACCTGCCAGTGACTCTCCCGCCACCCGATAGAGGGACACTAGTCCACGTTTTTACCTAATAGAGCCTAGGATTTTTAGGGTTTTCTACGCGCTATGACCCTCAGTCACACACGTTTTAAACTTAGACGTACTCACTCAGTTCTTTTAGTCTGGTTGTCTTCCTCCTTCGGTATCCCGTCAACCCTCAGACTCCAAGCGATGGTTGAGAGTCGGCCGGTAAAGGTTTCAGATGCAGTGGCCACTGTCTTTCCCGAATCTCAGACACCTCCTGGAGTCTTTAGGTGTCTTGGGATCCGGCTCGAAGGACCATTTGATGGGTGCTGGTAAAAACCCAACATATTCTGTACACAGGAAAGGAAGACAAGAGATTAGATCTTTTTCACTTGCAAGTGGAGAACAGTCAGAGAAATACGACCAGGTTACAACATTACTCTCGGCCCATATTTGCTCTGAGCGTCCTGGCTCTCTGTGCCCCCCACTTGCATATTTATTGAGTTTTTCACCTCCCTGGTTACAATGGGCTGTCTTACTCCTAAGGGGTGGGGGAACAGGTGGTAAGACAGCCGACAAAACATAATCATTAAAACCAAAGCAAAATCATTAAAACCAAAGCATAAGTATTAAAAGTAAAACACTTATAAGATAATTCACAGATATGACATCTTTCACAGGGACAATGTCACTGTGACTTAGATACTGGAGGAGCCAAACTGTCTGCTTACGTCTCCCCTCGGATATCTGGCCTTTCTGTAACTCAAAACATATTATCACAAGTCACGCACTTTTAAAGCTTCATTTCTACAAATTAAAGAATCACAAAAGTTAATAATATATAATTATTCCATCAGGTAGTTTGTTGGTTTGGTAGTTTGGTGGTTTGGTAGTTTGTTGGTTTGGTGATTTGGTGGTTTCGTGCTTTGGTAGTTTGTTGGTTTGGTGGTTTGTTGGTTTGGTGGTTTGGTAGTTTGGTGGTTTGGTGGTTTGTTGAAGTGCGCTCACGCTCGCTCTATCACCGGTAACGATGGAACTTGTCCGGTCGTGTTTGTCGTTCAAATGATCCGTCAGGCTGGAGCAGCTTCGGTGATCGGAAAATTCTTTTTGACAAAAGCTCCAAATCACGGAGTTCTTCTTGATCGTCCCGTCTTCGTTCTTTTTATAAATAAACTTGCCGTTCAAAGGCCCTGGCAGCGATTTGCTCGCCGCACGCCAAATTTAAAATGCGCACATTGAATTGCCACGTTAATTTGCGTGTAAGTGTAATTAATTCATCTAATTAACGTGTTAAACTGACAGCCCTGGTTTTGAATTGTTTCTCACACATTTACTTGGCGTCTTTTGGACTAGTTTTCCCTCACGACAGCTGTAAACTATTTCTCCATTCCTGCGTCGTCTTGTTGCGCTGCATTCTGGGTAACGTCGGCTCAGAGCGATCGTCCTAATTTTAACGCCGTGTCTTTGATGCACAGTGCTTTCGAATAAACTCTGCTCATTTATGAAGCTATAGACCCACTGAAAAGCACAAATGTTTGGATCTATCTGGGTCACGGAAAATTACAGCAATCCTTCCCTGTGTATTCGCTTTTCTTTTGATAGACGCAATTACTCTTTAAAAGCAGGACAATGATACAGTCTGTGGAAGAGAAACCTATATTTTCACCGTGTTTTTATGTGTGTTTAAGTTTTTTTTTGCAGCTGGTGAGTAGACCTCCCACCAACCAGGAGTCAAAAGGGTTACAAAAGTTAAACAGGTTTATTTTTCAAAAGTTCAAGACTCCATGCACAGCTTCCAGGTGCTGGTAACATCAAACAGAAGGTTTACAGCACACTTGCTTGATTTCATTCTTTACTTAGGCTGCGTCCCTTTTCTCCGTCTTACCCCTTCGTCTTACCCCTACCCCCTTGGTTTTGAGCGTTCATGTGAGGGCAAGGTGTGTCTCAATTCTAGTTTTGATCAAGGGCTCGGGCCACAACCTCGGGCTACATACCCCTTGAAACGACGTAAGCTCAGGCAGGTTTTGGGATCAGGATGGCAGCGTCACATCGACCAGCCGAGGAGTCTCATAAATGTATTTTCAGCAGTTGTAATTATCGATTAACAGTTTAGCAGGTTTACAATTATGACGCTTATGTTCTACGTTACTTTTAGTGAACTGTTGTTGCGGTTTTAATTGTAGTGAAGTCTGTTTAGCCGATGTTATCGTTTTCATCGAACTTTCACGTATAAACAAGCTATGGTAAAAGGAGAAATTCAATTTGTCAACTGGCCAAAGTTTATTTGGCCGAAAACATTTCGCAGCTCATCCGAGGTGCTTCATCAGTTCTGGTTAGAGTGCTGGTGGACACTGCTTATATATAGCTGCAGGGAGGAGCTAACTATACTGAAATTATTCTGAAACTATCCCACCTCTTTGTTTTCAGCTTTCTCTCTGGCGTCTAGTTTAGCATACCCATTCAAACCCTAATGGCTATTTTCACACCTCTGGACCTGACCTGACCTGACTCGCCCTATTGTTTCCTTTGTTTGTTTTGATTTAGGTTTGAGAATGGAATTATAGATGGGGGACAAATAGTGTCTGACTCCCCCATTCCTGTTTAAAGAAGGATTATCTTTTTTGACAAAAATAGCCTCTTTAACTCCCCTCTCAAAACAGTTCTTTTCCCTGGCCAAGATCTGGACCTCACTGTCCTCAAAGGAGTGGCCCGTGGCTTCTAGGTGGAGATGTACGGCAGACTGAGGTCCTTTTAGGTGGAGATGTACGGCAGACTGAGGTCCTTTTAGGTGGAGATGTACGGCAGACTGAGGTCCTTTTAGGTGGAGATGTACGGCAGACTGAGGTCATTTTAGGTGGAGATGTACGGCAGACTGAGGTCATTTTAGGTGGAGATGTACGGCAGACTGAGGTCCTTTTAGGTGGAGATGTACGGCAGACTGAGGTCCTTTTAGGCGGAGATGTACGGCAGACTGAGGTCCTTTTAGGCGGAGATGTACGGCAGACTGAGGTCCTTTTAGGCGGAGATGTACGGCAGACTGAGGTCCTTTTAGGTGGAGATGTACGGCAGACTGAGGTCCTTTTAGGTGGAGATGTACGGCAGACTGAGGTCCTTTTAGGTGAAGATGTACGGCAGACTGAGGTCCTTTTAGGTGGAGATGTACGGCAGACTGAGGTTCTTCTAGGTGGAGATGTACGGCAGACTGAGGTCCACTCTGGCACGCCCATCTGTGTTGGTACATCATCTTGTAAAGTGGGTGAAGAGGATGTACCAACACAGACGGGTCACTGTTTACAAATGATCTTCACTTTCACCTGTCAGCTGTTAATGGAAAGTTACTTTATCAGTAAGAAAGCCAAAATGGTAAATGGTCACATCTTTATATAGCGCTTTTCCACCTTCAAGGCACCCAAAGCGCTTTACAACAAGGAACCACTAACCCATTCACACACGCATTCACACACCAGTGTACGCAGACACTGGGGGCAAGGTGGGTTAAGTGTCTTGCCCAAGGGCACAACGGCAGCATTCATCTGTGGGAGCTGGAATCGTACCAACCAACCTGTGGGTCAGTGGATCTGACCGCTCAACCACTGATGTTTCTTATGTCAAGAGTGGGATTCGAACCGCCAACCTTTGGATCAGTGGACAAATGCTCTACCAACTGAGCTACTGCTGCCCCAAAAACTGAAATTTTGTCCACTTCATTTTATTGAGGCAACAAATTTTTTTTTAAAATGGAGGTGGTAGGGGCTAGGCTGGACTTTCAGAAACTTCCTGTATGTATCCTGCGCCCTTACTGTACTACTAAAGGTACTTTGTCTTCCGTACTACTTCCTCAACACAGGCTATACAATACAATACATTGCTCACTTAAAGGGCCCCTGTGTAACTTTTTATCTGAGAGTCTGCCACCGTCTTGAGTCCATGTGGATGCTCCTGATTTTGTACAACATTGTAAGATCCATGTCTGTCTCGTAATCGTTCAATTACAGCTGTTTTTGTTGCCCAAAGAAGCCTTGAAAACATGATTTGTTACCTTCACAGATCTGACTTGTAACTTGGCCTGGTGGTGTCTCCTGTTGGTTTTTATGTAGATAAATATGGAAAATGCCAGATATATTCCAGGCAAACCAGCCCTCCACCATAAAAGGTACACAGTGAACATTTAAAGAAACTAAACAAAAGAAAATGCATAAATAGATTTAAGTGAAGTTCTGGAAATGGTAAAGTTAATCTTCTTTGGTTCTTTGGTAATCTTTGGTTTAATCCTGGTTTAGTCTTGTTATGATTCTGTTGTAGTCTTGATATAGTCTGGTTTTAATTTGGTTCTTGGACAGTCTTGGCGTAGTCCCGGTTTAGTCTTGGTTTAGTCTCAGTCCAGTTTTCAGCTCTTGGTTGGTCCTTTAGTTCTGGTACTTTAGGTCTTCGATGTTTTTTTGGTTTAGTCCTGGTTTAATCTTGTTTTGATTCCGTTGTAGTCTTGTCTTAATTTGGACAGTCTTGGCGTAGTCCTGGTTTAGTCTCAGTCCAGTTTTCAGCTCTGTTCTACTCTTGGTTGGTCCTTTAGATCTGGTACTTTAGGTCTTAGATGTTTTTTGGTTTAGTCCTGGTTTAGTCTTGTTTTGATTCTGTTGTAGTCTTGATATAGTCTGGTCTTAATTTGGTTCTTGGACAGTCTTGGCGTAGTCCCGGTTTAGTCTTGGTTTAGTTTCAGTCCAGTTTTCAGCTCTTGGTTGGTCCTTTAGATCTGGTATTTAGGTCTTCGATGTTTTTTGGCTTAGTCCTGGTTTAGTCTTGTTTTGATTCCATTGTAGTCTTGTAGTCTGGTCTTAATTTGGACAGTCTTGGCATAGTCCTGGTTTAGTCTCAGTCCAGTGTTCAGCTCTGTTGTACTCTTGTTTGGTCCTTTAGATCTGGTACTTTAGGTCTTAGATGTTTTTTGGTTTATTGTTGGTTTAGTCTTGTTTTGATTCCGTTTTAGTCTTGATATAGTCTGGTCTTAATTTGGACAGTCTTGCCGTAGTCCTGGTTTAGTCCTGGTTTAGTCTCAGTCCAGTTTTCAGCTCTGTTCTACTCTTGTTTGGTCCTTTAGATCTGGTATTTAGGTCTTAGATGTTTTTTTGGTTTAGTCTTGTTTTGATTCTGTTATAGTCTTGATATAGTCTGGTCTTAATTTGGTTCTTGGACAGTCTTGGCGTAGTCCTGGTTTAGTCTCAGCCCAGTTTTCAGCCCTGGTTTATGATCCTTTGCCTGTGGTTTAGTTTTACTCAAACAATTATACACAGTGATTCTGATGGGAAAATGGCTGAATGGACAGATTCAAACTGAGGAATGAAAATTACAAGGGCACAGAGGGACATCGGTAAAGTTTATGGACAGACTATGTGTAATCAAATTAACATTTCACTCTCAATGAAAATTAATGGGTAATAGCTTCTGAAATTGATTGGTCTAGGGCCTAGGTTTTTTGTATAGAGGAGAGAAGGAAGAGGAGAATGAGGGGGAGAGACGCCAGGACGAGACAGCCCACGCTAACAACTGCAGAGGATATGATTTTAAGGCCTGGTTTTGTTCGACTGTCTCAAATGTCACAGGCAATCAGGAAGCAAACGAGATCAAATTTAAACCGACGTCTTATTGTACTGTGCTGCTTTAAGTACCTGCTGCACATTTGACTTTTGTTTTGTTGAAATGGACAATCCAATATCGGAAAATGACTCGTTTCCCGTTTCCAATCTTAAAGAAGACATATTGTGCTTGTATCTGCTATAGTTATAATCGATGACACCCGTGGATCATTATGTTAAATTGCAGTATTCATCCAAAACAAACAATAATAATAATAATAAATAAAAGAAACAAATGCGGTGACTTCCACATTAGAAAGTCTGGAGCTGATGTCGCCGTAAACATCATCACAACAAAGAGCCAAAGCGCTCTGTTGCCATGGGAGCAAATTTGCTTTAGGATCTTAAAAAGGATGTGGCCACAACAGTTTTTTGTTTTGTTTTTGTTTTTAATACAAAACTTACACACTAGGGCCCTTAAGGAGCCCAGTGCATTGAGGTGACTTGAAATAGATTGCAACAGAATCGTCGAGGCTTTCACCTGAAGGTCGGCTAAGTCTTTGACACCTAATGAAACACCTGGTTTAAGATTGTAGTTACATCACTGTATGATAGGATTCATGAAAATTCTACAGTATATTTCTCATCACTTTGAGTTGCCTCACTAGATCATAAGATTTAATGAAAGGGAGGAAAGGGGTAGCGATTCCGTACCTGGCCGGCGTTTCGGAAAAACTACAGAGGATTTTCAGACAATATGAAATTCCAGTTTATTTCAAACCCACAAACACTTTAAGACAAAAACTCGTCCACCCAAAGGACAAAACACCGAGCCACAAACAAAGCAATGTGGTCTACTCCATTCAGTGTAGTGAAGACTGCAGTGAGCGCTACACTGGAGAAACAAAACAGCCACTTCACAAGAGGATGTACCAACACAGGCGGGCGTGCCAGAGTGGACCGTCATCTGCCGTACATCTTCACCTAGAAGCCACGGGCCATTCTTTTGAGGACAGTGAGGTTCAGATCTTAGCCAGGGAAAAGAACTGGTTTGAGAGGGGAGTTAAAGAGGCTATTTTTGTCAAAAAAGAGAATCCGTCGTTAAACAGAAATGGGGGAGTCAGACATAACTTGTCTCCCATTTATAATTCGATTCTTAAACCAAGTCAGAACACACAAAGAAACATTAGGGCAGACAATCCAGGGCAGAGGGGTGGAGAGGGTCATTAGACGTTGAATAGGGGGGGCGAAACTAGTCGCCAGAGTAATTTGAAAAACAAAGAGACAGATTAGTGGGGATCGTGTTCAGAGCTTTTTCAGTGTAGGGAGCTCCTCCCGGCAGCTAGATATAAGCAGTGTCTAACCAGTACAAAAACCAGAGCTGACAAAGCCTCTCGGATGAGCGGCGAAACGTTTTCAACCAAACAAACTTTGTCCAGTTGACAAATTGACCTTCTCCTTTTATCATGGATTCTACCTGGACGACTGAGGGACTTTTCACGCAGTGCAGTGTTTATCTCTACTCTGAACTCACAAAGATCTTTGTCCAATACTCAAACTTTTCCTCTTTGATACACTTGATGTTTGGTTGTTATAGTTTTCTGATGAAGAATGGGGAGAGGTTGAAAATGGAGGTGAAGACATCGGTCAGCTCATTTGCACATGCTCTGAGGGCCCTCCCAGAAATACTCAGTGCTTGCACATGGTAGGATCGGATTAGGATTGGATTGGATTTCTCCCGTTACTCGGCGGGTGGTCTGTCGTCCAATCTGAGTGCACATGAAGCTCGCGCAATCGGATTCAGGTCAGCGACCTGGCCGGCTCTGCAACGCTATGTGGCGCTGTAGTCCAACTACTTCCGGGTGACTCAATATAAATACTACTCAATATAAAAACACAACACAACTATCTGACGTTCGAGGAGTTTGACAGAGCAGCATTGGTGTACGTGTTGTGCATTCTGCAGAATTTGGTTGTTTGTATGAACGAAAAAACACTGTTTTTGGTTTCGTTAATACGACATGAACTGTGTCGTCGGCGTTTGATATTACAAGCACAAATGACAACAAAAAATACTTGTTGAGAGCAGGAAACCGTTCAGGCACCTATACTGAACACCATTGTTTTAATCATGTTCTGCCTTTTTGTTTTGTTGCTTGCATCTTTTGTGCCACAAATAAAGGCATTAAATTTGTAGCTGTGGGTTTGTCGTTCATTTATGTAAGGTCTGGCGTAGTGAAATTACACAAACACACTTTCATTTTGTATGTCTTTGTAATGCTTAGCTTAAATTCTGTAGTCTCTTCCACTCTCTGTGTGGGTGGACTCTTTGGTCCTGTCTGAGTGAACAACATAAAAGTACATTTCCACACTGATTTTTAATATTTACAAGTTATACAAGAGTTTAAAACACACACTCTCTTCTGATACTATAAGGTCACAAAAGATAACTCAAAATGTTTGTAAAAGTGCCCTGTGCGTTATTTCAAAAGTTCAAAACTCCATGCACAGCTTCCAGGTGCTGGTAACAACAGGAACACTGAATAATTCCAGAAAAGAAGAAATTTACCACACACTCGATTCTACCTGATGACGCTGTAGAGGCGAGTGTGCGGTAAATTTCTTCTTTTCTGGAATTGCCCTGTGCGTTATGTTCATAGTCCAGAAATGGTGGAAGATGGGGCTTGTTGGTGCCGTGAAGGAACGCTGTCCTGAGCCATCTGGTTGTGGGGTGGAGGACAGCTGTCGGATGCGGGAAGAGCTCTTCCAGTATTTCGTAATGCAGGCAAGTTGTACGGTCTTGACCGCTCTTCCCGTTGTTCTTCTTGGCTGTGGCATGCGCTGCCCTGGCGTTTTTCCATTTGATTTTGATTTGCTCAGGCGTCCAAACAAACCCTGCCTGCTCCATCTTCAACACTATCTTCTGATAAAGACTAGCATTTCTTGTCCGCCATCCATCCATAAATTTTAAAATGTTTAGCTCGTGCACCTGGTGCAGCATGAACTCCGTTTCTTCATCTGTCCAGTAGTGCGTGCTTGTTGCTATCTTCGCAGCCATGTTTTCGTCTGAAAGTCCAGCAACAACAATCGCTACTTATGACGCCGTCGGCACCTCCTACCACTCTTACAACTTTCGGGTGAAATCCCTGGCACATGCGCAGTACGCCAATCCGATCCGAAATCGTGCACATGGCGACGCCAAGCGGATTGCTATATGCCTAAGCCAGGGGTTCCTGTCGTATTGGAACCAATCCCTATCCAATCCGTTGCCTGTGCACATGAATCCAATACGACTTGTCCACGTGACATGAATCCAATACGACTTGTCCACGTGCACGCAGTCACTGTCTGGACCTGGGGCTTTGCGGGGGTTGGTCCTCCTCAGGGCTTTGTGTACCTGGGCTGATGTGACGACAGGCGGGGGTGAGGGGGGTTGAATGGTTGAGGTGTGTCTGTGCTCTGTGGTGGTGGTGGTGGAGGCCTCAAAGCGGGTGTAGAAGGCATTGGGGTCATCTGAGAGGTTGTCTGATGGTGGTGGAGCTGGAGCTGGTCTGTGATTGCCACAGACTTTAGGACCACATCCTCCTGGGGTCGGCAGAAGAGTAGAATGTCTCTGTCTTCTCTCTATGTTGCCTCTTGGCCGCTGTTATGGCCTTCTGCAGTCGGTACTTTATACTCAGCCTCATCGCTAGATGTTGTAGATGTTGATGATGGCTTTGGCTTGTCTGGCTTAAGTAGCAGGTCTCTGTGGAGAGTTCTCAGGGGTGGGTCTTTTGTCTTCAGGTTAGAATGTATATAACAGGCTATTTCCTCAGCTGCAGTACATACGTCTGGTTCCCACTTGTCTGCCAGTTTGTGTTTGCCT
This sequence comes from Paratrypauchen microcephalus, assembly GCA_036785185.1. Lineage (NCBI taxonomy): Eukaryota > Metazoa > Chordata > Actinopteri > Gobiiformes > Gobiidae > Paratrypauchen > Paratrypauchen microcephalus. Next base: position 64,856 of record JAVJIX010000465.1, on the reverse strand, counting down.
CTCAGTTTGACTTTCCTGACCAGAACTCTGTCTCCAACTGACAGCACTGAGGCTGTGACTTGTTGGTTGGATCTAAGCTTGTTTCTTCTCATGACTTTCTCTGCATTCTTTGTTGTGATCTTGTAACTTTATTCAATATGGGATTTAAACTTTTCAACATACTGTGAATGAGTGTAGAATCCCTCAATCATCCAGGTAGAATCCACAGCAAAAGGAGAAATTCAATTTGTCAGCGGGACAAAAGTTTATTTGGTCGAGTACGTTTTTTCTGCTTCTTCAGTTCTGGTCAGACGCTGGTGGACACTGCCTACATCTGCCTGAAGGGGGCGCTAACTACAATGAAATGATTCTGAGACTTCCACACCTACTTGTTTACAGTTTGTGTTAGGGCCCGTCCACACAACAACATTTGTTGGTGGAAATGGAGAAGTTTTTATTTGTTTTGGCCTTTCGTCCACACGGCGCCAGCTCTTTTGGTGGGCGAAAGTGGTGTTTTTTGAAAATGGGTTCCAGAGTGGAGAAAAGGACTTAATGCCCTGCGCCCTTTGTAGTGTTGCGTTTCCGGTGGCTCTGGCTGTTTCCTGTTTACAGCGCCACATATCGGTGTGGCATATGTATTACATCGTTTTCACTCAGCTCTCCGTTTTCATCTGGATGCAAATATTTACTGATCCGACACATGTGTGGACCAGTGTCCACAACCCGCATAAAAAAAAAAGTCCAGGAGCGTTGTCGTGTGGACGTAGCCTTAGTTAGGTGGGCCTATTAGATCTGCAGTGGGAGTAGAGTGTGGGTCTCGTTAGCAGAACCATTCAGGACCATAATGGGTGTTTTGACACCTCTGGACCTGACCTGCTGCGCTATTGTTTTGATTGTTTGTTTGTTTTGATTTAGGTTTGAGGACAGAGTTATAGATGGAGACAAATGATGTCTGAGACCTCCATTTCTTGACAAAAATAGCCTCTTTAACTCCCCTCTCAAACCAGTTCTTTTCTCTGGATCTAGATCTGGACCTCACTGTCCTCGCCTCCATCTACACCTAAAAGCCACGAGCCACTCCTTTGAGGACAGCGTACTATTTTTGTTGTTTTTGTTACTTGTTACCACAGCTGCTTTAAGAATTTATGAAGTAAAAGGTTAATCCTGTTCTTTTTGTGTTGCCTTTATATTTATTAAACAATAGTGTGGCAAAAGTTGTGAAATTGCTGTCTGCATATTTAAACACAACAAATCAACTGCTACGTAAACAGGAACTTTTACACCATTGGTTTGGGTTTGGTTTGGGTTGGGTCGGCTCCCAGTATTTGAACCCATTTCTATGAGTCAGGTGGGTCATGTTGGAAATGGAGAAGCAGAAGAAGATGGATGAATGGATGGATGGAAGGGGCAGGTCCGAAAAAGGCTGACCCGTGCCTCATTACTGTGCAGGTAAATGGTCACATGTACACGATCTTCAGACTCTTGTCCTGCTTTAAACTGTTTAAACTTGTGTGTTTTTCCACAGTAGGAAGGTGGTTCTGGAGCGAGATCTCCCTAGGACTTCATCCGTTGGCCTCCTTCAGGCTCACAGCTGGACAACTCCTGATCCTCTTCGCCTGTTTGGCCACCGTGGCCAAACATGAGGAAAACATAAATCCATTTTCCAAAACAACTCATAAGATTTAATGAATGCCATGCGGTGTTTGTCAAAGTACTTGGAACTCACAAAGATCATATCTGGCCTATACCCAAATTCTTTTTCACATGAATTCCCCTTTCAGACGGTTCAGATGTTTTGTTGTTATAGTTCCCTCCTTCCTGCTTCTGACTCTATAAATGCGTCTGTATCTTCTCAAAGCCACAGTGACCCTAAAGAGGCTCTGAAGGTAAGTCTTGGGTCTGTCTCATCACATCTAAAACCCTCTTAACGAATTCACATAGAAACCTTTGATTTCAGATGGCTGCTCATCGACTCCTGATGCTCTTCGCCTGTTTGGCCACCGTGGTACTGCTGACTGCTCGAGCTGTAAGTACAGCTGGTTCAGTTCGGTCTAGTCCAGATTTAGTTCTGGGTTTAGAGCCACTTAAGTTCAAATGTTTTATGGTTTGTGTAAATGCAGTCTATGAAAAGATGGTTTCTTTTCTAATTGTCATTTCTTTTTTTGCCCCTTTTCTGACTACAGACAGAAGGTGCCCAAGGTAAGTGAAAGTTATTTTGCAACATATTTGTTTTTCATAATTTGCATTGATTGTTTCTGATGAAGGCTGTGATGACGGCTGGAAGAAGTTTGGCTCTCTCTGTTTCAAGTTCTTTAATGAGAAAAAGTCTTGGACCGATGCTGAGGTAATAAAAGACTAATAAACATAACAATAGGGATGATCATTTAAATAATCACTTTTCATTCCATAGAAAAGCTGCCACGGTCTTGATGCAAACTTGCCCTCCATCCACAGCTTGGATGAGAACGTCTTCATCATGGATTTGATCAAAACTGCCACCGGGAGCGACACTCGCACCTGGCTCGGTGGGACTGATGCTGTGGAGGTAAATGGTCGCATGATCTTCAGACTCTTGACCTGTTTCACGCTGTTTTGAACTTCTGTGTTTTTCTTCAGGAGGGGAGGTGGTTCTGGAGTGATGGAACTACCTGGGACTACACCCGTTGGTCTCCCACAGGCCCACAGCCAGACAATTCTGTACCCGGGGAGCACTGTCTAGCGGTGAATTATGAAGGTAAGGAACCTCTCACATTTTTGTTGGGAGTGGGATCCACAAATTACAAGCAGTTTTTGCTCTCAGAGAAAACACTAAACTAGGTCCAAGCTCCTGATTAATAAAAGGGGACGTATTTACTTTTACCTCATCGTTAGCTTAGTCCAGTGCTTCTCAATTAGTGGGGCGGGCCCCCCTGGGGGGGCGCGGTGTGATGCCGGGGGGGGGCGCGTGTGACCCTGAGAAACATGCTTTTTTTCCGTACTGTTCTAGAACTAAGTGTAATTGCACATCATCAACAGTAGTTGGCAGTAGCGCTCTCGTTGTCGCTCTGGGGCAGAGGTCGGCAACCTTAAATACGCGATATACAGAACAGACTCACCATCAGCAACATCCTCTGTCACAGAAAAAACACGTATATTCCACTGAGTCGTGTCCCTTAGTCCGACAGAAGCTGACGCATCAGCGGCACAAGAGAGAGCTTTTTTTTTCAGCACTTTTAGTTTATGCAAATGAGGTGGTTTTAAGTTTCGGTTCTGTAAAACGTAAACAAATGTGCACAAAGCTGCATTAAAAACACATTAATATTTGAGTCCTCAGTGCAAAAAGACAGTGCAGACTTTGTTGTAAGTTTCTTTCTTTCTTTGTTTTTAATGTTAATAAAGGATACAGTGTTATGCAGAGGTGTACTAATAACAATTTTCTAGACAAATAATACTATTTATAGTCGCGCGCAGGGAGGGGGACGTGAAATCTTTTCTTCTTCCTAGGGGGGGCGTCACAGAAAATAATTGAGAAGCACTGGCTTAGTCAAACTGGCAGGTTAAGGTACTTTATTGTCCTTGAGTATTCCTGTATTGTTCTGCATGGTGAATGTTCTGTGGTTATTGGTGGTCTGAGTGAGCTTTGTGTAAACCCAAGAATTTCTCTCTCTGAAATCAGCAACATTATGGAATGACGTTGCGAACTCCGCGACTCTGGACTACATCTGTGCCAAAGCTTCCGGGGAAATTATCTTTAAGTGCTTCCAACAAGCTGAACCTGCATCTATGATCCACTAAAATCACCATATCTTATGTTTGTAATCAGGCTGAACACTCAAATGGAAACTTTGCTTTTCCTTGTGATTAAAATGAGTATTAACCCAGTGTTGTGTGTCTTTTATTTCTTTTACTTTGGAAAAAAATAAAACATTGTTCACTCAAAGGTGCACTGAGTAACTTTTCAGGTGGAGGATCCATCACCGTCGAAATGTTATTGCATTGTTTAGAATGTCCCACTAATAGTATCTCCCAAAAACAAAGCTGTCACATTTTTCTAAATGTAATATTTTACATTTTCTCTATTTAGTTTAGTTTAGTCTTTATTTGAAAAGGGACAATGTACAGACACATTAAGCTCATAAAACAAAGATGATCTGCACCAGATTATAGCTACATAGCTAGTTTCCATCTGCAGTCCCTATTAAATTAATAAATTACAGTGAAAAATCTCAATCAACAATAAGAAACATTCACACAGGAACACAGATAAAGACACTCTCACATAGTCACACATACATGTTCAATGCAAAACACCATACAAGGCACACATTTCAAAATAATTACAACAACTTTAGCCTAAATCTGTGAGCTGTGCTGCCGTCCAGACCTTATGGACTCTAGAACATTTAGTTGTTTTGTGCTTCATTCATGTTCCAGTAAACCTTGATAGTGCCATGTGTTTGTTGACTGCAGAATGAATCCGGTGATGGTTTAATGCAGGGGTGTCCAAACTTTTTTCATCAAGAGCCACATATCTAAACACAGACGAAGCAGAGGGCCGATCGAGGGCCACAGACTGGTGCTCAGGACAGTCAATAATTGAAATATCTCCATGTTTACCCCGTTAGAATGAGCTATCAGTCTTTTATTCGTGCGAAGATCCTCAAACTGTTCAGACTGTATAACTCCACTATATAGTCTAAATGTGCAATTTTCTCTACTATTTTCTTATTTACTTATGATTATTATTATTATTACAGTCATACCTCACCTTACAAAATTAAATCGCTCCAGAAGTCGTTTCGTAACGTGATTTTTTCGTAAGTAGAGTCGCAATGGGGGATTCGGGTGGCCGCGAAGCCGAGCGCACATCCGAGCACGCATTATTTGAATTTTTTAGATTTCGCGTTTCGTAACTTGAATTTTCTTTCGTATTCAGAGACGAAAATTTTATGAAAATTTTATGAAAATTTTACGCCTTTCATAACTTGGGTTCGTTAGTTGGGTCTTTCGTGAGGTGAGGTATGACTGTATTATTATTACTATCTTGTCTATATGTACTTTTTGGTTTAATCCTGGTTTAGCCCTGGTTCAGTCCAACTTTAGGTCTGGTTTAATCCTAGTTTAGTCCTGGTTTAGTCCCCTTTATAACCTGGTTTAGTCCTGGTTCATCCCTGGTTTAGTCCTGGTTCAGATCTGGTTTAATAACATCACCCGCTCCGCCTACTTTCACCTCCGCAATATCTCTCGTCTCCGCCCCTCTCTCACTCCTCACACCACTGCCATACTCGTTCACAGCCTTGTTACTTCCCAGATTGACTATTGCAACTCCCTCCTCTTTGGTCTCCCCAATAAATCCCTCCAGAAACTGCAGCTTCTCCAAAATTCCGCTGCCCGCATCATCACCAGGACCCCCTCCTCCAACCACATCACCCCCATCCTCCAACAACTACACTGGCTTCCCATAAAACAAAGAATTCACTTTAAAATTCTCCTAACCACCTTCAAAGCGATCCATAACCTGGCCCCACCTTACATCACTGACCTCCTCCACATCTCCATTCCTTCTCGCTCCCTCCGCTCCTCCTCCTCTCTCCAGCTCTCTGTCCCCTCTGCCCGTCTCATCACCATGGGGGGGCAGAGCCTTCAGCCGCTCTGCTCCCCTGCTCTGGAACTCTCTCCCTCCTGACCTCCGCAATATTCACTTTCTTCCTCTTTTCAAATCCAGACTCAAAACACACCTGTTCAGACAATCCTACACCACATAACAGTCACTTTCACCATCTTCCAGTTTTTGTATCTCTGTTTTTATCTTTGTATTTTAAGTATTTTTATGTTTTAACTTTGTTTTGTACAGTGTCCTTGGGTGTCTTGAAAGGCGCTTTTAAATAAAATGTATTATTATTATTATTATTATTATTATTATTATTATTATTATTATTATTATTATTATTGGTTCAGACCTGGTTTAGTCCTAGTTTAGACCTGCTTTAGTCTTAGTTCAGATCTTGTTTAGTCCTAGTTTAGACCTGTTTTAGTCTTGGTTGAGACCAGGTTTAGTCCTAGTTTAGACCTGGTTTAGTCTTGGTTCAGACCTGGTTTAGTCCTAGTTTAGACCTGCTTTAGTCTTAGTTCAGATCTTGTTTAGTCCTAGTTTAGACCTGGTTTAGTCTTGGTTCAGACCTGGTTTAGTCCTAGTTTAGACCTGCTTTAGTCTTAGTTCAGACCAGGTTTAGTCCTAGTTTAGACCTGGTTTAGTCTTAGTTCAGACCTGGTTTAGTCCTAGTTTAGACCTGGTTTAGTCTTAGTTCAGATCTTGTTTAGTCCTAGTTTAGACCTGCTTTAGTCTTAGTTCAGACCTGGTTTAGTCCTCGTTTAGACCTGTTTTAGTCTTGGTTCAGACCTGGTTTAGTCCCAGTCTTTCACATTGTTCTTGGGTGACTTTATTCCACTCCTGGTGCAAGAACTGAAGTAGCTCAGCTTTGTGTTTGTGTTGGAATTCAACAGACGCTGGAATGGAATGGCTGGAATACATGTAGAGATGCTGATTTCAGAAAAAAATGCAGTGGTCTCTTTTTTTTTTTTTTCCAGAGCTTTACGTGTGTCACAGGAAAGGGTCTGAATACTTATGACCATGTGATATCTCAGTTTTTCTTTTTTGATAAATCTGCAAAAATGTCAACAATTCTGTGTTTTTCAATATGGGGTGCTGTGTGTACATTAATGAGAAAAAAAAATGAACTTAAATGATTTTAGCAAATGGCTGCAATATAACAAAGTACCCAGAGTATATCAGAGCAATAAAGCGAACTTGAAAGTGTGCTGTCGTGACAGACTTGTTCCCTGTCTTTCTATTTCCTCACTTACCTCCTCCCCTCTCTTCAGTCTGGGTTTATTTTAATCCTTCTCCGTCGCACCTCACTTATTGTCGAGGTACATTCCCTTGCGGTGCTGACAGCCGCTGACCCTGCCCCAATTTCCTATGTAGTCACCCAGAAAAACTCAGCCCGCCAATGGAAATGTCTCTCCCCAGTGACAGCTCGCCGAAGTCGGGGCCATCGCGGCGGTCGGTCCAGTGGATACTAACGATCCGGGGATGCTAGCAGTGCCGCGCGCTGGCCGACCTCTCCTATGTGGGTCACCGAAGAATAGGCTCTGTCTCCGCTCTCTTCCACCTGGAAGTGACGAGACGTGTCCTCCTTTCCGTGACATATCTCTCCGTGTTTTTAAAGTGAATTTCCGAAGCCGAGATGAGATAAGGAGGCCTGTATTTGTCCAACAATGGGGAAATTTCACTAGGAAGGAGAAAATATACTCAAGATAAGAACTACAGAGGACAGTTGGACAAATGTTTGACTTAAATATCAAGAATAGCGTTTACTGAAAATGTGTGGTTTTAAG
>JAVJIX010000465.1:0-50000 GCA_036785185.1 Paratrypauchen microcephalus | reverse complement strand
TTATCGCCTCACACACAAAGACTTCTGCTGCAACTCAGGAGAGCACGCTTCTCTGTGTCCTGGAGGAGTAGTAGTAGTAGTAGTAGTGGTAGTAGTAGTAGTAGTGGTGGTAGTAGTAGTGGTAGTGGTAGTAGTAGTTGTAGTGGTGGTGGTAGGTAGTAGTTTTGTTTAAAAAAGTTTCTGAACTATATGTAAAAGTACTAATTTCCATTGTTCATTAGGTCCTCTGTTTAACCGAAAAATATAAGGTACTATATACTACTACTACTACTACTACTACTGCTACTACTGCTACTACTACTACTGTCACTGCTACTACTACTACTGTCACTGCTACTACTACTACTACTGCTACTACTACTACTGTCACTGCTACTACTACTACTACTACTGCTACTACTACTATTGCTACTACTTCTACTGTCACTGCTACTACTACTACTACTGCTACTACTACTACTACTGCTACTACTACTACTGTCACTGCTACTACTACTGCTATGACTACTACTACTACTACTACTGCTACTACTACTACTGTCACTGCTACTACTACTACTACTACTACTACTACTACTACTGCTACTACTACTACTGTCACTGCTACTACTACTACTACTGCTACTACTACTACTGTCACTGCTACTACTACTACTACTGCTACTACTACTACTGTCACTGCTACTACTACTACTACTGCTACTACTACTACTGTCACTGCTACTACTACTACTATTACTACTACTACTATTACTACTACTACTACTACTGCTACTACTACTACTGTCACTGATACTACTACTACTACTACTACAAGATTTGGAACCTTTTACTGCACATATAAATTCTGTAGATCCTAATATCAAATTCACCCGTGAAGATGCTAATGATAACACATTGGCATTCTTAGATTGTGCAGTAACGATAGGAGGAGACCGGGGACTCCAAGTAGAAGTCTTCAGGAAGCCCACACACACAGACCAATACCTGCTTTTTGATTCACACCACCCACTGCAGCACAAACTGGGTGTTATTCGGACATTACAACACAGGGCCCAAGTGGTTCCCACAAGCACAGAGGGTAAGGAGAAAGAAGAACAACATGTGCAGGAAGCCCTCTCTGTTTGTGGATATCCTAAATGGGCTGTCAACAAAACCAAGAGAGACAAGGGCAAGAAACAAGACAACAGAGAATCCGAACCCAGGAGGAAAGGGGTAGCGATTCCGTACCTGGCTGGTGTTTCGGAAAAACTACAGAGGATTTTCAGACAATATGAAATTCCAGTCTATTTCAAACCCACAAACACTTTAAGACAAAAACTCGTCCACCCAAAGGACAAAACACCGAGCCACAAACAAAGCAATGTGGTCTACTCCATTCAGTGTAGTGAAGACTGCAGTGAGCGCTACACTGGAGAAACAAAACAGCCACTTCACAAGAGGATGTACCAACACAGGCGGGCGTGCCAGAGTGGACCGTCATCTGCCGTACATCTTCACCTAGAAGCCACGGGCCATTCTTTTGAGGACAGTGAGGTTCAGATCTTAGCCAGGGAAAAGAACTGGTTTGAGAGGGGAGTTAAAGAGGCTATTTTTGTCCAAAAAGAGAATCCGTCGTTAAACAGAAATGGGGGAGTTAGACATAACTTGTCTCCCATTTATAATTCGATTCTTGAACCACGTCAAAACAGACAAAGAAACATTAGGGCAGACGATCCAGGGCAGAGGGGTGGAGAGGGTCATTAGACGTTGAATAGGGGGACGAAACTAGTCGCCAAAATAATTTGAAAAACAAAGAGACAGATTAGGGGGATCGTTTTCAGAGCTTTTTAAGTGTAGGAGCGCCTCCCGGCAGCTAGATATAAGCAGTGTCTAACCAGCACTAGAACCAGAGCTGACGAAGCCTCTCGGATGAGCGGCGAAACGTTTTCGACCAAACAAACTTTGTCCAGTTGACAAATTGAACTTCTCCTTTTATCATACTACTGCTACTACTACTACTACTGCTACTACTGCTACTACTGTCACTGCTACTACTACTACTACTACTACTGTCACTGCTACTACTACTACTACTGCTACTACTGTCACTGTTAGTACTACTACTGCTACTACTACTACTGCTTCTACTACTGCTGCTACTACTACTACTGTCACTGCTACTACTACTACTACTACTACTACTACTACTGCTACTACTACTATTACTGTCACTGCTACTACTACTGCTATTACTACTACTGTCACTGCTACTACTACTGCTACTACTACTACTACTACTACTACTACTACTACTACTGTCACTGCTACTACTACTACTGCTACTACTACTACTACTACTACTACTACTACTACTACTGTCACTGCTACTACTACTACTATTACTTCTACTTTTGCTACTACTATTGCCGCTACTACTGCTACTACTAATACTACTACTACTACTACTACTGTCACTGCTACTACTACTACTACTACTATTACTTCTACTTTTGCTACTACTATTGCCGCTACTACTGCTACTACTAATACTACTACTACTACTACTACTGTCACTGCTACTACTACTGCTTCTTCTTCTTCTGTCAGTTTATCCAGTGTCGGCTCCGTCCTTGTTTCTTTCGTTTCGTGATCTCCCCGGACGCCCTGAGCGTTCATGAAGCATCTCCTCCTCCGCCCGTTTACATACAACTCGTGTGTGTAGCAACCGCCTTTACGTTTCCGTTATTAAACATCGGCTTTGTGCGTTTCCACAGCGACCCCGGCGTGCGCGGACAGCAGCTACAGTAATTAGCACGTTGTTTTGTTTTTTGCCCCTTTGTCGTTCTTCTCAATTGTATGCGTTCGTACAAAAGGTACAGAACATCTTGAGTCTTTCTGCGACTTTCTGATCGGTAAATTACAACAGGTGAGAATAATTAGTGCGGAAAACCATCTGCTGTGTCAAGTTTATTTTGTTTGTTGCAGCTTGTTGCGTTAATTTAATATTTCACAAGATTTCACTAATTTTACAAGATATTATAACGATGCGACGTCGTCAAGGGAATTAACCGAATCAGCTGCATCTGTTACTTTAAACTTTTTTTGACCGGGATCTACTTTTGAGGTTGATGGTGTGCCGAGATCTACCGGGGGGGACTAGACCTGGTTTAGTCTTGGTTTAGTCCTGGTTTAGACCTGGTTTTGACCTGGTTTAGTCCTGGTTTAGACCTGGTTTAGACCTGGTTTTGACCTGGTTTAGGCCTCGTTTAGTCCTGGTTTAGTCCCGGTTCAGACCTGGTTTAGGCCTGGTTTAGTCCTGGTTTAGACCTGGTTTAGTCCTGGTTTAGTCCCAGTTTAGACCTGGTTTAGACCTGGTTTAGTCCTGGTTTAGACCTGGTTTAGTCCTGGTTTAGTCCCAGTTTAGACCTGGTTTACACCTGGTTTAGACCTGTTTTAGACCTGGTTTAGTCCTGGTTTAGTCCCAGTTTAGACCTGGTTTAGACCTGGTTTAGTCCTGGTTTAGTCCCGGTTTAGTCCCGGGCCCCTGCTGTCAGCTAATCTGTCCCTTTGATGCAGAAATAACACGATAATATGACTCACCCCATAAGAACGCAGTCAGCTCTGTAACAGTTTGCCGTGTTGTCGATAGTTCACGTTTCCACGTGTATCGCGCTGTATATCCACAGACTTTAATTATCCGGAGCTCCAGAGAAAGGGACATATCCCGAACGTATCGGCGAATTTCACCTTAAGGTGAGGGATTTTCATGCCTGCAGTGAAGCGACGAAGCAAGTACTACAGGAACTTGACTTGTGGTGACTTCCGTAAACATTGAGCGCGCTCGCTGCCTGTGACCTCGTCGTGTCCTCTGAGGCGCATGCGCAAAAAATCGGATTTCACAAAAAATCGTAATTAAGCATTAAGCCCTGACACTTGGCCCCCGAGCTACCGGTCCATCGCAATCGACGCATTGAGCAGCCCTGTTTTAAACCCACATGCTTAAAAGTACAGTTAAAGAGAAGATATTTTACTTCTTTGGAGTATTAACTGCTAACACCAAGAGTTACTCAAACATGTGTGAGTGAAACTAAACAGTTACAGGTCAGATCTGTGGAAAGGCGACCCCGCTCACAGTCAGAATTAAAGTTTTTCTTGGTATTATTGAGCTTTAAAACCACCTGTAACTGAATAAATGTAAAGTAGAACTGTTTAAAGTCACACTGTGGAATATTCCAGGCAGAGCAATGATGTGTCCATAGAAACAAGCAGGTGACGGACCCCCAACCGAAAAGTTACACAGAACACGTTTAAAGAACTTATCCAATAAAACTTATACAAAAGGTATAAGGTCACCTTCATTTTGTGGAATCATTTGGACGATTTCAGCCCTGGAACTGCCGATGTCTAGCTTTGGAGATGTAGACAGACTAATAATAAAGAGTTATTCAAACATGTGAATGAAACAAAACACAACTCCAGGTCTGTTTTTGAGGAGGAAACGACATCAGAACACGACTTAAAGCTCACAAGAGTCATTTTTGCGTTATAGGACCTTAACGTAATTGAATCGTAACTAACTAATGATGCTAAAATATCTTGTTTTATCTAAATAAATGATAATTTATGCCTCACTTCACTTTTGGCAGGGATTAAATTGGTCCAAAATAGGGACACCTGGGACATTTTTGTGTAAAACTGGGACAAATCGATGGTTTTGGATAAATCTGCTGGGACAAAGGACTCAGGGCACAAAACTGGGACTGTCCGGGGGAAACGGGGACATCTGCTCACCTTATATTAGTTCCTTTTATTTGGAACATAATTCTGCCGACTTTATAGAGTTAAATGTTTTACACTGCTATCTGAAGCACTTTGGAAACTGTCTTGTTTATAAAATGTGCCGTACAAATAAAGTCGGAATGGACTGGATACTGTGAAACATTCCGGACAAAGCAATAACATCTCCACGAAGTATTTGCGGACGCTCCACCAGAAAATTTACCCAGTGAACCTTTACGACAGAAAATAAAAATGCCCCCTTGTGGATCGATAAAGTTTGTCTAAGTCTAAATCTAAGTTAAGACAGAAAATAAAAATGCTCAACAGTTTCTTCCATTTTCTAAAAAAGGGCTCAACGACTGATGGGTTTTTGAATCCAACAAGTGAAAGGATTATAACGCAGAGAACTCCAAGACAAATGACAACTGAAAAAGGTAAGAGACCAGAGGAAAAACACAAAAAAATTACTTTTCAGAGTGTCTAACCATGTTCTAATTGTTTTCCTTCTCATTTACCCTCTCGAAGAAAAAGTAAAACACAATAATATCTCCTTGAAGAAAAGCATTTGATGGACCCTCTACCAGAAAAGTTCCGCAAAAGTAAAAACGCTCAACAGCTTCTTCCATTTTCTAAAAACGATCTGTCAATTAATAGGTTTTTGAATCCAAATGAAAGGATTGTAACGCAGAGAACTCAGCCAAATGACAACTGAAAAAGGCAAAAGACCAGAGGAAAAACACCAAAAATGGACTTTTCAGAGTTTCTAACCAGGTTCTAATTGTTTTCCTTTTCATTTACCGTCTCAAAGAACAAATAAAACGCAATAATATCTCCTTGAAGAAAAGCGTTTGAAGGACCCTCCACCAGAAAAGTTACAGAGTTAAGACAGAAAACAAAAACCCTCAACAGCTTCTTCCATTTTCAAAAAAAGGTCTGACAATGAATCAGTTTTTGAATCCAAGTGAAAGGATTATAACTGAAAAAGGCAAAAGACCTGAGGAAAAACACCAAAAATGGACTTTTCAGAGTTCAAAGTTCAAAGTCATACAGGTTGCACCCACAGGATTTGAAATTGCAGCGCTCTCTTCCCTCATGGTTTTTAACCATGTTCTAATTGTTTTCCTTCTCATTTACCCTCTCGAAGAACAAGTAAAACGCAATAATATCTCCTTGAAGAAAAGGATTTGAAGGACCCTCCACGAGAAAAGTTACACAGTTAAGACAGAAAATAAAAACGCTCAACAGCTTCTTCCATTTTCTAAAAACGATCTGTCAATTAACAGGTTTTTGAATCCAACAAGTGAAAGGATAAGAACACAGAAAAGTCCAAGGCAAATGACACCTGAGAAAGGCAAAAGTGGAGGAGGAAAAACACCAAAAATTGACTTTTCAGAGTTTCTAAACATGTTCTAATTGTTTTCCTTCTCATTTATCGTCTCAAAGAACAAGTAAAACCAATAATATCTCCTTGAAGAAAAGCATTTGATGGACCCTCCACCAGAAAAGTTACACAGTTAAGACAGAAAATAAAAACGCTCAACAGTTTCTTCCATTTTCTAAAAAAAGGGCTCAACGATTGATGGGTTTTTGAATCCAACAAGTGAAAGGATAAGAACGCAGAAAAGTCCAAGCCAAATGACACCTGAAAGAGGCAAGAAACCAGAGGAAAAACATCAAAAATTGACTTTTCAGAGTTTCTAACCATGTTCTAATTGTTTTCCTTTTCATTTATCGTCTCAAAGAACAAGTAAAACCAATAATATCTCCTTGAAGAAAAGCATTTGATGGACCCTCTACCAGAAAAGTTCTGCAAAAGTAAAAATGCTCAGGAGCTTCTTCTATTTTCTAAAAATGGTCTGACAATTAACAGGTTTTTGAATCCAACAAGTGAAAGGATTATAACGCAGAGAACTCAGACAAATGACAACTGAAAAAGGCAAGAGACCAGAGGAAAAACACCAAAAAATTGATTTTTCAGAGTTTTTAACCATGTTCTAATTGTTTTCCTTCTCATTTACCGTCTCAAAGATCAAGTAAAATGCAATATCTCCTTGAAGAAAAGCATTTGAAGGACCCTCCATCTGAAAAGTTACACAGTTAAGACAGAAAATAAAAATGCTCAGGAGCTTCTTCCAATTTCTAAAAAAGGTCTGACAACTACTAGGTTTTTGAATCCAACAAGTGAAAGGATAATAACGCAGAGAACTCAGCCAAAAGACACCTGAAAAAGGCAAAAGACCAGAGGAAAAAGAGCAAAAATTGACTTTTCAGAGTTTCTAACCATGTTCTAATTGTTTTCCTTCTCATTTACCTTCTCGAAGAACAAATAAAATGCAATAATATCTCCTTGAAGAAAAGCATTTGAAGGACCCTCCACCAGAAAAGTTCCACAATGGACCTCTATGCACCGCTCTCAAAATAAAATAAAAAAAACGATAAAAACGATAGCACACGGCAACTGCAATGAAATCCGAGCAGTTCCCCGAAGGAGGAGGAGGGCCGGACTTCAGCTGGAGAGGAGCTAAAGATTTAAGGCCAGGGGCGGAGAGGTCGTGTGGGCGGGTGAACGTTTATGAAGACATCAGAATAAGGTTAAGAAGACGTGGTCAGGCGGAGGGCATAAATAAGCGACTGCAGCGGAGGAGAGGAGCGAGGGATGACAGAGGAGGAGAGCTGATAAAAATGCTCGCCGATAAAGCTTAAGGTCAGGCCGCGAGTAAATCTGCTGCTCTCCGGCTCATACGGTGAGAACGTAAAGCTGCATCGCGTAACTTTTCTGGTCTGTCACATGCTTTTCTCCATGGAGATGATGTGATTGCTTTGGATGAGATGTTTCGCAGTGTGGCATTAAAACTTTCTATCTTCATGGAGACCGAACCTGACCAAGCTACAGGTCAGATCTGTGGAGAGGCGACCCCGCTCACAGTCAGAATGCCCTTTTATAAAAGAAAAGACTGTACATGCTTTATACTGTGTTTATTTTTGTATTTCTCTGCAAAAATGAAAAGAAAGGACCAAACGAGGACTAAACTAGAAAAAAAAAAAACAGGATCAAACCAAGACTAAATCAGGACTAAACGAGAAAAAAAACAGGACCAAACCAGGACTAAACCAGGACTAAACCAGGACTAAACCAGGGCTAAACTAGAAAAAAAACAGGATCAAACAAGGACGAAACCAGGACTAAACCAGGGCTAAACTAGAAAAAAGCCAGGACCAAACCAAGACTAAACCAGGACCAAACCAGGACTAAACTAGAAAAAAAACAGGACCAAACCATGACTAAACCAGGACTAAACCAGGGCTAACCTAGAAAAAAAACAGGACCAAACCAGGACTAAACCAGGACTAAACCAGGACTAAACTAGAAAAAAAAAACAGGACCAAACCAGGACTAAACCAGGACTAAACCAGGACTAAACCAGCGCTAAACTAGAAAAAAAACAGGACCAAACCAAGACTAAACCAGGACTAAACCAGGACTAAACTAGAAAAAAAACAGGACCAAACCAAGACTAAACCAGGACTAAACCAGGGCTAACCTAGAAAAAAAAACAGGACCAAACCAGGACTAAACCAGGACTAAGCCAGGACTAAGCTCGAAAAACAACCAGTTTCAGACCAGGACTAAACCAGGACTAGACCAGGACTAAACTAGAAAAAAACCAGGTTCAAACCATGACTAAACCAGGACTAAACCAGGGCTAACCTAGAAAAAAAAACAGGACCAAACCAGGACTAAACCAGGACTAAACCAGGACTAAACCAGGGCTAAACTAGAAAAAAAACAGGACCAAACCAAGACTAATAAACCAGGACCAAACCAGGACTAAACTAGAAAAAAACAGGATCAAACCAGGACCAAACCAGGACTAAACTAGAAAAAAGCCAGGACCAAACCAAGACTAAACCAGGACCAAACCAGGACTAAACTAGAAAAAAGCCAGGACCAAACCAGGACTAAACTAGAAAAAAAAACAGGATCAAACCAGGACCAAACCAGGACTAAACTAGAAAAAAGCCAGGACCAAACCAAGACTAAACCAGGACCAAACCAGGACCAAACTAGAAAAAAAACAGGACCAAACCATGACTAAACCAGGACTAAACCAGGGCTAACCTAGAAAAAAAAAACAGGACCAAACCAGGACTAAACCAGGACTAAATCAGGACTAAACCAGGGCTAAACTAGAAAAAAAACAGGACCAAACCAAGACTAATAAACCAGGACCAAACCAGGACTAAACTAGAAAAAAACAGGATCAAACCAGGACCAAACCAGGACTAAACTAGAAAAAAGCCAGGACCAAACCAGGACTAAACTAGAAAAAAAACAGGATCAAACCAGGACCAAACCAGGACTAAATGAGAAAAAAAAAACAGGACCAAACCAAAACTAAACCAGGACCAAACCAGGACTAAACTAGAAAAAAAAAACAGGATCAAACCAAGACTAAACCAGGACTAAACGAGAAAAAAAACAGGACCAAACCAGGACTAAACCAGGACTAAACCAGGGCTAAACTAGAAAAAAAACAGGATCAAACAAGGACGAAACCAGGACTAAACCAGGGCTAAACTAGAAAAAAGCCAGGACCAAACCAAGACTAAACCAGGACCAAACCAGGACTAAACTAGAAAAAAAACAGGACCAAACCAGGACTAAACCAGGACTAAACCAGGACTAAACCAGGGCTAAACTAGAAAAAAAACAGGACCAAACCAAGACTAAACCAGGACTAAACCAGGGCTAACCTAGAAAAAAAACAGGACCAAACCAGGACTAAACCAGGACTAAACCAGGACTAAACTAGAAAAAAAAACAGGACCAAACCAGGACTAAACCAGGACTAAACCAGGACTAAACCAGGGCTAAACTAGAAAAAAAACAGGACCAAACCAAGACTAAACCAGGACTAAACCAGGCCTAACCTAGAAAAAAAAACAGGACCAAACCAGGACTAAACCAGGACTAAACCAGGACTAAACTAGAAAAAAAACAGGACCAAACCAGGACTAAACCAGGACTAAACCAGGGCTAACCTAGGAAAAAAACAGGACCAAACCAGGACTAAACCAGGACTAAACCAGGACTAAACCAGGGCTAAACTAGAAAAAAAAACAGGACCAAACCAAGACTAATAAACCAGGACCAAACCAGGACTAAACTAGAAAAAAGCCAGGACCAAACCAGGGCCAAACCAGGACTAAACTAGAAAAAAGCCAGGACCAAACCAAGACTAAACCAGGACCAAACCAGGACTAAACTAGAAAAAAAAAACAGGACCAAACCAGGACCAAACTAGAAAAAAAAAACAGGATCAAACCAGGACCAAACCAGGACTAAACTAGAAAAAAGCCAGGACCAAACCAAGACTAAACCAGGACTGAACCAGGACTAAACTAGAAAAAAACAGGACCAAACCAGGACTAAACCAGGACTAAACCAGGGCTAACCTAGAAAAAAACAGGACCAAACCAGGACTAAACCAAGACTAAGCCAGGACTAAAACAGGGCTAAACTAGAAAATAAACAGGACCAAACCAAGACCAATAACCCAGGACCAAACCAGGACTAAACTAGAAAAAAACAGGATCAAACCAGGACCAAACCAGTACTAATCTAGAAAAAAGCCAGGACCAAACCAATACTCAGCCACGACCAAAGGAGGACTAAACTAGAAAAAAGCCAGGACAAAAGCAGGACTAAACTAGAAAAAAAGCAGGATCAAACCAGGACCAAACCAGGACTAAACCATTAAAAAGCCAGGACCAAACCAAGACTAATAAACCAGGACCAAACCAGGACTAAACTAGAAAAAAAAAACAGGATTAAACCAGGACCAAGCCAGGACTAAACTAGGAAAAAAAACAGGACCAAACCATGAGTAAATCAGGACTAAACCAGGGCTAACATAGAAAAAAAAACAGGACCAAACCAGGACTAAACTAGAAAAAAACAGGATCAAACCAGGACCAAACCAGGACTAAACTAGAAAAAAACCAAGACCAAACCACGACTAAACTAGAAAAAAAACAAGATCAAACCAGGACCAAACCAGGACTAAATGAGAAAAAAAAAAACAGGATCAAACCAGGACTAAACCAGGACTAAACCAGGACTAAACTAGAAAAAAAACAGGATCAAACCAGGACCAAACCAGGACTAAACTAGAAAAAGCCTGGACCAAACCAGGACTAAACTAGAAAAAAAACAGGATCAAACCAGGACTAAACCAGGACTAAACCAGGACTAAACTAGAAAAAAAACAGGACCAAACCAGGACTAAACCAGGACTAAACCAGGGCTAAACTAGAAAAAAAACAGGACCAAACCAGGACTAAACTTGAAAAAAGCCAGGACCAAACCAAGACTAATAAACCAGGACCAAACCAGGACTAAACTAGAAAAAAAGCCAGGACCAAACCAAGACGAAACCAGGACCAAACCAGGACTAAACTAGAAAAAAAAAACAGGCCCCATTTTTTTCAACTAAAAGACGGACATCATGAAATCTAATACGAACAACTGTCAGTAATTTATTTTGTTTTTGTAAATATAAAACTAAACATTGACCGAACGGTTAGTGTCACGTTTCTGATCTGTTCTGTCTCTCTCTTGTGTCTGTCTTTGGCTTCCCGACATTCGTGGCTCAAGTGCGAGTGAAGCCGGGCGTCCATTTTGTGTCCCATCTGTGTCTGCGACCCCCGTTTGACCCCTCTCACCGCCGCATCAAGCGCATCATTGGGCACGCCATGGTCTGGGTCAGCGGCGACGACAAACAGCCTGCGGGGGAGCCAGAGAGCCACAGGGACTCCTTTAATTTGATTTGAGCACATCTGAGGTGAGGCTGTTCTACCGCCGCTGTCTGAGCACCGGGACAAGACACAGTGGAATAAGTCAAGTGTCCAGCTGAAATCCAAACTCTGCAGCTGACGTCATTAACATTCACCGCGGGAGTGACGCTAACTGTAGGCATTAGGGTTATAACTTTTTTACAACCTCTATACCAGGGGTGTCAAACTCATTTTGGTCCGGGGGCCGTATCCAACCGACTTTGATCCCAAAGGGGCCGGATCAGAAAACTCAGGGCAAATATACCCCAAAAACAGCAATAAGTCTAAATATTTGTGCATAGAACTCTTTCTTTTACAAAATATTATGAACAACCTGAAACTTTAAGAAAAATGCAATTTCAACACAAGCACACAGGTTTTCCATTCACCTCCATGAACAAACAGGTCCATTTTTCTTGGAAAATCCTGCACTCCTGCAAATCCTGTCCACTTCTCATTTTTGATATTTTGCTGATGAGGGTGTCACGGTCAACAGTCAAAACGATGGTCCTTTAACTCATTGAGTGCCGGCCTGTTTTCAGAATTCTATCCCCCAGAGTGCCGGACGTTTTAGTGTATTTTTACTGATTTTCCAAGACCCACAGAATACTGAGTTCTTTGACTATATAAACATGGCACACATCAAAATAAAGTGTAGACTCTCTTCTTTCACCTAGAAAAAAAATATGTTTCTAACCTTTTCGGTTCTCAAGTAATTGATAGTAGAACATAGGGAAGTTTCAGCAAAAACACAGTTTTTTTTACCACAAAGTGGAGAAAACGAGCATTTTGTACAGTCATTTCGAGCAGATCGGTGATTTTGACGTCAATATTTATTGATTTAGTGACACCTCAAACATCTAAAACAACAGAGAAAGAGATTTTTGATGACAAAGTACATTTTTTATTTACAAATATAAGAATATGAGGCTCTGTGAATTGAAAATTCCTTCAAATCAATAGTGGCAAGAGATGTTTACAGGATATAATAATATCTTTTCCTATAAAATAGAACTTTGTCACTTCACAACAATATTGAGGCTCAGAGTACAGACCCATAATAAAAACTAAAATACACACACACACACACACACACACATACACACATATGTACACACACACACACACACATATACACATATATATGTACATACACACAAGCCCATGCATAAACCTTTACACACACACAGCTACACACGCACGCGCACACACACACACATACACACACACACACACACACACATATATATGTACATACACACACACACACACACACACACACATATATGTACATACACACAAGCCCATGCATAAACCTTTACACACACAGCTACACACACACACACACATATAGCTTCATTCATTACAATTACCACACAGCAGCATCATGTAAACTTAATTCTTCTCATCTCATGCCTCTCTGGAGACCAGGATCTACTGCTCCAAGTCAGTAAACTTCTTCTTCTCTGTCATAGTCTGATCAGAGTCCCTGCTCCGCGCAGCGCACACATGACACGCCCCCTGCCTCGGGCACAGCAGATCTCTGCTCCGACCTCGCTGCTTGATCCGGCTTGTCTCTGTGATCCTCTGATCCGGGATCCTGGGTCCCAAGAGCGATCAGATCACTCCATAGGCGCTGATCAACAGTCCTCTGCTTTCCCGGATTCGCCTCGCCATCTTGTTCCTCTGGCCAATACACAGTACACACACTACACTCCTCCTCTCTTCCGCGTCTCTGATTGGCAGATAATGATACAAGATCGCTACCTACAGGTTGGGAGACGTGAATTACACCTTCAAAGCTGCTCCAGGTCGTATCCTCGCGACCCCCGCTGAAAAACGTCCTTGACGTTTATATTTTATATTCGTCATATATTATATATTCGTCACGGCACTCAACGTTTGGTTTCAACATGACGAGAAAACTCGTCACCAGCACTCAATGAGTTAAGAGCGTTTGGAAAGAGGCGAGTCTTCGTTTGTGCTGCTCTGGTGGGAGGGGCCACGCACAGAGGTGCTGGAGACACTGCTATGCTAAACTGCACAGAAAAGAGGTGCAGAAAACTACCAATATTTTAATAGAAAATTTAAATATTTTAATAGAAAATTAAAGTAAAATAAAACATTTTAATAGAAAATCTGCCGAGGGCCAGATTAAAGGTCTTGGAGGGCCGGATCTGGCCCCTGGGCCACATGTTTGACAATCCTGCTCTATACCCTGTATCATATTTTGATGAAGTTTTGCTAGTAATGAAAGGAATTGACCTTCATTTGGTCATATTTTTTGAAAAAAGTCCCCCTGGACTCCAGATGAAGTTTTCGTAAAGCCGACCAACAACCTCTACAGTCTGCATGGTTTATACAGTGAAAGTGAAAGTGAAACTCCAGGATTGTGGGAAAGCTGTAGGCTACAATATATCACTACTAAACGAGACAGATTTCCCCAAATTTACATGGCGTATAAAGTGAAACCAAGAATAGAAACTGAAACTCCAGTATATTTTGATGGCAGTACAACTTATTATTGATCCATTTTCAGTCAAATTGACTTGTAATGGCCCTGGTGATAACAGCACAGTTTAACATTTCATATCATTGGCTGTAATGTGTATTTAAAGGGATAGTGTGGTGTTTTTTTTATGTTAATCTGTATGGGTTTCTCCGCTCAGCCCGGTTCGGCTCGCTTTCTGGAGCCCACGTAAGTAGGTCCGGTAACTTCTCTGGAACATGAAATAAATCTTGTTTTTCTTCTCAAAACAAAACATTTGTCCGAAAGGTGATATTTTTGCGTCCCAAACAGTTGTCCACGAAACATCCAGCAGCGTAGATTGCGTTCGCGCATTGTGTCTCTCGACTCATATCACTGCGCGCATATTAGCTGTATTAGCCTGTTCACTTGTAAACTTCCCCGTACACTTCTGCTAAAGGTTAACAGGCTAATACAGCTAATATACTCGCACTGATACAAGTCGAGAGACACAATATTCGAACGCAATCTACGCTGACCATCACTATGATCTTATTGCTCGGCTTGGTCAGGACCTCAGCTGGAGGATTTTTACCTATAGAGCATGTTTTTGGGTTGATGGGGGGAACCAGAGTGCCGCCACAAACTGAACAAATCTTTTAACACACAAAAGTAATTTAAAGATCCCATGACATGGTACTTCTTGATGCTTTTATATGGCTCCTTAATGGTTCCCTAATACTGTAAATGAATCCTTCTTCAAAATCAACACTCAGTGCATGAGAAACAGAGATAAGATGAGAAAGAGTCATAAATGTCACTCTGGAACACTCCATTATGGGCGTTGTTGCTTGAATGCAAATGAGGAGGACAGAGATGGCCTATAGTAGGGGGTGGGGGCGTGGCCAAACTCTCCGCTCTTTCCTTTTCAGCTGTGCCCTGTGCACTTCCGTGTTTTTGCACGGGGGGAGAGATGAGAAGCGTTCCATTGAAAAATAAACACATTTCCACAGAAAATAAAATTAAACCACTGCTGTTTCAGATATCCACAGGCTCAGATAAAGGACTTCCGAGCCTAGAAACACTCGCAAGTGCCTCCAGGCAAATAAAAAAACGCATTTCGCATTGCGTAGCTCCTCCGCAGTCCAAACTCTCTGGGCGTGATTTACAGAGACGCTGAGTACAGACAGACGGGGGTGGAACTGCATTTGCATTTCTTTTTTCGAGCTGACGTCAATAAGGTGCCTTGTTCAGAATCGCCCGTTTGAGCTCTGATTTTTTCTAACGCAGAAAAGGATCGCAAATGCTCAGTTTAGACATTTCGCAACTTTTAACCATGGGGGGGGGCCTAAACAGGGTAGGGGAGCTCACATTAACGTTCAAAAACCTCAGAAAGTGAAAATTTCATGCCATGGGACCTTTGACACAAAATTTCCTTGAAAAGTAGTGGGCATCGGTGGTCAATATAGACCACAATGCATTGGGAGAGTCGGGAAAACAACGGTGTGGTTTTACCGACTCTCATGTGGGAAATTTTGAGTGCACTACTTTTTAACCAAATGGACATTCGGACACCCCTGGAAATGGCGTGAGCCCTAAATACTGCCCTAAGTAGGAATAGTGTGCACATATTCTTGGTTTGTGAGTTAGGTCTTTACAAGTACTGATGGTAAATGAAACACGCGTCCTATTTGATTATTTCAGACCCCCCAGGATTTCGCGGGCATTTTTAGTGATTGTTGCGGTCTAAAATGCCTGAATTTGCGTGAACTTTTCCAAAAGTTGTGATGAAAGTTGCGGTGCTTTTAAGGTTTTTGTTGCGATTTTGTTGCGAGAGGAAGTGAAAGTTGCGATAAATAGTTGCGATTTTCTCTTTTTGTAATTAAAATTGAGTAATATTTTGAATACTGAGTTATTACTGACAAAGAATAATACAAAGACACAGAGATCACAGATATGGTCCTAAAACAAACTTACCAACATCGAAAATAAATTACTACTAGGAGGGGAACTGTTTCAGTCTTTTGCTGTTATTTTTAAGAAGTGACTTTATTGATCTCACACTGGAGAAATTCTTCTCTGCATTTTAACCCATCCTATATATATATATATACACATATATTAGGAGCAGTGGGCAGCACACACATTAGGGCGCCCGGGGACCATCTCCATGATCTTCTTGCTTCGGTTTGGTCAGGACCTAAGCTGGAGGTACCTATGCTGCATGTTTTGGGTTGGTGGGGGAAACCGGAGTGCCCGGAGGAAACCCACCCAGACACGGGGAGAAACATGCAAACTCCACACAGAAAGGCCCAGGCGACCCGGGGATCGAACCCAGACCATGCATGCAAACTCCACACAGAACACACACAGAAAGGCCTGGGCGACCCGGGGATCGAACCCGGAACCTTCTTGCTGTGAAGCAAGAGCGCTAACCACTCTGCTACCGTGCCGCCGGCAATGGGCAAATGGCGCCGCAGACATGTTTCTTTGCCATTAGAAGCCGTGTCTCAATTCCCAGTGTGCACAGTTCAGGTTTGAAGGGCATGTGCGTCATTTCTTTTTTGTCCCATTCGCAGTTAACACACGGTCCGAAGACCGCAGTCGTTTCCATGGAAATCGGGGCTTGGACCAAGCGCGTGAAAAACACGCGCACACTTATATACCGTGCGCTACTTCTTCTACGGGAGAAAATGGAGTCGGCGGCTGCTTCCCGTAGTTGCGAGACCTGTCGCATTTCGCAGACGGCCATGCACGCAGACGCGGAGTGCACTCAGGGCTGAGCAAGTGTGCACCGCCTTGACTGCAGTTTGAGCCCCCTTCAAACCACGCTCCGAACTGTGGACACGGCCGCAGTTTCATTTCGTCACACGGAAGTAAGGCAGAAGGAAGCTGGTCGACGTGAGTTCAATACGTCGTCGATGACTGGTCAAAATTGGTAAAAAATTGCGGAAAAGTTGCGGTGATTGGTCAAAATTGCAACACCGCCCTGAATTCACGGGGATTGGCTGAAGTTGCGTTGAAGTTGCAAATCGCAACATCGCGAATTCCTGGAGGGTCTGTTATTTGACCCAGAACTAGTTCTTTTTAAACAGTTTGCAGTGGTCCGAAGTTCTTCCTCACTTCCCTGATGCTTTCAGAGGTCCTCATTAGTCACCGTGATGAGTTTATAAAAGCTTTTCCAAATTTTTTCCCCTTGTATTTTAGAATTTGTCTTACTCCAGTACGGCTATAAGAAGCTCTTGAGGTCAAACTCAATCCAGTGAAGTGTACTGTTAGCATGCTAGTTGCGGACTAAACTGCACTCCGCACTGGTCTCTGGAAAGTGCTTATAAACTCATCTCTGTGGATAATTAGGTAAGAGAGGAAGAACTTTGGACAATTGCAAACTATTTTAAATTAACTCGTTCTGATTTTTATGTTTTTAAGACTGAAAAAAAATCAGGTACAGCGCCGTTACTGTATCGTTTGGTTGAGATCCACTGTAACACAAGGAGAATTAATTGAAATACTGTGTGGCTTATCAGACCATAACAGCTCTTCTGGCTTTAAAGGTCAAACTTTACGTAAGACAGATTCCTGTGGGCTTTAAGCAATTTTAGAATCTTGTTCCCTCCTCAAAAACAGACCTGGAGTTGTGGGTTTTTTTTTTTTCATTCACACATTTTATTATTAGTCTGTCTACATCTTCAAACTTCAAAATACAAATGGTAGTTTAAGTTAACAGCTCCTTGTACCTTTAGTTCAGTCGAGATTGGGCTGAAATCATCCAAATAATTCTAGTGAAAGTGTACGGAGTATCGGCTTTGCACTGTTTCCTGATGACCTCTAAAACGGTGATATGCTGTATTTATGTTACTATATCTGTTTTTTACTGTACTGTACGTACATTTATATAATTTATGTCTTATTGATACCAGTCTCTTGCTATTTTTTCCTGGGAAACACACGTCCTGTTTGATTTTTTGCCTCAGAACTAGTTCTTTTTAAACAGTTTGCAGTCATCCAAAGTTCTTCTTCACTTACCTTATGCGTTCAGAGGTCCTCATTAGTCACCATAATGCAGTGCTTCTCAAATAGTGGGGCGGGCCCCCCTGGGGGGGCGCGGTGTGATGCCAGGGGGGGGCGCGTGTGACCCTGGGAAACATGCTTTTTTGCCATACTGTACTAGAATGAAAGTGTAATTGCACATCAACAACAGTAGTTGGAAGCAGCACTCTCGTTGTCGCTCTGGGGCAGGGGTCGGCAACCTTAAATACACGCATATACGCACAGAACAGACTCACCATCAGCAGAACATCCTCTGTCACAGAAAAAACACATTATATTCCACTGAGTCGTGTCCTTTAGTCCAACAGAATCTGACGCATCAGCGACACAAGTAAATAGTGTTTTTTTTTTTAAACAAATGTGCGCAAAGCTGCATTAAAAACACATTAATATTTGAGTCCTCAGCGCAAAAAAAGAGTGGAGTGTTTGTTGGAAGTTTCTTTCTTTTTTGTTTTTAATGTTAATAAAAGGATACAAATGTTATGCAGAGGTGTACTAATAATTTTCTAGATAAATAATACTATTAATAGTCGCGCGCAGGGAGGGGGGCGTGAATTTTTTTCTTCTTCCTAGGGGGGGAAATAATTGAGAAGCACTGCCATAATGAGTTTATAAGAGCTTTTCCCATGTATTTTAGTTTATTACCAGTTTTTTTTTTTTTTATTACCAAAGTGCTCTGTTCTATTTTGTAATAAATGGTAGTTTACCTTTTACCTTATGCGTTCAGAGGTCCTCATTAGTCACTGTGATGAGTTTATAAGAGCTTTTCCCATGTATTTTAGTTTATTAGCAGTTTTTTTTAGTTTATTACCAAAATGCTCTGCTCCATTTTGTGATTCATAAATGGTAGTTTAAGTTAACAGCTCCTCGTACCTTAAGTTCAGTCGAGATTGGGCTGAAATCATCCAAATGATTCTTTGCACTGTGTGATATACATTTTTTCTTGCTACTTATTTAGGCTACGTTTATACGGCGACGATAAAAACAGAAGACGCAAAAGTGGCGTCTCATCTTCAATTTTGTATCCCCGTTTAGACGAGCGTTCTCAACAGGAAATGTTTGTTTATACGAAGACGCAAAAGTGGGCGAATTCGATTGAATATGCATGCCAGGCCGCTAATAATATAATATAATATAATATATATTAATAATATAATAATAATATAATGCAGGTAATATAATGTCAGAGCTACCTTTTTCAGGACACCGACAGGGGCTCTCATTACGGTTGTTTCGCCCTCGATGTAGGGTCGGAGCTCTTCGCTTAATGCAACAAGAGCTTGTTTAGTCATTCTGAAGTTTTCCACCCAAGCACTGTCATCAACTAATCCATTCTCAAAATTGTCCCACCACTGACTGGTTCTGCCCGGTCTTGTCCAAACTCGTCTCTGTCGCCTGCAACGTATTGTTATTGTTTTTATAATAATAATAATAATACATTTTATTTATATAGAGCTTTTCATGACACTCAAATACGCTTAAACGCTTTTTACCGGCTTGGCGCATCAGGTGTATGCGGCGTGAACATGTTTTGCACTTCTTGCCGTTTAGACGGAGACACGACCCGCGCCGTCTTCAGAACTCCACACTCTGGAAGGAGTCTTCAGATTTTTGCGGTTTCAGATCCTGCCGCCGTGTAAACGAAAGACACTTCCGATAGAATATTTTGTCGTTTTCAGTCGCAATCGTCCTCGTCTAAACGGCCCCTTAGAAGTTTATTACTGGAAAACACACATCCTGTTTGATTATTTGCCTCAGAACTAGTTCTTTTTAAACAGCTTTGCAGTCGTCCAAAGTTCTTCCTCACTTACCTTATGCCTTCAGAGGTCCTCATTAGTCACCATAATGAGTTTATAAGAGCTTTTCCCATGTATTTTAGTTTATTACCAGTTTTTTTTAGTTTATTACCAAAATGCTCTGTTCCATTTTGTGATGTCATAAATGGTAGTTTACCTTTTATTTCAGTACAGAGTGGCAACTCCAGGGCTAAAATCATCCAAATGATTCTAGTGAAAGTGTACAGAGTATCGTCTTTGCACTTTCCTTACGACCTCTTGTATATAACGGTGATATACTGTATTTATGTTACTATATCTGTTTTTTTACTGTACTGTTCGTACATTTATATAATTTATGTCTTATTGATACCAGTCTCTTGCTGTTTTTTACTGGGAAACACACGTCCTGTTTGATTATTTGCCTCAGAACTAGTTCTTTTTAAACAGTTTTCAGTCATCTAAAGTTCTTCCTCATTTATGCGTTCAGAGGTCCTCATTAGTCACCATAATGAGTTTATAAGAGCTTTTCCCATGTATTTTAGTTTATTATCTTTTTTATAGTTTATTACCAAAATGCTCTGTTCCATTTTGTAATAAATGGTAGTTTAAGTTAACAGCTCATTTTACCTTTAGTTCAGTCGAGATTGGGCTAAAATCATCCAAATGATTCTCGTGAAAGTGTACGGAGTATCGTCTTTGCACTGTTTACTTACGACCTCTTGTATATACCAGTCTCTTGCTATTTTTATTGCTATTTTTTACTCATCAATTTATTACTGAGAAACACATGTCCTGTTTGATTATTTGCAGATTTCAGAATTATTTTTTTTAAAACAGTTTGCAGTCGTCCAAAGTTCTTCCTCACTTACCTTATGCATTCAGAGCGTCCTCATTAGTCCCCATAATGAGCTTTTCCCAATTTTTCCTCATGTATTTTAGTTTATTACTTCTTTTTTTTAGTTTATTACCATTCTTTTCCCCACGTATTAAAGGGATATGCCACCCCCAGGTCAAATTTGGGCATCTCCCCACAGTCCAGAGACTAAAATAAGTGGTGGAAAGCGTTTTCCTGCTCACCCAGCCATTGTCCGAGTCTGTCGCCACTGACCGCCGCGGTAACTGGTGCTCCTCCGCCTTAGACTGGAGTCTAACGTAGCCAGAGAAATATTTCGGCCAAAAGGAATTAATTTGCTCGATGCGTTTCCCAATTACTTTGTGTGTAGTGCGCATTCATATCGAGTGCAAATAAATGTGCAAATCAACACGGAGAGCTTGCCTTGGTCATTTTGGGTGGGAACTATTTTCCAGTGCGGAAGAATACAGCCGTATCACGCAGCACGCTGCCAGGGGAATCCCTGTTACGCACCGGGAAGGGAGTTCCCCTGTTGCACAACGTGGTGCGTGATACGGCTGTATTCTTACGCACTGGAAAATAGTTCCCACCCAAAATGACCAAGTCAAGCTCTCCGTGTTGATTTGCACATTTATTTGCACTCGATATGAATGCGCACTACACACAAAGTAATTGGGAAACGCATCGAGCAAATTAATTCCTTTTGGCCGAAATCTTTCTCTGGCTACGTTAGACTCCAGTCTAATGCGGAGGAGCACCAGTTACCGCGGCGGTCAGTGGCGACAGACTCGGACAATGGCTGGGTGAGCAGGAAAACGCTTTCCACCACTTATTTTAGTCTCTGGACTGTGGGGAGATGCCCAAATTTGACCTGGGGGTGGCATATCCCTTTAAGTGTATTACCATTTTTATTAGGGATGCACGATATATCGGCATTAACATCGGTATCGACCAATATTGCCAAAATTTTAACATATCGGTATAGGCCCGATGTGTAATAGTGGGCCGATATTAACGACCGATATTTGTCAGTACAGTAATCCCTCGAATTAACGTTTTCTCACATTTCTCTCTCGTTTAAACACTCAAACGTTCGTAGATTCTCAACAAAATGTATTAATAGTGAAGGGGGGGGGGGGGGGGGGGGCGCTCATCATGCTCAAATCCGTGATAGCGCAGCATGACCGGCACTAGACCCGTGGCCAAACCGTGCCTCCTCTAGACCAGGTCTAAACCAGGGTTAAACCACCGCGGCTCTTTGCCTGCTTTGCTTTGCTTGCGTTCGTTCATGTCGAGAGAGCAAAGGCAAAGAGCTGCACGCGGTGGTCTAGTCCTGGTTTAGTCCAGGTTTAGTCCTGGTCCAGTCCAGGTTTAGACCTTGTTTAGTCCTGGTCTAGTCCCGGTCTGGTCCTGGTCTGGTCCTGGTCTGGTCCCCCCCCGCGTCCCCCATCTATAACATCAATCGGCAAAGGTCCCTTAGCCAATCAGGACACAGAACACAATGTTACACTATAAAAAAAATAAAAATTTAAATACAAAAAAAAAAAATCAGGAGTCAAAACACGTTTGAAAATAAAAGAAGACATTCAAAAAATTCATTTTTCATGATTTTCAGTCTGTATAAAATGTTATCTCAGAATTAAAAATAAATAAATAATCGGTATCGACTAATATCGGTACCGACCGATATCAGCAACATTAATATCGGTATCGGCTAAAATTTTCACATCGGTGCATCCCTAATTTTTATGTTTTTACTTTGTTATTGTAATATACTGTGACGTGTGAGCTCCTGTATCCAAGTCAGTGTTTACCTTGTGGATCAATAAAGGTCTTAAAAACACAGTGGAGCACTTCCTGTATTACCACATGTCATCACACGGTGTTTTCTGCTCCAGAACTCAACGTAAATCTGCAGGGTTTGTGTGTTAAACAAATCACAACTTCGGTTATGTTTATCAGAAAACGGCGTTGAAAATGTTGAAAATGGCGTTGTATTGGATTACAAACCGCTCCATCCCCGTTCGCCGCTATCTGGTCTTCTGTCTCCTCCGCACAGCTGCTTCTCCGACATTTACAACAGCGCTGTACACCCGGGCATCTACAGTCAAGTGAGTGCGTTTTCCACCGACTAAACGCGAACAGTTGCGACGTGATACGATCTGAGCTCCAGCCCTCGCCGCCGAACACTCTATAGGTGCAGATCCGACCAGATACGAGGCCGGTAATGTATTCACGAGATACAAACAAGCTCTTTCTACGGCGGAGGAGATAGCGGCGGCATGAGGAGCTGTGTGGTTCTCGGAGCAGAAATGAAAATGATAAAAGTACGAAGCAAAGAAGCAGCCGATATTGTGTCCTGCAAGTAAAGTACAGCCTGAGATTAAAACGGGGAACAATTGATACTTTTGCAGGGACGTCGCGCTGGGGGTGTTCTACACCGATCTGTATCTGATGGCATGTTCAGCAGTTACCATGGTGACTCGACGCAGACATTAGTATTCAATTCAAGTTCACTTAGAATTAGACTTAGACTTAGACTTTAATGATCCACACGGGAAATTATTTGGACACAGTAGCTCAGACATCACAATATAATAACAAAGAGTAAAAAATATATGGTAATAAATTCTAAATAAGTAGCAAAAAGGGTAGCAAGACACAGGTGTCAAATAATAATAATAATAATAATGATAATAATAAATGAAAAAAAAAACATAATAAAATAAATAAAATTATAATTTACACAGCACATTTTAAACAACATCAGCGACAACAAGTGCTTCACGTAAAAGTCAACAAAAACAGAAAATCAGACATATACATAACATAATACATGTGAAAACTGCAATAAAACACCAAGAAAACCTGACCATCCATCCATCCATCCTTCCTCCAGCTCCTCCGGGGGGACCCCAAGGCGTTCCCAGGCCAGCCGGGAGACATAGTCCCTCCAGCGTGTCCTGGGTCTTCCCCGGGGCCTCCTCCCGGTGGGACATGCCCGGAACACCTCCCGAGGGAGGCGTCCAGGAGGCGTCCGGAACAGACGCCCGAGACACCTCAGCTGCTCCTCTCAACGTGGAGGAGTGGCGGCTCTACTCCGAGCTCCTACTGTGTGGCTGAGCTCCTCACCCTATCTCTAAGAGAGCGCCCAGCCACTCTGCGGAGGAAACTCATTTTGGCCGCTTGTATCCGCGATCTCGTCCTTTCGGTCATTCACCTGACCAGCTAGTATTCAGTTATTTTTCTTTTTCTGCCTCTCTTTCTCTCTGTCTCTCTCCATTCCTCTCTTTCCCTCTTCGCTTTCTCTCTCTCTCTCTCTGCAAGACAGGAAGTCAGCTTGCTCTCTCTATTTGTCTCTCTTTCACCCTCTCCTTCACCCACTGTCTCTCCCACTCTCTCTCCATTCCTCTCTCTCACTCCCTCTTTCCTCTTTTTCTATCAGTTCTTCCTTTCTCTCCCCTTCCACCCTCACTCCCTCTTTCTCCCTCTCTCTGTGTCCGATCCACCAGAAATGTTCCGTAGTGTGTCTTTATTGCTGGCTGCAGTAGTTGGTTTAAATAAAGAGGGACACTGTACGCAGTGATTATGTCTCATCAATTTAAAGCTGGCATGTCCAAACTCTGGCCCGTGGGCCAAATGTAGCCCTCAGACAAATTTTTCTTGGCCCCCAGGCTTCCAGGTGAATTGGCGCAAATTGAGCAGAACTTTTGACTGCAAGTTTTTTGAAAATCTACCTCGATAAGACAATATTTAATATTTATTGTGTGGTTTTGAGGCTCTTAGCATGAATAAAAGACTGATAGCGCATTTTAACGTGTTAAACATGCAGATATTTCAATTATTGACTGTCCTGAGCGCCAGTCTATGGCCCTCGATCGGCCCTCTGCTTCGTCTGTGTTTAGATTTGTGGCCCTTGAAAAAAGTTTGGACCCTTGATTTAAAGTCACACTCTATAGGTGAGGGTAGGAACAGAGATCTAAACCAGGATTAAACCAAGACTAAACCAGGACTTTTGGACTCAGTTCACCTTCTTCTCAGAAAAGCCAAAACAGTGACTTCTATTTTCCACGAGTTCCAGAGACACGAACCATGAACCAGCTCAACAAACCTTCCATCTTCAGCCTAACAGCTACAATATTTCTACCAGTTTTCCGACATATTCCAAAGTAAATTTCCGGTTCATCTCCGTCCCTCGGCGTTCCGCTCTGTGTAATCAGGTCCATTATCCCTGTGTCCGTCCATTGGCTCCGCTTGACTCCGCCTCCTCTCTGACCTTCTCGGAATATTACCACGGCCTTTGGAAATGTGCCATGGAATCTGCGGATCTCAACGTAAACGGCGTGAAGTGGCCACTCATCACCTGTCTGCTCCTGCCGGCTCCTGTCTGCTCCTGCCTGCGAGTGTTATTTGCGATTAAAGGAAAAGTAACGTTTTTACAATCTGGACATCATTTCGGTGATAAAACAACGTCATTTACTCACCCATTGTACTTTGGTGTCATTTGGAGCATTTCCAGAGATTTTGTAGTTTAGCGATATCCGTTTAACGTGAGTTCATAGTCATAGTTGCTTTATTGTCGAAAAACAATCATGTACATGTACATAGAGTGAATTTGAAATTTCGTTTCCCCACTAACCAGGCAGGACAGTGATAGAGTGGGCTAGGGGAGGGGCCACGTACATGCGCGCACCGCCGACTGGGAGATGCAGAGTAGAAAAGATGCAATACATACAATCAGTGACAATTTAACAACATGTAATGACAGAAAAACAATTGGATAGGTAACATAAAATACGGTGATCTTTTTCTTTGGCAACAGAAGGAAGGGTGGGGGGGGGATCAGATTGGAAATCAATGAAATTGATTGAAACCGAGAGCAGAGATCAGACCTTTCTAAAAAGACAGGGAACATTTTGTCGGGGCGTACGGTTGCGGTCACCAAATAACACAAACTTTATCACTTTTGAAATGACCAAAGTTCAGTGTGTTAGTCTACACTTTAGTTTGAGTCAAAAGTGGCCTGTAATCTGAGATTGAGCCATGGTTCTGCTAACGAGACCCACACTCCACCCCCACTGCAGATCTAACAGGCCCACCTAACTAACACAAACTGTAAACAAGTAGGTGTGGAAGTCTCAGAGTCATTTCATTGTAGTTGGCGCCCCCTTCAGGCAGATATAGGCAGTGTCCACCAGCGTCTGACCAGAACTGAAGAAGCAGCAAAACGTATTCGACCAAATAAACTTTTGTCCAGTTGACAAATTGAATTTCTCCTTTTGCCGTGGATTCTACCTGGACGACTGAGGGACAGTAAAAGTTAACTGTCATGTATGTCTATGTTGCAAAAAACAAAACAAAAAAAACGCTCATTATGCTAAAAAGGGGGTGGGATTAAATAAGTTTTCTTCTTCCCACTCCTTTTTTGGGCAAATGTTTTGTTTTTGTTTGTTTTTTATTATGTCTTTCTGTTTATTGTTATTTCTGTGATTGCACTTTTAAAGGGATAGTGCGGGGTTTTTTTGTTTTTTGTTTTATGTGAATCTGTATGGGTTCACTGGTTTACCGCTCACCGCATCGTCTGAGCCCGGAAGATGTCACCATACTGCATCCGCCGTAAACAAATGTCCTTCTGCGGCTCTCGTATTCAAAATGGCTGCCTCTATATGGGGAAAATCCCCCTTTTATGTGACTATATCTAAGTCCAAAAGAATACTTTGATTTCATGATGGTGAAAAAGCTTGTAAAACAATGTATTTTTGAATGGGTATCTTCAATTTCGGTAATTAACGGGTAAAAATCTTACACACTGTCCCTTTAATGCACGACACTATTAGAGGGGAACCCATACAGATTAACATAAAAATAAAAATAAAAACACTGAGACACTACAATTAATAAATAAAAAAAAATATTAACTAAGTTTAAAGAAAAGGTAAAAAAAAAAAAAGGGCTGTTTACTTGAAAAATACAGCTTCATGCCATCATCAGGTGGAACAGAGCGTTTTGAGCTTTGGAGATGTAACAGACTAAAAATAAAGAGTTACTCAAACATGTGAAGGAAAGAAAACACAACTCCAGGTCTGTTTTTGAGAATTTAAAACACAACTTACGAGTTATAACATGATTAAAAGCTCACAAGAATCCATTTTGCGTAATGTAGGACTTTAAATTCCAGCGTATCTAACAATTTTCCGTTTTTTTTCTATCTTGGACCTCTTCTGGGCGAGTGAAGGATGGCGCCGCCTCGTTCCAAAGTGTCGGAATAAGTGATCTCCGCGGATACCTGTCTGCCCGGCATTAGCATTAGCACACCATGTATAATCATTAGCCGTGCCGTTAGCCGCTAATAGCACTTGGCAGAAGCTAGCGCGCTCGTCCGTCCGACGGCGGCGGCGGGTTTGATGGAGGCGGTTGTCATGGCGATGTCGGGGCGGAGCAGAGCCTGGCGAGTCCATCAAACGCAGACAGACAGAGGTCAAAAGTCTCATCGAGAGTCGTAAACTTCAACTCCAGAGCGGCGAGATGGCGAAACGACGACAATGTATGATCCTCTTTACGCTCGGCGAGGATCAGATTAGTCAAGTCCTGATTTAGTCCTGGTTTAGTCCTGATGTAGTCCTGGTGTAGTCTTAGTTTAGTCCTGCTTTAGACCTGATGTAGTCCTGGTTTAGACTTAGTTTAGTCCTGGCTTAGACTTGATGTAGTCCTGGTTTAGTCTTAGTTTAGTCCTGGTTTAGTCTTAGTTTAGTCCTGGTTTAGTCTTAGTTTAGTCCTGGTTTAGACCTAATGTAGTCCTGGTTTAGTCTTAGTTTAGTCCTGGTTTAGACCTGATGTAGTCCTGGTTTAGTCTTAGTTTAGTCCTGGTTTAGACCTGATGTAGTCCTGGTTTAGTCTTAGTTTAGTCCTGGTTTAGACCTGATGTAGTCCTGGTTTAGTCTTAGTTTAGTCCTGGTTTAGTCTTAGTTTAGTCCTGGTTTAGACCTGATGTAGTCCTGGTTTAGTCTTAGTTTAGTCCAGGTTTAGACCTGATGTAGTCCTGGTTTAGTCTTAGTTTAGTCCTGGTTTAGACCTGATGTAGTCCTGGTTTAGTCTTAGTTTAGTCCTGGTTTAGACCTGATGTAGTCCTGGTTTAGTCTTAGTTTAGTCATGGTTTAGACCTGATGTAGTCCTGACTTAGTCTTAGTTTAGTCCTGGTTTAGTCTTAGTTTAGTCCTGGTTTAGACCTGATGTAGTCCTGGTTTAGTCGTAGTTTAGTCCTGGTTTAGACCTGATGTAGTCCTGGTTTAGTCGTAGTTTAGTCCTGGTTTAGTTGTAGTTTAGTCCTGGTTTAGTCGTAGTTTAGTCCTGGTTTAACTTGTATTCATTTGCCTTTATTGTGGTCTGTACCTGTTCACAATGTTTAGTTTTTTTTTCCACAAATGCCAGTGAGATTTCCGTGAAACACCCACATAATCCGCTCTTCTCCTCAGAGTCCAACCTTTAGTTTTATTTCTGTTGGCAATCGCCACGGCAACGCTCCTGTGCTGAAACAACAAACCGGAGAGGAGAAAGTGAGAAGGGAAACTGTTTTACAAGCAATCACGCCGACCGCATTTACACCGAACCCAGACTGTACAAACAAACCCGGACTCGGCCAATCAGGACTAAAGTAAACCAAATAAACACGGACGGAGGGCCTGCCTGAGCGAGCGACGCGGCGAGCAGGCGAAACGGTGGAAGGATACGCGTGATTACAGAGCGGGCAATTCGCCGAGCGACAGAAACGGTGGAGGGATACGCGCGATTACAGAGCGGGTGTAAAAACGAAGCGGAACTAAACACAGGAGTTTTAAATGCGGTTTGAAATCACCGGTGGTCCGAAAATAAACGAATTAGGGAGCGAAAAGTGAAAAGTGACCGACTGACGAGTAAAGTAGTGCTTTAAAGGAGCTGTACCTGATTTTGACCGTCTTAAACGTGAAAAACAGAGCTAATCGTGGTTCTTTTTAAACAATTTGCAGTGCTCCAAAGTATTCCCTCACTTGCCTTTTGCATTCAGAGCATCCTAATATTTGCTGTCAGTGTAAACGGCAACTAGCATGCTAACAGTGCAGTTCCTGATAGCTGAAAAACAGAGCTAGTTAGCATCCTACTTGCTCGCAACGATGAGTTTATAAGAGCTTTTCACAACTATCAGAGACCAGAGCAGAGTTTACTGTAACAGAAAAGTTAGCAAGAATTAGCGTAAGTGTTGTTCCGATACCATTTTTTGGGGTCCGATCTGATACCAATATTTGGCCTTAGTGTACTCACCGATACTGATACCAGTCCATTTTAAAACGTGAAAGACAGAGCTAGGTTTTTCTAAACAGTTTGCAGTGGTCCAAAGTTATTCCTCACTTACCTTATGCATTTAGAGCATCCTAATATTTGCTTTCAATGTAAGCCTAATGACAACTAGCACGCTAACCGTGCACTTCCTGATAGCTGAAAAATAGAGCTGGATAGCGTCCTAATTACTCACCACGATGAGTTTGTAAGAGATTTTCACAACTTTCAGAGACCAGAGTGGAGCTTACAATAACAGTAAAGTTAGCAACAATTAGCATTTTCGGGGGGGGGGGGGGGGGGAGTCCGATCCAATACCGATACTTAGCCTTGGTGTACTCGCCGATACCGATACCCGTCCGTTTTAAAAAGTGACAAACAGCTACAGTAGTTCTATCTAAACAGTTTGCAGTGGCTCAAAGTTATTCCTCACTTACCTTATACATTCAGAGCGTCCGGATATTTGCTGTCAATGTAAACCTAATGGCAACTAGCATGTTAACAGTGCACATCCTGATAGCTGAACAACAGAGCTAGTTAGTGTTCTAATTACTCACTTAATTACTCTGTAAGAGATTTTCACAACTTTCAGAGACCAGAGGGGAGTTAGCAGTGACAGTAAAGACACAAACAATTAGCATTAATGTTGTTCCGATACCATTTTTTGGGATCCGATCCAATACCGATACTTGCCCTTAGTGTACTCGTCGATACCGATACCAGTCCAATACCACATAGCAGAGGTGTGGACTCGAGTTATGTGACTTCGACTCGAGTCAGACTCGAGTCACGAATTTGATAACTTTAGACTCGACTCGACAAAATGTACAAACACTTGCAACTCGACTTGGACTTCAATATCAATAACTCGTGACTTCACTTGGACTTAGGCCTTTTGACTTGTGATGACTTGCTACATCCAATGAAAAAAAAAAACTCTAAAAGTATGTTGATAAGGACCGCACTCGTACTTGTGAATCTGCGAAAATGTATGCAAAGAGCATGTGCGCGCGGCTTGCACAACATCCACTCACAGTAGATCTACGTTGCTTTCATTCGACCGCATCCAAGGCAAATTCCACAACAAATGATGCTGAAACAAGCATCCACATGCTAGTTTGCAAAATGATGCCGAAGGTAAAGGGGACTCGAAATGACTCGAAACTAAAATGCTAGGACTTTGGACTCGACTTGAGACTTGAGAGCTTTGACTTCGGACTTGACTCGGCACTTGGATACTCTTGACTCGGGACTTCACTCGGACTTGAGTGCAAAAGACTTAGACTTACTTGGGACTTGCCCAGCAATGACTTTGTCCCACCTCTGCCACATAGTGTGAAGAAGTAGAGCTGTACCTGATTTTGACCCCTGATTTTTAACCGTGAAAAACAGCTAGTTCTTTTTAAACAGTTTGCACGTATTTGCTTTCTATCTAAACCTAACAACTAGCATGCTAACAGCGCACTTCCTGATAGTTGAAAAACAGAGCTAGTTAACGTCCTGATTACTCACCACGATGAGTTTAGCATAAGTGTTGTTCCGATATCATTTTTGGGGGATATCCAATCCGATACCGATACCAGTCCTTCTCAAATGTGAAAAGCAGAGCGAGTTCTGGAATGTTCCACAGTGTGGAATTAAACACATCTACCTTACCTTTCCTAAATTACCAGGACTACATCAGGTCTAAACCAGGACTACATCAGGTCTAAACCAGGACTAAACTAAGACTAAACCAGGACTACATCAAGTCTAAACCAGGACTACATCAGGTCTAAACCAGGACTAAACTAAGACTAAACCAGGACTACATCAGGTCTAAACCAGGACTACATCAGGTCTAAACCAGGACTAAACTAAGACTAAACCAGGACTACATCAGGCCTAAACCAGGACTAAACTAAGACTAAACCAGGACTACATCAGGCCTAAACCAGGACTAAACTAAGACTAAACCAGGACTACATCAGGCCTAAACCAGGACTAAACTATACTCAACAAAAATATAAACGCAACACTTTTGTTTTTGCTCCCATTTTTCCTGAGATGGACCCAAAGGTCCAAAATTCACTCCAGATACACAACACTACCATTTCTCTCAAACATTGTTCACAAATCTGTCCAAATGTGTGACAGCGAGCACCTCTGCCCCGCCGAGACAATCCACCCCACCTCACAGGTGCGCCACATCAAGATGCCGATCCAACATCATGACCAGTGCACAGGTGCGCCCCAGACTGCCCACAATAAAAGGCCACCCCGAAATGTGCATATTTTTTTGCTTTATTGGGGGTCTGGGGACTCAGAACCAGTCAGTATCTGGTGTGACCACCATTTGCCTCATGCAGTGCAACACATCTTCTTCGCATAGAGTTTATCAGATTGTCAATTGTGGCCTGTGGAATGTTGGTCCACTCCTCTTTAATGGCTGTGCGAAGTTGCTGGATATTAGTGGGAGCTGGTACACGCTGTCGTATACGCCGGTCAAGCACATCCCAAACATGGTCAATGGGTGACATGTCCGGTGAGTATGCTGGCCGTGCAAGAACTGGGACATTCTCAGCTTTTAAGAATTGTGTACAGATCCTTGCAACATGGGGCCGTGCATTATCTTGCTGAAACATGAGGTGATGTTCATGGATGTATGGCACAACAATGGGCCTCAGGATCTCATCACGGTATCTCTGTGCATTCAAAATGCCATCAATAAAATGCACCTGTGTTCTTCGTCCATAACAGCCTTTGAAGAGGAGTGGACCAACATTCCACAGGCCACAATTGACAATCTGATAAACTCTATGCGAAGAAGATGTGTTGCACTGCATGAGGCAAATGGTGGTCACACCAGATACTGACTGGTTCTGAGTCCCCAGACCCCCAATAAAGCAAAAAAAAAATGCACATTTTGGGGTGGCCTTTTATTGTGGGCAGTCTGGGGCACACCTGTGCACTGGTCATGATGTCGGATCGGCATCTTGATGTGGCGCACCTGTGAGGTGGGGTGGATTGTCTCGGCGGGGCAGAGGTGCTCGCTGTCACACATTTGGACAGATTTGTGAACAATGTTTGAGAGAAATGGTAGTGTTGTGTATCTGGAGTGAATTTTGGATCTTTGGGTCCATCTCAGGAAAAATGGGAGCAAAAACAAAAGCGTTGCGTTTATATTTTTGTTGAGTGTAAGACTAAACCAGGACTACATCAGGCCTAAACCAGGACTACATGGTTAAAAAATCATACACTGTGATTCAGGGTGTTCACATACTTATTTTCCTCACTGTATCTCCATGGACACAACCAGGTGCTGACCAGAAAAGTTACACGGTGCATCTTTAATATTGGACCTTTAAAAACCACAGCACCAGATTTGCACAAATGTAAAGAGAGGAGGGAAGGAGGAAGGAGGGAAGGAGGGAGGAGGAAAGGACAGGAGGGAGGAGGAAAGGAGGGAGAAGGGAAGGAGGGAAGGAGGGGGGAAGGAGGGGGAAGGGAAGGAGGGAAGGAGTTAGGAGCGAAGGAGGGAGGAGGATTGAAATGTGAAGTGAACCCAGTGAAGCTGCTGCTTCTAATGAACCGAAAGAAAAGAGCAAAGACACAAGAGTGTGAAAAAGAAAGTCCAATTATCAGAGACACAGAGAGAGGGATGAGAGGAGAGGAGGAGAGAGGAGAGGAGAGAGAGGAGGAGAGAGGGATAAGGGAGGAGAGGAGAGAGGGAGGAGAGGAGAGAGAGAGGAGGAGAGGAGAGAGGGAGGAGGAGAGGAGAGAGGGATGAGGGAGGAGAGGAGAGAGAGGGAGGAGGGGAGGAGAGAGGGATGAGGGAGGAGAGGAGAGAGGGAGGAGAGGAGAGAGAGGGAGGAGAGGAGAGAGAGAGGGAGGAGAGGAGAGAGGGATGAGGGAGGAGAGGAGAGAGAGGGAGGAGGGGAGGAGAGAGGGAGAGAGGGATGAGAGGAGGAGAGGAGAGAGGGATGAGGGAGGAGAAAAGAGAGGGATGAGTGGAGGAGGAGAGAGGAATGAGGGAGGAGAGGAGGAGAGAGGGATGAGAGAGGAGAGGAAAAGAGAGGGAGGAGAGAGGAGAGGAGAGAGAGGCATGAGAGAGGGAGGAGAAGAGAGAGAGATGAGAGGGAGGAGAGAAGAGAGGGATGGAGGAGAGGAGGTGAAGACAAGAAAAGGAGAGAGTGGGAGGATGAGAGAGGAAAAGAGGAGGAGAGAGACGATCCTCTGATCTAAGAGAGAAAAAAGAGGAGGACAGGAGAGGGGGAGAGGAGGAGGATGGAGGGATAGAGAGAGAGAGAGTGCTGATTGGTCAATAGGGGAGAGGGTCAGGGGTGACAGGAAGGAGAGAGAGTGGGTTAGAGAAAAGAAAGTGAAAAAAGAGGAAGACGCTAAAAGAATGAGAGAAGAGAGAGAAAGAAAGAGTGATAGAGTAGGAGAGAAAACGAGAGGAAGAGAGGAGGACAGTTACAGGTGATTCGTCGGTGTCGTAAATTCCTCCTCCGTCTAACGAGGCGCAGCAGATAATTAAGAAGTCGTGCGGCGACTCATCAGCCACTTCCTCAAACCTGAAATATGGACTGACCTTTACTTCAGGAGGAAGTCCTGAAACCAGGAGACCGAGCGACCAGCAAATAAATGTTACTTATGGACAAGAACAGGTTATATTCTACAACAACGCCATTTACATCTGCAAAACCTTTGTTCAGCTTCAGTTCAAAACACGGCGTAATGTGTAAAAATAAAATAATGTCGCTCGGTCATTTCATGTGGCCTCCGCACAGACAAAACACTTCCCTCAGGTGGAGGAGTCAGAGTGTCTCACTGGAGGAAGTGTCCGGGG
This sequence comes from Paratrypauchen microcephalus, assembly GCA_036785185.1. Lineage (NCBI taxonomy): Eukaryota > Metazoa > Chordata > Actinopteri > Gobiiformes > Gobiidae > Paratrypauchen > Paratrypauchen microcephalus. Next base: position 16,113 of record JAVJIX010000465.1, on the reverse strand, counting down.
TGAAGGAAGTCTGGGAGTCCCTGTTTAGACTGTTGCCCCGGATACGCTTCTGTCTTCCACTCCTCTCCACCTGTCCTCCTCTTTTTCTTTCTCCTTCTCTTTTCTCTCTCTCCCTTTGCTCCTGTCTTCCACTCCTCTCTCCCTCTGTCTTTCTCTCTCTCCCTCTGCTTGTATCCTCTCTCTCTCTCCTCCTGTCCTCTTTTTCTCTCTCTTTCTCTCTCTCTCCTCCTGCCCCCCTCTCTCTCTCTCTCTCTCTTTCTCTCTCTCTCCTCCTGTCCTCTCTCTCTCTCCTCCTGTCCTCTCTCTCTCTTTCTCTCTCTCTCTCTCTCTCTCTATTTCTCCTCCTGTTATCTTTCTCTCTCTCTCTTGCTCTCTCTCTCCTCCTGTCCTCTCTCTTTCTCTCTCTCTCTCTTTCTCTCTTTCTCTCTCTCTCCTCCCTGTCCTCTCTCTCTCTCTTTTCTCCTCCTGTCATCTTTCTCTCTCTCTCTCTCCCTGTCCTCTCTCTGTCTCTCTTTCTCCTCCTGTCATCTTTCTCCCTCTCTCTCCTCCTGTCTCTCTCTCTCCCTCTCTCTCTCTCTCTTCCTCTCCTCCCTCCTGTCCTCTCTTTCTCTCTCTCTTTCTCTCTCTTTCTCCTCCTGTCCTCTCTCCCTCTCTCTCCCCCTCTCTCTCTCTCTCTTCCTCTCTTCCCTCCTGTCCTCTCTCTCTCCCTCCCTGTCCTCTCTTTCTCTCTCTCTCTCCTCCTGTCCTCTCTCTCTCCTCCTGTCCTCTCTTTCTCTCTCTCTCTCTCCTCCTGTCCTCTCTCTCTCCCTCTCTCTCTCTTCCTCTCTTCCCTCCTGTCCTCTCTCTCTCTCTCTCTTTCTCTCCTTCTGTCCTCTCTCTCTCTCTGTCCTCCTCTCTCTTTCTCACACTCTCTCTCTCCTCCTGCCCTCTCTCTTTCTCTTTCTCTCTCTCTCTCTCTCCTCCTGTCCTCTTTCTCTCTTTCTTTCTCTCTCTCTCTCTCTCTCTCTCCTCCCTGTCCTCTCTCTTTCTCTCTCTCTCTTTCTCTCTCTCTTTCTCTCTCTCTCCTCCTGTCCTCTCTCTATCTCTCTCTTCCTCTCTTCCCTCCTCTCTCTCTCTCTCTCTCTCTCTCTCTCTCTCCTCCTGTCTTCCTCTCTGTATAATTTGACTCCGTCTTCCTGACAGTTCATCGATACCAAACCGACCTTAACTTTCCTCTCTTTTTTTCCTCTTCTCCTCTTTCCTCTCCTCTTTCCTCTTTCCTCTCCTCTCCTCTCTCCTCTCCTCTTTCCTCTCCTCTTTCCTCTCCTCTTTCGCTCTCCTCGTTGCGTCTGTCCCATTACGAGGCGACCGTGGGCGGTAAACAAAACCACCTTAATTGGTAAAAGTTTTGGTTTTAAACCGCGACGGGGCCGAGGTCTTCACCGGGCCCGACGGGAGGCAGAGGCGGGGGGTCGCGCAAATTAGCCTAGCTTGACTGCGCTAGCTTCCCTGGCCTTAATCATTATGGGAGCGCATGCAGAGGCTAAGCTAGCGCCCAGGTTAGCGACATTTAGGTGTTTTTATATCAACTTTGTACTTTCAGCCACAAACGATTTTACTTTTAATGACAGAAAATGATCCACCTGCAGCCGTGTTTGTCCACTGTGGCACGATGGATCGCAATATTTAAAAAAACTGAAACAATCTTAGCAAAACTCCAAAAGGCAAAGCTCTGGATTTACCGTCGATCTACGTTCCTCCCGTCACCTGTGGTCATGAGCTCTGGGTAATGACCGAAAGGACGAGATCGCCGATACAAGCGGCCGAAATGAGTTTCCTCCAGAGTGGCTGGAACCCTTAGAGATAGAGTGAGGAGTAGACCTGGTTTAGACCTGGTTTAGACCTGGTTTAGTACTGGTTTAGTCCCAGTTTAGTCCCGGTTTAGTCCTGGTTTAGTCCCAGTTTAGACCTGATTTAGTCCCGGTTTAGTCCTGGTTTAGTCCTGGTTTAGTCCCAGTTTAGACCTGGTTTAGTCTTGGTTTAGTCCTGGTTTAGACCTGGTTTAGTCCTGGTTTAGTACTGGTTTAGTACTGGTTTAGTCCCAATTTAGACCTGGTTTAGTTCTGATTTAGTCCCGGTTTAGTCCCAGTTTAGACCTGGTTTAGTCCCAGTTTAGTCCCGGTTTAGTCCTGGTTTAGTCCCAGTTTAGACCTGATTTAGTACTGGTTTAGTCCCAGTTTAGACCTGGTTTAGACCTGGTTTAGTCCCAGTTTAGTCCTGGTTTAGACCCAGTTTAGTCCTGGTTTAGTCCCAGTTTAGTCCCAGTGTAGACCTGGTTTAGTCCCGGTTTAGGCCTGGTTTAGTCCTGATTTAATCCTTGTTCAGTTCTGGTTTAGTCCTGGTTTAATCCCAGTTTAATCCCAGTTTAATCCTGGTTTAATCCCAGTTTAGACCTGGTGTAGTCTCAGTTTAGACCTGGTCTGGTCGGAGTAGAGCCGCTGCTCCTCCACGTGGAGAGGAGCAGCTGAGGAGGCTCGGGCGTCTGTCCTGGATGCCTCCCTCAGGAGGTGTTCCGGGCACGCTGGAGGGACTATGTCTCCCGGCTGGCCTGGGAACGCCTTGGGGTCCCCCCGGAGGAGCATGTTTACACTTCCTGTTTGCACTACTGTATATCAACCATGTTTACAGCCCGTTTTTACTACTGACAGTTGCACATAAAACTATTGTTGCACATTATCTGTAAATATGTACAGAGCACCAGCCTGTATTTTTCATAGTTTATATTCGGTAAAGATTGTTTCTCTTTCCATTCATCCATCTTCTTCCGCTTTTCTATTTCTGGGTTGCGGCGGCAGCAGTCCAAGCAGACCTGCCACCCAGAACACAATGCACCAACCCCCATGAATCCTCCTGCGGGGATTCTATTTGATTATACATTTTTACATGCTTCTCTTTATCTTATTTATCTTCTTTTTTTATTTATTTTTTTGCTCGTGGCGTCCAGTGTGGGCAGCAAAGTAAGAATTTCATTGTACAGGAAAACGTGTTTCTTTACTGTGCGTATGACGATAAAATCTTTGAATCTTCCACAGACTGAGCAGGTCTTTGGACAGAGAAAACCCCCCATGGTGCCCACCCGTCCCTGGGCACAGACAGCTCCAGGCTCCGGGTCCAAGAGTCCCACTGTGAAGGCCTCCTCCTGCACCTGCGCCTCAGCTTTACCATGTTCCAGAAGATCTCCGTGAGGAAGTACGGAGCTCACTGTCCACCCACTGAAAGCCCGTGGAGGTCGAACATCTCCCATTCGTTTATCCACTTTTTGGGAAGGTTTAGAAAGGACACAGCGGAGAATGGAGAAACCTCACCCTCCTGTTTCAGCAGAGCTTGTGTGGTTGGGGGCCGAGGCGCTGCAGACGTGACACTCCTACACTCAGTCGCTTCATCGCCCTCGGTATCGACTCTTTTCACGCTTACGTCACAAATCAGGAAGACGTTTGGAAACATGAGACTTCCAGTGGGCTCTGTTCGCGGTAGTACAGTAACTCTGACAAAATCTAGGAAAAATCACTGCGTGCACATGGACGAGTGTAATCTGACTGCAAACGGATTGGGATCGTATGGAATTCATGTGCACAGGCTAAGGATCGTATAGGGATTGGTTTCCCGAATCTGATTGGAACCCCTGGCTTAGGCCGATAGTAATCCGCTCGGTGCCGCCTTGTGCACGATATTGGATTGGATTGGCGTACTGCGCATGCGCGGGAATTTTCGCCAGGGATTTCACCCGGAAGTGGCAGGAGGCGCCAACGCCGTCATAAGTAGCGATTGTTGCCGGAAAAGTCAGACAAAATCATGGCTGCGAAGAAAGAATGCACAACACGTACACCAATGCTGCTCCGTCAAACTAGTCCAGGTTTAGTCCAGGTTTAGTCCAGGTTCAGTCTAGGTTTAATCCAGGTTTAGTCCAGGTTAAGTCCAGGTTTAATCCAGGTTTAGTCCAGGTTAAGTCCAGGTTTAGTCCAGGTTTAGTCCAGGTTTAGTCCAGGTTTAATCCAGGTTTAGTCCAGGTTAAGTCCAGGTTTAGTCCAGGTTTAGTCCAGGTTTAGTCCAGGTTTAATCCAGGTTTAGTTCAGGTTAAGTCCAGGTTTAATCCAGGTTTAGTCCAGGTTTAGTCCAGGTTTAGTCCAGGTTTAGTCCAGGTTTAGTCTAGGTTTAATCCAGGTTTAGTCCAGGTTAAGTCCAGGTTTAATCCAGGTTTAGTTCAGGTTAAGTCCAGGTTTAATCCAGGTTTAGTCCAGGTTAAGTCCAGGTTTAGTCCAGGTTTAGTCCAGGTTTGGTCCAGGTTCAGTCTAGGTTTAGTCCAGGTTTAGTCCAGGTTTAGTCCACGTTTAGTCCATGTTTAGTCCAGGTTCAGTCTAGTCCTGATTTAATCCAGGTTTAGTCCACATTTAGTCCAGGTTCAGTCTAGGTTTAGTCTAGGTTTAATCCAGGTTTAGTCCAGGTTAAGTCCAGGTTTAGTCCAGGTTTAGTCCAGGTTTAGTCCAGGTTTAGTCCACGTTTAGTCCAGGTTCAGTCTAGGTTTAGTCCAGGTTTAGTCCAGGTTTAGTCCAGGTTCAGTCTAGTCCTGATTTAGGCCAGGTTTAGTCCAGGTTCAGTTTAGGTTTGGTGCAGGTTTAGTCCAGGTTTAGTCCAGGCTAAGTCCAGGTTTAGTCCAGGTTCAGTCCAGTTTCAGTCTAGGTTTAGTCCAGATTTAGTCCAGGTTTAGTCCAGATTTAGTCCAGGTTTAGTCCAGGTTCAGTCTAGGTTTGGTCCAGGTTTAGTCCAGGTTTAGTCCAGGTTTAGTCCAGGTTCAGTCCAGGTTTAGTCCAGGTTTAGTCCAGTTTCAGTCTAGGTTTAGTCCAGATTTAGTCCAGGTTTAGTCCAGATTTAGTCCAGGTTTAGTCCAGGTTCAGTCTAGGTTTGGTCCAGGTTTAGTCCAGGTTCAGTCTAGGTTTAGTCCAGATTTAGTCCAGGTTTAGTCCAGGTTTAGTCCAGGTTCAGTCTAGGTTTAGTCCAGGTTTAGTCCAGGTTTGGTCCAGGTTTAGTCCAGGTTTAGTCCAGATTTAGTCCAGGTTTAGTCCAGGTTCAGTCTAGGTTTGGTCCAGGTTTAGTCCAGGTTTAGTCCAGGTTTAGTCCAGGTTCAGTCCAGGTTTAGTCCAGGTTTAGTCCAGTTTCAGTCTAGGTTTAGTCCAGATTTAGTCCAGGTTTAGTCCAGATTTAGTCCAGGTTTAGTCCAGGTTCAGTCTAGGTTTGGTCCAGGTTTAGTCCAGGTTCAGTCTAGGTTTAGTCCAGATTTAGTCCAGGTTTAGTCCAGGTTTAGTCCAGGTTCAGTCTAGGTTTAGTCCAGATTTAGTCCAGGTTTGGTCCAGGTTTAGTCCAGGTTTAGTCCAGGTTCAGTCTAGGTTTAGTCCAGATTTAGTCCAGGTTTAGTCCAGGTTTAGTCCAGGTTCAGTCCAGGTTTAGTCCAGGTTTAGTCCAGGTTTAGTCCAGGTTCAGTCCAGGTTTAGTCCAGGTTTAGTCCAGGTTTAGTCTCATATGAGTCCGTCAAACTCCTCGAGCGCCATCTTTGTAAACCGCCACATAGTTTGTTGTGTTTTTATTGAGTATCCATCTCCCAGAAGTAGTTGGACGACAGCGCCACATAGCGTAGCGGAGCCAGGTCACTGACCATTATCCGATCACACGAGTTTCATGTGCACTGGGATCTAAGGACACCTGCCGAGTAACGGGATCGGATTTGGAGAAATCCAATCTGATCCTACCATGTAACAAAACACAACTCCAGGTCTGTTTTGGAGGAGGAAATGACATTAGAACACGACTTAAAGCTCACAGGAGTCCGTTTTGCGTAATATAGGGCCTTTAAACATCTCCGCTAACAGTGCGTAAATACATTTGACACTCCCATTCTTTATAGCATGTTCCCACTCCATGTTACATTATTCCAAAGCCGTTTCCCAGCATGCATCAGTGCTCTGGCCTAACCCTCGGAGAGTCAAACACGGAGGAGTGTAGTAAAACAACTCGTACGCTAATTAATTTGGGAATTCTCGGTCACGTTTTGGCCTCCTCCTCCTCTGCGCGTAAACAGGAAAGAGCCGTTACGCCCTAGTGGCTCCTCGGGGAATTGCACCTGCTCCTACGGCCAGACATTTCCACTGTTATTGCTGCGTCAGATGCCCTCCCGTCCTCCTCCTACGGTCTGGTGAAAAGCTTCTGTGTGGTTTTGTTTGCAGAGAGCAGAAGAAACCAGGTGCACTGTGGTGGAGGGTCCTTCAAATGCTTTGTCTGGAATGTTCCACAGTATGGCATTAAACCTTGCTATCTTCATGGAGACCAAACCAGACCAAGCTACAGGTCAGATCTGTGGACAACACCTGTTTTTCAAGGTATTTTTAAGCTCTAAAACCACCTGTAATCGAATAAATATAAAGTAGAGCTGTTTAATGTCACACTGCGGAACATTCCAGGCAGAGCAATGACGTATCCATAGAAACGAGAAGGCGACAAACCTCCAATCAAAAAGTTACACAAAGCAGCTTTAAATATAGAAATGGTTTAGTCCCAGTTTGGACCTGATAGATCTGTTTAAGTCCGGTTTTAGAAGCTGGTTTCGTTCTAGTTAGACCAGTTTTGTAGACTTGTTTTAGACCTGGTTTAGACCTGGTTTAGACCTGGTTTAGTCCTGGTTTAGACCTGGTTTAGACCTGGTTTAGACCTGGTTTAGTCCTGGTTTAGACCTGGTTTAGTCCTGGTTTAGTCCTGCATGGGTTAGTTCCAGGTCAGATCTTGTTTATTGAAGTTCTGATCTCGTATAGTCCAGGATAGACTTAGTTTAGTCTTGGTTTAGTTCTGGTTTAGACCTGGTTTAGTCTTGTTTAGTCCTGGTTTAATGCTGCATTGTCACAGTTTTGTCCTGGCTTTGGCCTGGTACAGTCTTAGTTTAGTCCTGGTTTAGTCTCAGTTTTGTCACAGTTTTGTCCTGGTATAGTCCTGGTATAGTCCTGGTTTAGTGCTGATTTAGACCAGGTTTTATCTCGGTTTTGTCTTAGTCCAGTTGTTTTAGTCCAGTTAAGTCCTGGTTTTGTTCTGGTTTTGACTTGGTTTAGTCCAATTAAGTTCTGGTTCAGTACTGGTTTATTCCTGGTTAGTCCTGGGTTTGTCCTGGTATAGTCTTGGTTTAGTCCTGGTTTTGACCTGGTTTAGTCCTGGTTTAGTGCTGGTTTAGACCAGGTTTTGTCCTAGTTTTGTCCTGGTTTAGTCCAGTTAAGTCTTGGTTTAGTCCTGGTTTACTTCTGGATTTAACCTGGTTTGGTCCTGTTTAGTCCTGGTTTAATGCTGCATTGTCACAGTTATGTCCTGGTTTTGCCCTGGTTTTGGCCTGGTATAGTCTCAGTTTAATCCTAGTTTTGTCCCAGTTTAGTCCTGGTTTAGACCTGGTTTAGTCCTGTTTCAAACCTGGTTGTGTTCTTGTTTGTCCTGGTTTAGTCCTGGTTATGTCTTGGCTGAGTCCTGTTTTAGATCTATTTTAGTCGTACTTCAGACCTGGTTTAGACCTGGTTTAGTCCTGGTTTAGTCCTGCATGGGTTAGTTCCAGTTCAGATCTTGTTTATTGAAGTTCTGATCTCGTATAGTCCAGGATAGACTTAGTTTAGTCCTGGTTTTGTTCTGGTTTTGACCAGGTTTAGTCCTGGTTTAATGCTGCATTGTCACAGTTTTGTCCTGGTTTTGGCTTGGTACAGTCTTTGTTTAGTCCTGGTTTAGTGCTGGTTTAGACCTGGTTTAGTCCTGCATCGGTTAGTTCCAGTTCAGATCTTGTTTATTGAAGTTCTGATGTAGTATAGTCCAGGATAGACTTAGTTTAGTCCAGGTTTAGTTCTGTTTAAGACCAGGTTTATCCTCCTGGGACCCGATAGAAAAAAAAAGTGTATTTCAAATTTTTGGTGATTTTCTATTTGGAGGTAAATGAACACCTTAGAATTTACATTTTGTTAATTTTATTTTTATTCATAATATTGTAACATGTCCTCTGTCATGGACTCTAATAGTGTTAAATCCACGTGAAGTTTACAAAAACAGTGTTTTTGATGAGCAACATCTCTGACGCCTCAAAAGTTTTTAAGACTCCCTTTTAATTTCTTTTTTATTTTATTTTATTTTATTTATTGATCTAGTTTAGATATGGTTTAATCCTGGTTTAGACCTGGCTTAGACCTAATTTAGACCTCTTTTATTCATGATAAAAGGAGAAATTCAATTTGTCAACTGGACAAAGTTTGTTTGGTCGAAAACGTTTCGCCGCTCATCCGAGAGGCTTCGTCAGCTCTGGTTCTAGTGCTGGTTAGACCCTGTTTATATCTAGCTGCAGGGAGGAGCTCACTACACTGAAAAAGCTCTGAAACTATCTCAACTAATCTGTCTCTTTGTTTTTCAAATTTCTCTGGCGTCTAGTTTAGCCTCCCTATTCAAGCCTAACGACCGTCTCCACCCCTCTGCCCTGGATTGTCTGCCCTAATGTTTCTTTGTCTGTTTTTGACTTGGTTTGAGAATCGAATTATAAATGGGAGACAAGTTATGTCTAACTCCCCCATTTCTGTTTAACGACGGATTCTCTTTTTTGACAAAAATTGCCTCTTTAACCCCCCTCTCAAACCAGTTCTTTTCCCTGGCTAAGATCTGAACCTCACTGTCCTCAAAAGAATGGCCTGTGGCTTCTAGGTGAAGATGTACGGCAGATGACGGTCCACTCTGGCACGCCCACCTGTGTTGAAATTTGAAAAACAAAGAGACAGATTAGTTGAGATAGTTTCAGAGCTATTTCAGTGTAGTGAGCGCCTCCTAGGGCTGAATAGATATGCTAATACTAGACGCCAGAGGAATTCGTAAAACAAAAGAGACAAATTAGTTGAGATAGTTTCAGAGCTATTTCAGTGTAGGGAGCTCCTCCCTGCAGCTAGATATAAACAGGGTCTAACCAGCACTAGAACCAGAACTGACGAAGCCTCTTGGATGAGCTGCGAAACGTTTTCGACCAAACAAACTTTGTCCAGTTGACAAATTGAACTTCTCCTTTTATCATGGATTCTACCTGGACGACTGAGGGACTCTTCACGCATCTTTTATTCATGGTTTAGACCTGACTTAGATCTGGTTTAGTCCTAGTTTAGACTTGGTTCAGTTCTGGTTTAGTCCTGTTTTGTCTCGGTTTATTCCTGCTTTGGGTTTTAATTAGTCCTGGTTTAGTCCCAGTTTAGAGCTGGTTTAGTTCTGGTTTAGTCCTAGTTTAGACCTGGTTCAGTTCTGGTTTAGTACTGCTTTGCCCCAGTTTATTCCTGATTTGGTTCTGATTTAGTCCTTGTTTAGTCCTAGTTTAGACCTGGTTCAGTTCTTGTTTAGTCCTAGTTTAGACCTGGTTCAGTTCTTGTTTAGTCCTAGTTTAGACCTGGTTCATTTATTTATGTATTTTTTAATCATAGTGCAGCCACAAACCAGAGTCTCAAACACTTAAAAGACGATGTCCACTACAAAGGACACAAATGAATATATCAAATACTTGGTCTTGACTGCTTATACTGGGTTTTATCTCGTATATAATTCTGTATTTAATAAAATAAGGTTATGGTTAAGGTTAGTTTTTATTGTCCCTGTAGGGAAAATGTCCTCTGCATTTGACCCGTCCTTCGGTGTCTCTGGGAAAATCCTGTCAGGAGCAGAAAGAAGAAGAAGAAGAAGAAGAAGTGAACTTTATTGATCTCACACTGGAGAAATTCTTCTCTGCATTTTAACCCATCCTATATATATATACATATATTAGGAGCAGTGGGCAGCACACACATTAGGGCGCCCGGGGACCATCTCCATGAGCTTCGGCTTGGTCAGGACCTAAGCTGGAGGTACCTATGGTGCATGTTTTGGGTTGGTGGGGGAAACCGGAGTGCCCGGAGGAAACCCACCCAGACACGGGGAGAAACATGCAAACTCCACACAGAAAGGCCCAGGCGACCCAGGGATCGAACCCAGACCATGCATGCAAACTCCACACAGAACACACACGGAAAGGCCTGGGTGACCCGGGGATCGAACCCGGAACCTTCTTGCTGTGAAGCAAGAGCGCTAACCACTCTGCTACCGTGCCGCCAAAAAGTCTCATCGGCAGGGGAGTTGAACCAGAAACCCTCTAGCTGTGGGGCGAGTTCTCCGTGCTGCTAAATGAACAGCTCTTGAAGTAACTTTCCCAGTGTAGATACGATTTTGTTCTTTGTCCGTTTAGTCCTGGTTTAGACCTGGTTTCGTGCCAGTTTAGACGAGGTTTAAAACTATTTCAGACCTAGTTTCGTCCAGGTTGTGTCCAGGTTTCCTGCTGGTTTAGTCCAGTTTAGACCAGGTTTTGTCTTGGTTTTGTCTTGGTTTGGTCCAGTTAAGTCCTGGTTTAGTCCTTCTTAGTCCCAGGTTTGTCCTAGTATAGTCTTGGTTTAGTCCTGGTGTAGTTCTGGTTTTGACCTGGTTTAGTCCTGTTTAGTCCTGGTTTAGTCCTGGTTTAATCCTGCTTAGTCCCGGTTTTGTCCTGATATAGTCTTGGTTTAGTCCTGGTTTCGACCTGGTTTTGACCTAGTTTAGTCCTGTTTAGTCCTGGTTTAATGCTGCATTGTCACAGTTTTGTCCCGGTTTTGGCCTGGTACAGTCTTAGTTTAGCCCTGGTTTAGTCTCAGTTTAATTGTAGTTTTGTCCCAGTTTTGTCCTGGTATAGTCTTGGTTTAGTCCTGTTTTAGTGCTGGTTTAGACCAGGTTTTGTCCTAGTTTTGTCCTGGTTTAGTCCAGTTAAGTCCTGGTTTCGTCCTGGTTTAATCTTGCTTTGTTCTGGTTTTGTCCTGGTATAGTCTTGGTTTAGTCCTGGTTTAATGCTGCATGGTCACAGTTTTGTTCCAGTTTTGGCCTGGTATAGTCTTAGTTTAGTTCTGGTTTAGTTCTGGTTTAGTCTCAGTTTATTCCTAGTTTTGTCCCAGTTTTGTCCCGGTATTGACCTGGTTTAGTCCTGGTTTAGTGGTGGTTTTGTCCTGGTTTAGTCCACTTTAGTCCTGGTTATGTCTTGGCTGAGTTCTGTTTTAGATCTATTTTAGTTGTACTTCAGACCTGGTTTAGTCCTGGTTTAGTCCTGGTTTAATCCCAGTTTAGCAAAAACAACAAACCCTCTATTAAAAGCTAAATTCTGGTCACCGCGGGACTCTCCAAATGGACAAACAGATGATTATCGGCTCAAATCTGCCGCACAAACCTGGAGTCCCGGGCCCGGGCGGCGCAGAGGTAAACAGAAGAGACGTACGCAAACAAGAAAAGCCCCGAGAGCCGTTCAGCCAATCACAATCACCCCCCGATGGGTCTTTACAGCGGAGGAGGAGCCTGCACAGATGCCTGACGACAATGGACGGTTTTAGGTCAAATACAGGAAAAAATGTCTTTTGTTGATTCATTTTTACTGTGATTTTGACTGTATCTTATGTCTTGAAATGTGGCTGTCCATAAAAAGCTTTGGCACAGTCTTAAAGCCACACTAGGTAACTTTTTTGCCAAGAAAAAAGGGTCAGGGACGGTTACGGCAGGGTTAGGTTAAACGTTCATTGCATATTTTTTCTGGTGGAGGGTCCGTCAAACGCTTTTCTCCATCGAGATTGCTTTATTGCTTTGTCTGGAATGTTCCACAGTATGGTACTGAACCTTTCTATCGTCATGGAGACCAAAACAGACCAAGTTACAGGTCAGATCTGTGGAGAGGCGACCCCGCTCACAGTCAGAACGTCTGTTTGTCGAGGTATTTTTGAGCTCTGAAACCACCTGTGATTGAATAAATGTAAAGTAGAGCTGTTTAATGTCACACTGTGGAACATTCCAGGCAGAGCGATCACGTCTCCATAGAAACGAGCAGGTGACGGACCCCCAACCAAAAAGTTACATAGTGCGCCTTTAAAACATCGTAAATGAAAAATAAAAAAACATGCTTTTATTTCAGTGTATTTTGTTTGTCTGGAAAAAATGTTACATATTGTGGCTTTAAGCTTACAAGAACATTGAGAATATAAATCTGAATTAAAGTTATACTGTGTCACTTTTTGGCAGGGGTGTTCTATCTGTTTCCATTGAGATTTTTTATTTTTTATTTTTTACTGTTGTTTTTTGACAGTTTAGTCCCAGTTTAGACCTGGTTTAGTTCTATAGTTTGGACTCGGTTTAGTCCCAGTTTAGACCTGGTTTAGTTCTATAGTTTGGACTCGGTTTAGTCCCAGTTTAGACCTGGTTTAGTTCTATAGTTTGGACTCGGTTTAGTCCCAGTTTAGACCTGGTTTAGTTCTATAGTTTGGACTCGGTTTAGTCCCAGTTTAGACCTGGTTTAGTTCTATAGTTTGGACTTGGTTTAGTCCCAGTTTAGACCTGGTTTAGTTCTATAGTTTGGACTTGGTTTAGTCCCAGTTTAGACCTGGTTTAGTTCTATAGTTTGGACTTGGTTTAGTCTCATTTTAGACCTGGTTTAGTTCTATAGTTTGGACTTGGTTTAGTCCCATAGTTTGGACCTGGTTTAGTTCTATAGTTTGGACTTTTGCCTGACAAAATGTTACATACTGTGGCTTTAAGTTTACAAGAACACTGAGAATATACATTTGAATTAAAGCTATACTGTGTCACTTTTTGGGCAGGTCTGTTCTGTCTGTTTCCATGGAGATCGTCTTGTTTTACCCATCTATTTAGTGTTTATTTTACTTCATGTTAGATTTATGGGTCGCCTCTCCACAGATCTGACCTGTAGCTTGGTCCGCTGTGTCTCCGTGGTGACATGAGATAAGTTTAATGCCACACTTTGGAACATTCCTTTGGTGAAGTTTCTTAGCAGAGCAGATTATTAAAGATTTTCGCCCGGAGCGGAGTAAAGGTTGGCCAAGAAAACAGTGGGTCCTTTTCACTTTGTTTATTCTGAAATGTCACAGAGAAAAAGTCAAAACAAACTCCAAAAACAGAGGAGAGGAGAGGAGGAGGAGGAGAGAGGGAGGAGAGGAGGAGGAGAGGAGGAGGAGGAGAGAGGGAGAAGGAGAGGAGGAGGAGAGAGGGAGGAGAGGAGGAGGAGGAGAGAGGGAGGAGAGGAGGAGGAGAGAGGGAGGATGAGAGGAGGAGAGCGGGAGGAGAGGAAAGGAGAGGAGAGGAGAGAGGAAAGGAGGAGAGGGGGAGGAGAGAGGGAGGAGAGAGAAGAGGAGAGGAGGGAGGAGGAGAGAGAGAGGAAAGGAGGAGAGGGGGAGGAGAGAGGAGAGGGAGAGGAGAGAGGGAGGAGAGAGGAGAGGAGGAGGAGAGAGGGAGGAGGAGGAGAGGAGAGAGGGAGGAGGAGAGGAGAGAGGGAGGAGGAGAGAGGGAGGAGAGAGAGGAGAGATGGAGGAGAGATGGAGGAGAGAGGGAGGAGAGGAGAGAGGAGAGGAGGAGAGAGGGAGGAGAGGAGAGAGGAGAGGAGGAGAGAGGGAGGAGAGGAGGGAGAGAGGGAGAGGAGAGGAGAGAGGGAGAGGAGAGGAGAGGAGAGGAGAGGAGAGGAGGAGGAAGCGAGGAGGAGGAGAGGAGGAAGAGAGGAGAAAGGGACGAAGAGGAGGAGAGGGAGGAGAGGGAGGAGAGGGAGGAGAGAGAGGAGGAAGAGAGGATAAAGGGAGGAGGAGGAGAGGAGGAGAGAAGGAAGAGAGGAGGAGAGAAGAGAGAGAAGAGAAATACCAGGAGGAGAGGTGAGAAGGAGGTGAGAAGGAGGTGAGGAGAGGGGGAGAGGGGGAGGGAACAGAGGAGAGAGGGATGAGAGTGGGAGGAAGAGGACAGAAAGGAGAGAAGGAGGAGGAGGACAGGGCTGTGGACAAACAAACAAACAGAACATGTCACATGTCAGAGTCCAGTGTGAAAAACAACAGAAACAAGTCCACAGACAGAGAGAGAGAAGGGGAGAGAGAGAGAGAGGAGAGAGAGAGAGAGAGAGAGAGGAGCCCAGACTTATCAGGTTATAAAACATTACAGTGTGTCAGATGCCCTCCCATTACCATCCCGTTTGTTCTACGTTCTACTTTTAGCCTCATTTTATACCAAGTCCTGGTTTAGATCTGGTTTAGTCCCAAGTCTAGTTAAAGTTTAAACCCGTTTTAGCCTTAGTTAATTTGTTTTTATGTCCTCTTTGGGTCTATTTCTAAAAGACCTCATTTAGTTCTAGTTTACACCTGGTTTAGCCTCAGTTTAGTCCCAATTTAGACCTGGTTTAGCCCAAAAGTTTGGACTTGGTTTAGTCCCAGTTTAGACCTGATTTAGTTCTACTTTAGTCCTGATTTAGTCCTATAATTTAGACCTGGTTTAGTCCCAGTTTAGACCTGGTTTAGTTCTAGTTTAGACCTGATTTAGTCAGTTTGTGTCAGTTTGGCTCATGTGCAGTGGACCAAAGCATGCAGTTTTTAATAGGACCAGAGCTTAAGAGCCTTTCGACCTGGTTTAGTTCTGATTTAGACCTGATTTAGTCCTGGTTTAGTTCTGGTTTAGTTCTCATCAGACTTTTCGAGTGCTCATATCTCTTCTGTATATGTCTGTGTGTCAGTTTGGCTCATGTGCAGTGGACCAAACCCTGTAGTTTTTAATAGGACCAGAGCTTAAGATCCTTCACATTTCTCCTCGCGCTTCAACTTGTCACCGCGTAATCCCCGGGTAAAGTGTTATGTAGCAGGATTAGCGTCGCCGCGGACCCAGATTCTCAAATTATCAACTGAAAAGCGCGCTGAATGATGGGGCTAATGGGGAAGAAATTAAACTAACGCAGAACAGGCTGAAAATGGCCCCGAAGAGCAGCAGATGAAACGAGAACCAAAGAACCAAACAAGATCTGAGGGACTTTTCGTTTGAGGATGAAATCGTAACGAGACTCTGACCCCAAATGGCTTTAATACTGATTTATTAAAGAGGCTCTACCCATTTCCCCCGTGTTTCTGAGCAGAATGTGAGCAGAATGTTACCCCAGTCCAGATGTGTTGTATAAGCAGATTATGAGGTCAATTATAAAACGTTTTATTGTTCGAGATACTTGTATGTTACAACTATCTCGGGGTCTTGTTCTCGGGTGAGGGGAGGATGGAGCGTGAGATTAGCAAGTCAACGGTTCTTCTGATCCTAAGCATTTCATTGCATTGTTGATTCTGCATATGACAAATAAACAATCTTGAATCTTGAATCTTGAGATCGACAGGCGGATCGGTGCAGCGTCGGCAGTGATGCAGTCGCTGTACCGGACCGTTGTGGTGAAGAGGGAGCTGAGCCAAAAGGCAAAGCTCTAGATTTACCGTCGATCTACGTTCCTCCCCTCACCTATGGTCATGAGCTCTGGGTAATGACCGAAAGGACGAGATTGCGGATACAAGCGGCCGAAATGCAAAGTGACTCGCTGCTCCCTTAGAGATAGGGTGAGGGGCTCAGTCATAAGGGAGGAGCTCGGAGTAGAGCTGCTGCTCCTCCACGTGGAGAGGAGCAGCTGAGGTGGCTCGGGCATCTGTTCTGGACACCTCCTGGACGCCTCTCTAAGGAGGTGTTCTGGGCACATCCCACCGGGTGGAGGCCCCGGGGAAGACCCAGGACACGCTGGAGGGACTATGTCTCCCGGCTGGCCTGGGAACGCCTTGGGGTCCCCCCGGAGGAGCTGCAGGAAGTGTCCAGGGTGAAGGAAGTCTGGAGCCGTGTCTCAATTCTCAGAGTGCACAGTTCGGAGCGTGGTTTGAAGAGGGCTCAGACTGCAGTCAAGGCTGTGCATACTTGCTGCATGGGCGTCGGCACAGAAGTAGCACGCAGTGCATGCTGGGATATATAAGTGCGCGAAGTGTGCTTTTTCATGCACTTGGTCCACACCCCGATTTCCATGGAAACGACTGTGGTCTTCAGTTCGCGCGTTAACTGTGCATGGGACAAAAAAAGAAATGGGACAGCAGTCGTCGCACCAGATGTGACGCACATGCTCTTAAAACCACACTCCGAACCGTGCACTCCGAGAATTGAGACACAGCTTTGGAGTCCCTGCTTAGACTGTTGCCCCGGCGACCTGGCTCCGGATAAGCAGAA
>JAVJIX010000284.1:662500-724921 GCA_036785185.1 Paratrypauchen microcephalus | reverse complement strand
AACAATCTTGAAAAATCTTGAGAGCGCAAAGTGCAGAAGATTGGAGACGAGCATATTGTGATGGCAAAGGTTTTTAAGGTGTTAAGTACGAGTATTTTGCTTTTTATTATTCACGTTTTGCAAAGATTAAAATATGAACATCGTCTTTCCGCCTCCGTCGCCTCCTTTCCTCTGTTCACCCTGGTCGGTCACTACTTTAGGTAAACTTTTAGGTCCTCTCTCCTTTCTCCTCATCTCTCTCTCTCTATGCTCTCCTCTTTCTCTCTTCTCTCTCTCTATGGCTCTCCTCTTTCTCCCTGCTCTTCTCTCTCTACATTTATTATTTCACATCGATCTCTTGCTCTTTTTGCTCCTTATTCTGAAACATGTGGCTGTGGCTCCAACAGTGTCTCCACCACCGAGTGTGGACTGAATGAAAACTGCTTTGTAGAGCTTTGGGCCGTATAAAGATTCATTCATTCACTGAAACACAGTTCAAACCTCGTCCATATTAAAGCACAAATACAAAAAACATTCAATAATATGTGTATTTATTTGTGACTAACGGTGCTCCACACACATTTAAACTCTGTCCACTTCATGTGCAGAAGCTGTTTGTGCTTTTGTCTTTGTCACTGTGGAACTCGGCAGGTAAGTTCACCTTGTGGATCAATAAAGTGTAAATGTGTCCAAAATCCAAGTGCCTTCAGTCTGAGATGAGAAAAAACATGAGACATGTTCGGACCCAGAGGGAGTTCGCTGTCAGCAGTATCATGTGCTTCACGGAGACCTGGCTTCATACAAACTTCCCGGACAACAGCGCATCTGTACCCGGCTTTAAGACGGTGTGTGCGGACAGAGACTCGCTCCTTTGCTATAAGAAGAAGGGCGGCGGGATTGCTGTTTTGGTGAATGAGAGGTGGTGTAATCCTGGCCATATTACTGTGAAGGAGCATATCTGTGTGCCGGACATTGAACTTATGGTTGTGGGAATGCGTCCATATTATTTACCAAGGGAATTTACTTCTTTCCTGTTTATCAGAGTTTACATCCCTCCCTCGGCAGACGAAGAGGGATCCCGGGACAGAATACACACAGTGGTCACTGCGCTGCAGTCAAAGTATCCTGAGGCATTACTACTGATTTCTGGGGACTTTAATCATGCCACATTTGACAGTGTTTTACCCACATTTCAACAGTATGTGGATTGCAAAACCCGGGACAATAAAACTCTGGATTTACTGTATGCTAATTCCAAGGAGGCATACTGGGCCACTGCCCTGCCCCCACTGGGACGATCAGACCACCATGAGTGCGTGCACATGGTAGGATCGGATTAGGATCAGATTGGATTTCTCCCGTTACTCGTCGGGTGGTCTGTCGTCCAATCCAAGTGCACATGAAGCGCGCACAAACGGATTCAGGTCAGCGACCTGGCCGAGTCCGCAACGCTATGTGGCGCTGTAGTCTAACTACTGCCGGGTGATAAAACACAACAAACTAAGATGGCGCTCGAGGAGTTTGACGGAGCAGCATTGGTGTACGTGTTGTGCATTCTTTCTTCACAGCTATGATTTCATCGGACTTTTCCGGCAACAATCGCTACTTATGACGGTGAAAATTCCACGCATGTGCAGTACGCCAATCCAATCCGATATCGTGCACAAGGCGGCATCAAGCGGATTACTCTCGGCCTAACCCAGGGGTTCCAGTTGGATTCGACAAACCAATCCCTATACGATCCTTAGCCTGTGCACATGAATTCGATGCGATCCCAATCTGTTTGCAATGGGATTACACTCGTCCATGTGCACACAGTCAATATGTCCCTGCAGTGAAGAGGCAGCCTGTGACCACCAGAACTGTGAGAAGTTGGAGCGACGAAGCCATCAATGCCCTCCAGGACTGCTATAGGACCACGGACTGGAATGTGCTCTTCTTACCCCATGGGGACCACACTGACAGCATGACGGAGTGTATCACAGATTACATCAACTTCTGTGAGGATACGGCCGTCCCCACATGCACTGTTCGCTGTTACCCCGACAACAAGCCCTGGATCACCAGCAAGCTGAATGCTCTATTCAGTAAGAAGAAGTGGGTCTTTATCTCTGGTGATAAGGACGAGTAGAAGAGAATACAGCAACAGCTAAAAGTCCAACTGAGGCAGGGGCAGGAGGCTTATGTGAGGGAGTTGGAGGCTAAACTCAAACAAAATAACACTAGAGAGGTCTGGAGGAAATGAAAGCTATTTCTGGTCTCTCCAGACATAAACAGCAGGACAATAGCCCAGTCAGGTCAAACTTACTTAATTGTAATGTAAATGTAAATCTTAATTTACATTTTAATCGCTTCTCTACTACCAGCACCTCCCAGACGCCAAACTCACACCCCTACTCAGACCACTCATCAGCCCATCATCTCTGCTCCCACACCTGCCCCCACCCCCACGGAGAAACCAGCTCTATCTCCTTGTCACGTGGGCAGGTGAGAAGGCAGCTGGAAAAAGTCCACCAGAACAAGTTTCCAGGACCTGAAAAAACCAACCCCCGTGTGCTAAGAACTTGTGCAGCACAGCTCACTGGGGTCCTGCACTTTCTCTTCGCACTGAGTCTGAAACTTGAAAGGCTAGTGACACTTTAGAAGACCATAGACGGAAGTATAAATGATCAGAGCTCATGTGCTCAGGAAGTGAATTGAGCCTGGGGGTCAAGTGTTTCCTTCGAGTTCTGGGTGAACTGACTTCTACTGAAAAAACGCCTCTCTCTGTAACTGCTGCTGTCAGGATCCTCATTCTGAACCCGCTCTTCATGATCCTCGTCATGACCTCTTCCTCAGCTACTGAGTTTTTTGTGATCTACGTTTCCTATGGATTATTTTCTACTTCCTGTTTTTCTGCTCTCCAGAGATCCCGCCGCCTGCTCCAGCCAGACACTCACCCACTCCCAGCCTGATATCTACCCGCTCCAGCCACATTCCAGCCTGCATCCCGCTTCTGGAAAATAAATTCACCTTTTCCTTTTTCCATTGGTCTGTGTCCATTTTTGGGTCCCTCCATTGCTGTGCCACAACAGAACAATCTGGACAAATGACCCAGTTGTTCTGGCTCTGGCCACAATAGGGGTCAGAGTGGGCCATCATCAGTAAATTCTGGAAGTGACTGAAAGACTCAGTGAGTTTTCTGTTAATGTGACTCAACTTACCTCAAAATGAGTCGGCTCGCTGCTCAACTCTGAGCTATGTTGCAATCGCCACCTGCTGGTCAACCTCAAGCGACTGCTCCCCTCTAGTCCAGCCTCCGATCCAGCCCCTCATCCCGTCTGCTCGTGAGCCACACATTCCCTACTCCAGAGCGCTGCTCCGGTGATCTTGGAGCTTGGTGGCCATTTTCCTCCTCCAGTGCTCCCCGGGTGTTCGACCAGCGACCCAAACCTACTGCACAGATAAGACTCCAACTTGCATTTTTACTTGGTCTACTCACTGGCAGAGCTGCTTTTGTCAAATGACATTCACTTCAGATTATAAATCAGATGTTCCGTCCTGTTGTGGAATTTCTAGACTCCAAAAAAAGAAGTGAAAAGTTTTCTTGAATCAAGGAGTGTGATTTATTGAAGCATTTGTGCACACAATCCCAAAAACTCCCTGTCCCTGACAGAGTCGTCTGCATCCCTAAACTGTGACAGAACAATCCATCCAGAGGTCTTTATACCCCACGGGGGCATAAGGCACAGGGATGATCCACACACATATGATAAGACCTAGTCTCATCCGAGAACAGGTCAACACAAGGCTGGAGTCAAGCAATCAGGAGAACAACAAGCTGGGATTGATATAAACAATAGACTGGGATGAGGGAGCACAAGGCCAGAGTGTTGGACATGGGAAAAGAGTTCGAATTACAACGAGAGAACAGTTAGAGAACAGTTAGAGAACAGTTAGAGAACAGTTAGAGAACAGTTAGAGAACAGTTAGAGAACAGTTAGAGAGCAGTTAGAGAGAACAGTTAGAGAACAGTTAGAGAAAAGTTAGAGAGCAGTTAGAGAACAGTTAGAGAACAGTTAGAGAACAGTTAGAGAGCAGTTAGAGAACAAAGTTAGAGAACAGTTAGAGAGCAGTTAGAGAACAGTTAGAGAACAGTTAGAGAAAAGTTAGAGAGCAGTTAGAGAACAGTTAGAGAACAGTTAGAAGAGAACAGTTAGAGAACAAAGTTAGAGAGCAGTTAGAGAACAGTTAGAGAACAGTTAGAGAAAAGTTAGAGAGCAGTTAGAGAACAGTTAGAGAACAGTTAGGAGAACAGTTAGAAAACAGTTAGAGAACAGTTAGAGAGCAGTTAGAGAACAGTTAGAGAACAGTTAGAGAACAGTCAGACAACAGTTAGAGAACAGTTAGAAAACAGTTAGAGAACAGTTAGAGAGCAGTTAGAGAACAGTTAGACAACAGTTAGACAACAGTTAGAGAACAGTTAGAGAACAGTTAGAGAACAGTTGGAGAGAGATGAATCAGTTTCATGTTTTTTCTTGAGTTTTCAGACTATATCAACACTTTTTTGTCAGTGTTTGCTAACGTGTGTCACCATCTAACCATGCAGCTAAAACTTTGGTCCAGTGACACAATTGAATTTTCTTTTGCTTTTAATAAACCACACAAAATAATTGTGTTTTTTCAACTGATTGTGAGCTGGAGAGTGATTTAGTCCCTGAATCGAGGACACATGAGCTTCAGATGAGACAGAGACAGAAGGGTTTTCTCAAATATTTGATTTGACACTTTATAAAGTTCTGGTCCCGTACACATATAACACCCACACATATCTCTCACACTAGACATTTATCTTAATCCACACACTTTGAAGTGAGGCTCATGTCTGCAGGCTTTTTCTGTCAAACTCCACAATTAACATCGCTTTTTTTGTTCACTCATGTAAAAATACATAGAAAAATGTTGGACTATTTTACACTGAGGAGAGTGAGTCTGTGGAGCTTACAGAGACACTGAGGAACCATAAGGCCAAGAGCCTAAACCCAGGGGAGCAGAGTGTGAGTGAATGTGGTGTTGAAGGTGTGGAGGTGGGTCAGATGGTCAGAGGAGACTGTGGTAGAAGGACAGAGAGCCAGCAGGACAGTCCACAAACACTGCTACTGTCCCAGAAAGAGGAGGACCAGGGGTGAGGGAGGAGGGTTTGTTTTTTTATTATGAAGAACAGAGAGAAACCACCTTTAGAACACTTCAGAGTCCAGGACTGATCATTGAATCCAAAAAAATTGTCAACATCACGCTTCTTTCCTTCTTGATTCTTCTGTAAGAAACTGATATATAAACCTCTCCACTCCACTGGACTTCCCAGTAACAGCGACCAGTCAGACTCAGTGGAACACAGAACCTGAGACCAGGCAAATCTGTCCTGATGATCTGGATACGGCTGCTCCACTATCACACATGTCACCTTCTTGTTGTTGTCAGACAGTTTGAGGTTTCTGTGAGCTGTGTTTGGATCCAGAGTGAGATCATACAGAAATCTGATGGACAGAAGACACAACACAGCAGCAGTTAGTCCCCTGTCCACTCTCAACATGTGAGAAGACATACATTTGTGACCGACTATGCAAAACCCATCAAAGTTGCTCAGAGCAAATCTGAGAAAATCGAGTTAGAAGTTTTGTTGTTTTTGTTTTTTTTTCAAAATGTGTGATTTTTTTTTTTTTTTTTTTTTTTTTTCAGAATGTACTAGTTGAGATCATGAGGAAGTCACTCCATTTTTCAGATAACAGCATTGGTTTCTTTAAAAGCATACATTTCATCTTTGTAATTGGCTCGTTTTTCTGAAAGAATCAGGTCGCGTGTAAATTATCATAATTCCCATACTGGCACTACTGGCCATTCACGTGACGATTAGCACTCTTTTTTCTTTTCTTTTTCCTCCAATCAGCTGTGTACTTGAACCAAAAACCTTGTGGTGACTTAATCTGCATAGCTGCAGTAATTTCATTATTGAATGAAGATGGACCAAGCAAATTTTTTGCGGATGAGCTGAATCGTGGTTGTTTGTGGGCCTTTGCACAGAGGAGCTGGATCGTAAGATATCAGATGCTATATCTACAGTAACATTTGAAGAGGATAAGAAGAGTGAAATGGAGAAAATCCGTAACTTTGACTGTAAAAGGAGATCTCTCTCCCTCGGGGCAGGTTCATGTAGCCTCAAACCTTCTCCAGAGCTTATGTACAGAATGCGATCGGATTCTTTAGCTGCAGAAAAACAGTGGCAGGATACGCGAATAATTGAACAACGAGGCAAGCGGTATTTACATCGGAGGTGACCACATCCAGCAGAAAGCCCCGGACAAAAAGTAAGCGTCCCCGAACTACATAATACTGGAGGTGTGTGCCTCTAAACTTTGACACTACAGACTTTAGGACATGTTTAAGTACTATAAGTTTTGGGTGGTCATTGTCACGTAGAAACAAGAGGGATGACCCAAAATGCAGAACTGCTGTTTAAGTTCTTTAATAACAAACAAAGACAACAAAACAAGAGATCTGAAAACAGTCAGAATGGTCTGGGGTCACGAAGGCAAGGGCAGTTCGAGGGGTCAGGTGGAGGCAGCCCAGGGAAATCCAATGGCTGTAGAGATATATTAGCAAGTCCTGGAAGCTTTAACAATGTCCACAATGGAGATAGCAGTGAACTTAGATGAGATGTCTGAAAATTAACTTGGATGAGGAGCAGGGCTGAGATCTGGCGGCAAGCTCCCTGAACGGAAAACTGTGTCCAACAGAGCTGCAGAAGGGGTACAGGAGAACGTCCACCCTGGACGAAGAGATGTGTCCAGCGGTGGCACACGAACAGTAGCAGGCAGGTTGAGGTCAGGAAACTCCAAAAGAGGCTCCAGCGGAACAGAATTCAGGGGTTGTGGGCAGTCTGTAATGGCAATGGGAACCAGTGGATCTTGAGAAGGAGATGGGAGTTGAGGTGGAGGAAGGAGGGCTGAACAAGGAGGGCTGGGCTGCCACCTGCAAGCCCCATGTCTCCTCCTTGTGATTCTTCGGGAGGTGGCAGACTCCTGCAATGAGGGGGGAGCTGTTTGACAGTCTGGTGGATGAAGCTGTTTGACAGTCTGGTGGAGTGGGCCCAGAGACTCTGGTACCTTCTCCCCGAGGGCAGGAGGCTGAAGAGGTTGTGTGAGGGGTGGCTCAGGTCATCCACATTGTCGGACGCTCTGCGGGTGAGGCGGGAGTAAAAACTGTCCAGAGGGAGGGCAGAGAGACACCAGTGATCCTCTCAGCTGCATTCACTATGCGCTGCAGGGCCTTCCTGTTTTCTGTTCAGTGCAGCTCCCGTACCAGCTCCCGTACACAG
Organism: Paratrypauchen microcephalus; assembly: GCA_036785185.1. Lineage (NCBI taxonomy): Eukaryota > Metazoa > Chordata > Actinopteri > Gobiiformes > Gobiidae > Paratrypauchen > Paratrypauchen microcephalus. Next base: position 717,588 of record JAVJIX010000284.1, on the reverse strand, counting down.
TGATGCAGCTGGTCAATGGTGCCTCGGTAGAAGGTGGTCATGATGGGTGGGGGGCTCCAGCTCTCCTCAGTTTGTAGAGGAAATAGAGGTGCTTCTGAGCCCTCTTTGCCAGTGATGCAATGTTCTCTGTCCAGGAGAGGTCTTCACTGATGTGCACCCCCAGGAATTTAGTGCTGCTCACTGTCAGTTTTTCAGAAGGACATCAAAAAAACGGCCGTAGGCCTAAGTTGAAGTTATAGGCACTTTAATCTTAGCTCAAGCAACATACAGGACTCATGATGACACAAGGACACATCTCTCTCGTCTCACCATCGTGTCCCATCATCTCACACAAAGCTGCGAATGTGAGTGGCTTATATACTGAACAAAGAACAACATTAAAGGGGGAGGGGGTTGAATGTGTCTGAGGTTTGAGGTGTGTCTGTGCTCTCTGGCGATGGGGGTGGTGGCGTCAAAGCAGGTGTAGAAAGCGTTGAGGTCGTCTGGAAGGTTGTCTGAGGCTCTGATGGTGTTGGAGCTGGAGCTGGTCCTGAAGTCTGTGATGTGGTGCAGATATTGCCACGTCCTCCTGGGGTCGGCAGAAGAGTAGAAGCTCTCTCTCTTCTCTCTGTGTTGCCTCTTGGTCGCTCTTATGGCCTTCTGCAGTCGGTACTGTGCCGCTTTGTACTCTGCCTCGCCGCCAGATCTAAAAGCAGCAGAGCGAGCGTGCAGCAGGTGCAGTACCTCACTGTTTACCCAGGGCTTCTGATTGTGCTTACTGAGAGCAGCTGTGTAGTCGGCGTGTGGGTGAATGTAAGCAGTGGCCAGACACACACACGTGAATTCCCGTGGTAGACAAAAGGGACGGCATCTTAGCAGTAAAAGCTCCAGATCTGGTGAACAGTCCTTATAAACAGTCCGTACATCTCTACACCACAAGTTGTTAACAAAAATACACACACAACCCCCTGTTGTTTTACCGGAGGCTGCAGTCCGGTCCACTTTATGCAGTGAATGCGTCTCTAGTTGAACAGCGGAGTCCGGGACTTTTTCCGAAAGCCAGGTCTCGCAGAAGATATATGCGCAGCACTTCTGTATTTCTCTCTGCGATGTCATCCTAGCTCGTAACTCATCCAGTTTGTTCTCCAGAGACCGCACGTTCGCCAACAGGAGGCTAGGTAGCAGTCGTCAGCTAGCGTGGGCCTTAAGCCTAGCATGGAGCCCGCCTCTATTGCCTCGCTTGCGACACAGTCTGTGTCACACCTTCCTCGGGTCCGCATGCTCACTCGAGGCTGGTGCTTCGGGGCCTTCCTGGGGGTGGTGGCGAATAAAGGGATCCAGGTCCAGTGGAATAATCCAATCAAAATTAAAACTGTTTGAATTGGCAATGTCCAGTAATGCCTGTCTGCTGTACATTTGCAGTGCATGGCATTTGTGCACTACGTCCAAGACAAAAAGTAACATGCAAAAAATACTAAAAAAGCTAAAAAATCTGCATCCCGGAGTGGAGCTAGCAAATAACACGTCCGCCATGGGGGGGCGCCATGTTATTTGAGATGATTAATGTGTGCCAAGGAATTTGGTCTGAAGCATGAGTGAACAGTTTTGGGAGAGATATGAGGTTTTGCAAGTGAGCTGAAATGTAAGACTGTTGTGCCAATTGAAGTTTTGAGAATGTAATTTCGGTTTCAAGAAATGAACCAAAACAATGGAGAAAAATTGCAAATAAGTCTGTGTCTGCTTCAAATGGACTTCATTCAACACTTACACTTTCTGAGTCCTGGTGTCAACCACTCAGCTCCAGCAGGCTTCAGTCTGAAACACATGACACAAGTCTGAAACTTATGACAAGAGTCTGAAACACATGGCATGAGTCTGAAACATGTGACAAGAGTCTGAAACACGTGATATGAGTCTGAAACATGAATAATGGTGCTGGAGGGTCTGGCTCCAGGACTATAAATGCAGTGACGGTTTCTACACTTGGAATGCACGGATTTGTTTATGTACGAAAGAGGAGCAGAAATGAAACTTTAGTCTGTCGACATCTCCAAAGATCAAAACACTTCCACCTTGTGATGTAATGAAGTGCTACTTTTCAAGTTGAAAGCTACTTTTTACAATTTGTTTAGCAGAGATTGCAAATTCCAGGACAGAAATGATCCAAATGATTCTAGTGAAGGTGTAGGGTGTTTAAAAACACAGTAGAGCACTTCCTGTATTACTACACCCATGGACAAAATTGTTGGTACCCATTAGTTAATGAAAGAAAAACTCACAATGATCACAGAAATAACTTGAATCTGACAGACATTGGTTTTCAACCATGCTTCAACAGAAAAAATAAACTCATGAAACAGGTCTGGACAAAAATGATGGTACCCTAAACTTGTTGCGCAACCTTTCGAGGCAATTACTGCAATCGAGCGATTCCTGTAACTGTCAGTGAGACTTCTGCACCTCTCTGCAGGTATTTTGGCCACTCTCCATGAGCAAACTGCTCCAGTTGTCTCAGGTTTGAAGGGGGCCTTTTCCAGACGGCACGTTTTTCAGGGCTCATAGAAGTCCACTTTAGAATAGTCTAATGTTTTCCTCTTATCCATTGTTGTGTATTTTTAGCTGTGTGTTTTGGGTCTTTGTCCTGTTGCAAGACCCATGACCTGTGACTGAGACCAAGCTTTCTGACACTGGCACATTTCACTCTAAAATCCCTTGATAGTCTTGAGATTTCATTGCCCCCTGCACAGATTTAAGACTCCCTGTGCCAGATGCAGCAAAGCAGCCCCAGAACATAACAGAGCCTCCTCCATTTTTCACAGTAGGGACAGTGTTCTTTTCTTGATATGTTTCATTTTTCCGTCTGTGAACACAAAGCTGATATGCCTTACCAAAAAGCTCTATTTTTGTCTCATTTGTCCATAGGACATTCTTCCAGAAGCTTTGTGGCTTGTCAACATGTAGTTTGGCAAATTCCAATCTGTCTTTTTTTATAATTTGTTGTCAACAATGGTGTCCTCGTCTCCCATTAAGTCCACTTTGGCTCAAACAACAATGGATGGTGTAATCTGACACTGATGTTCCTTGAGCTTGAAGTTCACCTTTAACCTCTTTAGAACTTTTTCTTGGCTCTTTTGTTACCATTCATATTATCCGTCTCATTGATTTGTCATCAGTTTTCCTCCTGCGGCCACGTACAGGGAGGTTGGCTACAGTCCCTTGGATCTTAATTTCTGAATAATATGTGCAACTGTAGTCACAGGAATATCAAGCTGCTTGGAGATGGTCTTACAGCCTTTACCTTTAACATACTTTGTCTATAATTTTCTTTCTAATCTCCTGAGACACTCTTTCCTTTGAATTTTTATTTATTACTTTTGTCAGATTCAAGTTATATCTGTGACCATTATGAGCGTTTCTGTCATTAACCGAAGGGTACCAACAATTTTGTCCATGTGTGTAACATGACATCACAAGAGTGTTTTCTGTTTGAGAGAAGAGCTCAGCATAAATGTGCAGGTTTGTGTGTTAAACATGTGTGAATGAAACAAAACACAACTCCAGGTGTGTTTGTGACGAGGAAACGACATTAGAACAGATCAGAAAATAGTGTAATATGGGCCCTTTAATGCATGTCACAGCTCTAAGGTTTTATATTGATCTGTGTGACTATGTTGAGCTGAGGCCTGAGAATGATCAATACACCACATTCACACTCAGCATCAGGAACTGGTTCATACAGCACATGGGGCATGAAGGACGCAGCATCTCAAGTAGTTTTTGTGCTGAATGGACAGTTCTAATGTTTCTGATTAGAGGAAGAAGCCCACTTTAAGTCACTTTGATTATGATAAAAGGAGAAATTCAATTTGTCAACTGGACAAAGTTTATTTGGTCGAAAACGTTTCGCCGCTCATCCAAGAGGCTTCGTCAGTTCTGGTTAGAGTGCTGGTAAGACACTTGCTTATATCTCGCTGCAGGGAGGAGCTAACTATACTGCAGTTTTTCCGAAACTCTCTCGCCTATTTGTTTCTGTCTTTTGTTTCTCTGGCGTCTAGATTAGCATACCTATTCATCCCTACACGACTGTTTTTCACACCTCTGGCCCTGACCTGGCTAACCCTATTGATTCTTTTGTTTGTTTTGGTTTAGGTTTAAGAATCGAATTATAAATGGGAGACAAATTCTGTCTGACTCCACCATTTCTGTTCAGAGAAGGATTCTCTTTATTGACAAAAATAGCCTCTTTAACTCCCCTCTCAAACCAATTCTTTTCCCTGGCCAAGATCTGAACCTCACTGTCCTCAAATGAATGGCCCGTGGCTTCTAGGTGGAGATGTACGGCAGATGACGGTCCACTCTGGCACGCCCGTCTGTGTTGGTACATCCTCTTGTGAAGTGGCTGTTTTGTTTCTCCAGTGTAGCGCTCACTGCAGTCTTCACTACACTGAATGGAGTAGACCACATTGCTTTGTTTGTGGCTCGGTGTTTTGTCCTTTGGGTGGATGAGTTTTTGTCTTAAAGTGTTTGTGGGTTTGAAATACTGGGATTTCATATTGTCTGAAAATCCTCTGTAGTTTTTCAGAAACGCCGGCCAGGTACGGAATCGCTACCCCTTTCCTCCTGGGTTCGGATTCTCTGTTGTCTTGTTTCTTGCCCTTATCTCTCTTGGTTTTGTTGACAGCCCATTTAGGATATCCACAAACAGAGAGGGCTTCCTGCACATGTTGTTCTTCTTTCTCCTTACCCTCTGTGCTTGTGGGAACCACTTGGGCCCTGTGTTGTAATGTCCGAATAACACCCAGTTTGTGCTGCAGTGGGTGGTGTGAATCAAGAAGCAGGTATTGGTCTGTGTGTGTGGGCTTCCTGAAGACTTCTACTTGGAGTCGCTGGTCTCCTCCTATCGTTACTGCACAATCTAAGAACGTCAATGTGTTATCCTTGGCATCTTCACGGGTGAATTTGATAGTCATAGTCATAGTCATAGTCATAGTTTGCTTTATTGTCGAAAAACAATCATGTACATGTACATAGAATGAATTCGAAATTTCGTTTCCCCACTAACCAGGCAGGACAGTGATAGAGTGGGCTAGGGGAGGGGCCGCTGCACACTGCGCGCGCCGACGACTGGGAGATGCAGAACAGAAAAGATGCAATACAAGTACAATCAGTGACAATTTAACAACATGTAATGACAGAAAAAACAATTGGAGATATAACATAAGGTGATCTTTTTTGTTGGTTACATAAGGAAGGGGTCAGATTGGAAATCAATGAAGTTGATTGAACCGAGAGCAGAGATCAGACCTTTGTAAAGACAGGAATTCTACTATTGTTTCTGTTTCCAGTGACAGTGTAAGAGTGGCTATGTGGCCTTGGCCTTGTTTATGCAGGGAGGCTAAGTCAAAACACAGATAACTGTTTTCGACCGATTTTCACAGGAGAGAATAATAGAATACATTTTTAGAGACCCAGGTAAATAATTTAGACTGAGCTCGGGTGCCAGACCCCCATCTTCATATCGCCATGAAGATTCATGAGAGATCTCATTAGTTCCTCTTGGCGAACAGACTGCGCTGCGTTGGCTTTACACAGTTCTGTCACCATCCCCGTGATGATATCCAAACGTCGAGATGTTTCCTTCGGTTGAAATCCTTCCAAAAGGTCCTCAACCTGTCCCACTTTCTGATGTACTCCTTTCACAAGATCTCCAACCCCTTCACAATGGCTCGAAATTTCGGCAGACAGCTTAGGGCACTCTTTACAAGCTGCCAGTTTACAAATTATGCGATAGATCATGGACAATCCCAGGCCAATTAACAGATGTCCAGCTATCAGATATTCGGATCTACAGAATTTATATGTGCAGTAAAAGGTTCCAAATCTTGAATTTTGATTTTTGAAAAATTATCATCCACATAACGAAACCAGTGTATGGGCAGAGTGCCTGGACTCTTCATGCAACTTTGATTCTTAGTAAAATCCTTTTTACATGTTTGGTGAAAGTCTCTTTCTGTCCACACTAAAGTGGTCCTTACCTGAGAGTGTCCAGTGAGCAGTGGGGGTCCTCCTGTAGAGCAGACAGGAGCTTTACTCCTGTGTCTCCTGGATGGTTGTAGCTCAGGTCCAGTTCTGTCAGATGGGAGGGGTTGGACCTCAGAGCTGAGGCCAGAGAAGCACAGCCTTCCTCTGAGACCAGACAACCTGACAGTCTGAGGACACAGATTATTGTAATCAGTCCATTCATTAGAAACATTCAACCCAAATGAGACAAAGAACAAGTCCCATATCTTTATGTTACTTTATCAAATGTTTTTTTCCAATGCAAATACCAACAGGTTCTGTAATAATAGTGAATAATATGAACCCCTCTGACCTGAGCTGTTCCAGTTTACAGTGAGGACTCTTCAGTCCAACAGACAACATCTTCAGCCCTGAGTCCTTCAAGTCGTTGTTACTGAAGTCCAGGACTGTCAGACTAGAGGACTGGGAGCTGAGGACTGAGGACAGAGCTTCACAGCTTCTCTCTGACAGGTTACAGCTGCTCAGTCTGGAGGAGACAGGAGCTCATTAGAGAAGACCTCAGAACAGAACTGACAGATACATATAGATAGTTCAGATACATCCTTTCACTCCCAATCTCAACAATGAATCTTTAAAGAAAAAAAAGTGATTAATGAAAACAAAACCAGGACTTATTTCTCCTGTCTTGTATTTCTCATCTTTAAACCTGGAGAGTCAGTTCAGTTTTCATGAAAAACAATGTATTTATCCATTTAAAAGAACGACCTAATACATTCTGAATATAAATGTCCTTGTGACACAGTTGAGATGTTCTCATTGGCTCATGGACAGGAGGAGATCAGATACCCTTTCTCATGTTGTTTGTTTTTGTCTTTGCTGTTTTGGCATTGTTTGCCTCCCTTTCTCCCTTCTGTGTGTGTCTCCCCTCCCCACTCCTATTTCTTTCAGTTTATAGATTTAGTCATAGATAGAGATGGAAGACATCATCGCAGCAGGCCTCACTGGGTCAAATATTGTTTATACTGTTGATTTTTGTCAAATATAAATTCAATTATACATGAATTATACATGAACAAAAGCCAGGATAATACAAAATACACTTGTTTGAATGTGGTGTGAACGCGACCGACATCCACAGTCCGCAGTGACAGTACAAGTGGAGTTGGGAAAGAAAATCTGGATCACCTTAAAATCAGCGACATTTCTCCTCCTGCGTCTGCGCAGCTCAGCCCCGGTCTGTCTCATGGACTGTACAGTGGGTACAGAAGTATTCTGACCCCTTAATTTTTTTCACTGTTTGTTATATTGCAGCCATTTTCTAAAATCATTTAAGTTCATTTTAATTTCTCATTAATGTACACACAGCACCCCATCTTGACAGAAAAACACAGAATTGTTGACATTTTTGCAGATTTATTAAAAAAGAAAAACTGAAATATCACAGGGTCATAAGTATTCAGACCCTTTGCTGTGACACTCATATTTAACCTTCACTGGAGTCCAGCTGTGTTTGATTAAACTGATTGGACTTGATTAGGAAAGCCACACACCGGTCTATATAAGAGCTTACAGCTCACAGTGCAGGTCAGAGCAAATGAGAATCATGAGGTCAAAGGAACTCCCTGAAGAACTCAGACACAATTGTGGCAAGGCACCGATCTGGCCAAGGTTACAAAAAATCTACGCTGCACTTAAGGTTCCTAAGAGCACAATGGTCTCCATAATACATAAATGGAAGACTTTGGGACAACCAGAACCCTTCTTAGAGCCAGCCGTCCGGCCAAACTGAGCAATCGGGGGAGAAGAGCCTTGGTGAGAGGTAAAGTAGAACCCAAAGATCACTGTGGCTGAGCTCCAGAAAGTCGACCATCACTGCAGCCCTCCACCAGTCGGGGCTTTATGGCAGAGTGGCCCAATGGAAGCCTCTCCTCAGTGTAAGACACATGAAAGCCCAAGTGGAGTTCGCTAAAAAGAAAAAAAAAACCTGAAGGACTCCAAGATGGTGAGAAATAATACTTTGTTGTGTGATGAGACCAAGATAGAACTTTTGGCCTTAATTCAAGTGGTATGTGTGGAGAAAACCAGGCACTGCTCATCACCTGTCAAATACAGTCCCAAAAGTGAAGCATGGTGGTGGAGCATCAGGCTGTGGAGGTGTTTTTCAGCTGCAGGGACAGGACAACTGGTGGCAATCAAAGGAAAGATGAATACGGCCAAGTTCGGGGATATCCTGGACAAAACCTTCTCCAGAGTGCTCAGGACTTAAGACTGGGCCGAAGGTTCACCTTCCAACAAGACAATGACTCTAAGCACACAGCTAAAATAATGAAGGAGAAGCTTCATAACAACTCCATGACTGTTCTTGTGTGAAAAACTTGTTGCATCATTCCCAAAAAGACTCATGGCTGTATGAGCTCAAAAGGTGCTTCTACTAAATACTGAGCAAAGGGTCTGAGTACTTCTGACCATGTGATATTTCAGTTTTTTCTTTTTTAATAAATCTACAAAAATGTCAACAATTCTGTGTTTTTCTGTCAAGATGGGGTGCTGGGTGTACATTAATGAGAAAAAAAAATGAACATAAATTATTTTAGCAAATGGCTACAATATAACAATCAAAAAATGTAAGGGGTCTGAATACTTTCCGTACCCACTGGATATATAAATGGACATGGCTAACCTGCTAGCTGGCGCATTCCAAATAGGAGGTGACAATCCACATGCGTCTGGCTCCAATTCACTTTCTATTGAAAAGTTATTTTGGTCTTAAAATATGTGACCAACCGCAGCAAAACCTGTCACAAGTCGTCCCAGGCGCGTTTTGAGTTATTCACAGATTCTGAAAGTGTAGATTCTAAGCTTTCCAATTATTTGCATATCCTAAAGTCGCATAGTAACATTGGAGGTGACCACATCAGCAGAAAGCCCTGGACAAAAACTAAGTGTCCCTGATGTTGTTTGTAGGAACACATTTCTCTTTCTTATGGGGTGAGTAAAGTGCCGCTAAACTTTGACACTACAGACTTTAGGACATGTTTAGATACTTCAGCTTTCGTGTGGTCATATTATTTCTGCATCAAAGGGAGATATTTAGCTGAAAGCAGGGGGCTTGTGTAATTGTCAACATTAGTATCATATTACATCTTATTCCAATAGACTAATGCATTGTACTGTATAATGCAGGATTTAGGACATGAAAAAACTGCAGTTTTCCTGTTATACACTGACGTTTTTTTTTTTTGTTTTTTTTTTTTTTTTCAGAAGGGTAAGGAACAGAATACATCCAGAGATGTGTCATATGTGTCACATAATGTGTCATTATGTGTATTTCTTATTCTGCCTTTATGACTTTGACTAAACATATTATCTGGTCTTTGACTAAACATAAAACTGGTCCACCCAAAGGACAAAACACAGAGCCACAAACAAAGCAATGTGGTCTACTCCATTCAGTGTAGTGAAGACTGCAGTGAGCGCTACACTGGAGAAACAAAACAGCCACTTCACAAGAGGATGTACCAACACAGACGGGTGTGCCAGAGTGGACCTTCATCTGCCGTACATCTTCACCTAGAAGCCAAGGGCCAGTCCTTTGAGGACAGTGAGGTAGAGATCTTAGCCAGAGAAAAGAACTGGTTTGAGAGGGGAGTTAAAGAGGCTATTTTTGTCAAAAAAGAGAATCCTTCTTTAAACAGGAATGTGGGAGTCAGACACAGTTTGTCTCCCATATATAATTCCATTCTCAAACCAAAATCAAAACAAACAAAGGAAACAAGGGGGCTAGCCAGGTCAGGTCCAAAGGTGTGAAAATTTTGTTGACAAATTGAATTTCTCCTTTTACCTAAACATATGGGCTCTTTTTTTCATAAAAGCATTTCCAGTTTAACAAAGTACCTTCTAATTCTCATCTGCTGCTGCAGTGATAGTCAGTGATGGGGGAAGGCTTATCTTACTGTCATGCAAATGAGTGAGAAAATCTTCAACACAGCTTTTCTCAGCTCTTTGTTTTCTTATGTGCTGCTTTCAAATGGCCACACATTTTTTAAATGTTCTCAGTTCTAACGCAGGACTTTGTGGACTGGTGTCAGCGGAACCACCTTCTCATCAACGTGGGTAAGACCAAGGAGATGGTGGTGGACTTTCGCAGACGCCATTCTACTGCCCCCACCAGTGAACATCCAGGTAAGGGACATTGAGAGAGTGGACACTTACAAGTACCTGGGTGTTCATCTGAACAATAAACTGGACTGGACTCATAACACAGATGCACTGTACAGGAAGGGCCAGAGTCGGCTCTATCTCCTGAGGAGACTGCGGTCCTTTGGAGTGAGAGGGCCACTCCTGAGGACCTTCTATGACTCTGTGGTGGCATCAGCCATCCTGTACGGTGTGGTCTGCTGGAGCAGCACTGTCACAGAGAGGGAGAAGAAGAAACTGGACAAGGTCATCAGGAAGTCCAGCTCAGTCCTGGGCTGTCCTCTGGACTCAGTGCAGGAGGTGGGGGACAAGAGGGTCCTGGCTAAACTCATGTCTATGCTGGACCATGAGTGTCGCCCCCTGCAGGACGCTCTGTCGGCTCTAGAGAGCAGCATCAGTGACAGACTGATTCACCCTCGCTGTGTTAAAGAGAGATTTTGCAGATCTTTCCTTCCTGCTGCTGTCAGACTGTTCATCTCCATACTATGTCATGTGTCATCTCCATAGTAATAATTACATGTGCAATATTATTTAAAGTCACTTTACCTGCTACTTATTTGTGTAACAACCACTGTCCATCACTGCACTGTTCACAATCATCTGAGTCACTTTATTGTAGTGATATTATATATTACTGAACTGGAGTCACTGTAACTGCTGTTTGGTCACTGCTCAGAATCAAAGACATTTATTGTGCAGCGTTCCTGTGCCTTTTAACCTTACACTGTTTTGTTTTTAGTTGATTGTACAGACTTATTATTATTTATCTTAATTTTTGATGCATGCTCTTTTTTCCAACAGTTTCTGAAACTTGCGTTGTGACACTGCAATTTCCCCATTGTGGGACAAATAAAGGATTATCTGATCTTATCTTATTTCCATGTGTAGGGCATCGTTGGAAAGCTTAGAATCAACACTTTTAGAATCTGTGAATAACTCAAAATGACTGCAGGACGACTTATGACCGGTCACATACTATTTGTATGAACCCGTGCTACATGATCCTAGCCTCGCTTTTTATTTCACTATTTTGTCCCAAATCAACATATGAACATTAAAGATCCCATGACATGGTAATTCTTGATGCTTTTATCAATCAATCAATCAATCAAACAATATATATAAAGCGCTTTTCATACAAAATTGTAGCACAAAGCGCCTTACAGTGGTTAAAGATTAGAAGATTGACCTTTATTGATCTCGCACAGGAGAAGTTGTTTCTATATTTGACCCAGGGACCATCCCCGTAATTTGTTTTGTTGTTTAGGCTTGGTCAGGCCCTAAGCTGGAGGATTTTACCTATGGCGCATGTTTGGGTTGGTGGAGGAAACCGGAGTGCCCGGAGGAAACCCACCCAGACACGGGGAGAACATGCAAACTCCACACAGAAAGGCCTGGTATGGTAATATTTTATGTGAAGCCTTCTTCTCCAAATCAAGCCTTGGTGCATGATAGAGCCTCTTAGAGACAGCCCTATGGAGAATGTGCCTTTTAACGAGCCATTCTGGGCGTGTTCCTTTAATGCAAATGAGGAGGACGGAGACGGGCCAGTGTAGGCGGGTGGGGGTGTGGGCAAATACGGCCATTGTTTCTATGTCTAGCGCTGTTAGTGTTTCCGTGTGTGTAGTGACAGAAAGTGGAGAAGCGATTGTAAAAAAAACTTTTCAGTACGACCCCAAGTCTGATCCCGAAGGCGAAGAAGTTGCAACTCAGCAGGACGTCCCCAAATGGTTGTTTGAAATGTTATGTCTGGAAACAATACTTTCATTAGCTTTTTTATGTATACTGTTACAGTTAGCATGTTTAGTTTAGTTTAGTTTCTTAGTTTATTAAGGACAGTGTGCAGTTTCATTAAAAAGATGTCTGCACCAGTATAGCCTGATGTAGCCAGCATAGCCTCTGTTAGCTTTTCATGTTGCTCTGAGGAAGAACACCCATCATGCTATTGAATACGGAATTTATCAACACTGGCGGGGTAATAACTTCCCGGAGCCTAATGACTTGACTATGTGACTATGTTTACATGCACTTAAAGGGATAGTGCTTTTTTTTATGTTAATCTGTATGGGTTCCTTCTAAGAGTTACAAATGTGTGAAGAATCCCTCAGTCGTCCAGGTGGAATCCATGGTAAAAGGAGAAGTTCAATTTGTCAACTGGACAAAGTTTATTTGGTCGAAAACGTTTTGCAGCTCATCTGAGCTGCTTCGTCAGTTCTGGTTAGAGTGCTGATGGACACTGCTTATATCTAGCTGCAGGGAGGAGCTAACTACACTGAAATTACTATAAAACTATCCCCTTTACAGTTTACTGTAAAACTATCACTGTTTTACAGATTCTGTCTGGCGTCTAGTTTAGCATACCCATTCAGGGCCATAATGGGTATTTTCACACCTCTGGACCTGACCTGGCTAGCCCCCTTGTTTCCTTTGTTAGTTTTGAGTTAGGTTTGAGAATGGAATTATAGATGGGAGAGAGACTGTGTCTGACCCCCCCATTCCCGTGGAGTGTCCACCAGCACTCAGCCTGTTCACTTGTAAACTTGAACTTGCGGCGGACCGCATCCGCTGTACACATCCACTAAAGGTGAACAGGCTGATAGAGATAACGTGGGCGCAGTGATACGAATCGAGAGAGACAATATGCAAATGTTAACTACGCTGCTGGATGTTTCATGGACAACTGTTTGGGACGCAAATATCTCACCTTTCGGAGAAATGTTTTGTTTTGAGAAGAAAAACAAGCTTTATTTCATGTTCCAGGGAACTTAGCGGACCTACTTACGTGGGCTCCAGAACACGAGCCGAATCGGGCTGAGCAGAGACTGTCAGAGGTAAGCCGGTGTTAACACTCGTAACTTTTAGAAAGAAACCCATACAAATTAACATTTAAAAAAAGGCTTATCCCGGTTTTGATCAAATTTGGGATACAGTGTTTACATGAACACAGAGTAATGGGGTTATTGATATCCCGGTTTACATGAAAAACACTCGCATAACGATGTGTTGTTACATTAAAGCATTTTCTGTACATGTAACCTGTTTACCAACAACAACATTCTAACACGTGCACAAATACAAAGCCAGGATAATTAATATCTAGATCATATTTTCTGAAGTGCATGTAAATATGTTGCACCTCAGAAATCTGCACCTACCCCCCTTTTCTTGCACTATGTTATAAATGTATGTAAATAATCTACATACATGTCTGCACTGGAGAACGGGCTGCTTTTAATCTCATTGTACATATGTACAGTAATAACAGAAGGCATTCTAATCTATTCTATGACTATACTGATAAAGTGACTAAGTGACTATGATTATTAATGATAAAGTTCTCTATGCTCCCGTATATTTACGTCATGTTATCCCATGACTTCTGAAGATCTACCATCATCACATCTTTCTGTAATACCTTATATTTACCTAAAGTTTTACCACTGTTCTACCTATATTTTTTGGATAGGTGCCACTGTGGAAATTGTGCTACCATGCCCTCAGAAGCTGCTTGAATACGTCAGGTAACACTCTAATTTGTATCTTCATTTGACAACTACTTATGCCTAAAAATGACACTTACCATTTCTAATCCTAATTAGGTTACTAGAAGACTACGACAGGTCGAGGGACAGCTCAAATGTATCATAGACCATTCTGGATTGGAGCCTTTCTGCCTCAACGTGTAATCTCTGCAAAATGCTGGCCAAATATGCAGACCTGACTATGGTCCTTTACTATTGAGAGGAATACACCAGTACTTTTTTTTTTTTTTTTTTAAAGAAGTTAATAAAAGAATGAATAAATTGTTGACAGTTAATTCTACCCACAAATCTAGAGCATTGTGCCTTTTCATTCAATGGTGTAGACGGTGTAAAGATAATACAAAGATGTATTTACATCACAGGGGAAAAAACTTTTAAATTTTAAAAAATCTTAGAACACAAGCAATAGGAATATTTGCAGAACAAGAACACAAACCAATGATAATCTTTGCAAAACTAAATACACTGACCAAAACTTCCAACGCAACACTTGGGTTTATTGCAACACGTCATTTTCTTACGGTAAATTTAACAATACATAACAAATATTAAGATCAAAAACACAGTTTCAGAGTCAGGAATGAAGAACAGATTTTTCCTGGTTTCCAATTCATTGGATCAGTTGAAGGCGCAATTCTGGATAACCGAAGTCAGTATCTTGTATGGCCTCCTCTGGCGTCACACACAGCCTGGATTCAATTGCCGAATTTCAGCCTGTGTGATGTGGTCCCATTCCTCCTGGAGTGCTTGACGCAACTGTCGGACTGTGGCCGGTTCTGGATCACGCCTTCTCACCCGGCGATCCAGAATATCCCATAGATGTTCTATAGGGTTTAAATCTGGGGAATACGCAGGCCAATCAAAACACTGAACATTATTCTGCCTCAGGTAGTCCTGACAGACTCTGGCGACATGTGGTCTCGTGTTATCTTGTTGCAGCATTAGGCGATAGCGATGGATGAGTGGAACTGCGACAGGGGTCAGAATTCCGTCACGGTAACGGGCCGCACTGAGGTTTCCATCGATGAAAATGAGGTCTGTCTTGTGTCTACTGCTTATTACGGCCCAAACCATTACACTGGATCCACCCCAGCAGTCACGCTGCAGGATGGTAGCGTCAGTATAACGTTGCCGTCGCCTACGCCAAACACGTAGTCTTCCGTCAGCCACACTCAACTTGAACCTCGATTCATGGGAGAAGAGCACCCTGCTCCACCTGAGAGCATTCCAGCCCAAATGTGCCCTTGACCATTGCAGGAGTCAACAACACACCACGACAGGGACGTCGGCTGTGCAAGTCGGCTTCACACAGGCGGTTGCGTATGGTTTGGTCACTAATCCGGTTCTGGTGACGACCTCTGGTCTGAGCAGCAGTGACATTATACCGGCTCCAGAGACGTCATATGGCCGACACGTGGACGCCCAGGTTCCTTGCAACCCGTCTTTGTGACATTTCACCAGTGAGAATACCAACGGCTCGTCCTCGCTGATTTTGAAATAGGCGCGGCATGTTTACACGTTGACCCAGGACAATGCCAAGGAATACTGAATTTGCTACGGCTATTTATTGACCAAATTCTGGAAGGATTGGTCAAAAAGTTCTACTCAACCTGATGGGATAGGCAAAATTGTGAACAATGTGCAATCAAGTGGAACGAGCTGCCTACATGACAAAATCAAAACTATTTTCTGAGCTTTTAAGGTGTAGTTGATGTATCATGACTCAAAACCAATATCCCATTTTATGTACACCAGATATTTCAAAATTATATGTGTTGCGTTGGAAGTTTTGGTCAGTGTATAATTTTGATTGTCCAGCCGCTACAGGTACTGGTGCTTCCTGGGATGCAGAATCTGGGTCGTTATTCCAGCTTGTGTGGTGCTACGCATCTGGTCAGAGTTGATGTGCTGGTCTGTGTAGAGACAACAATGACAAATTAGTACTCCATTTATTACTTTGTATATACTCCAGGTGCAAGTTCTAAGAAGACAGAAGTATGTGTAGTATACAACATTAATACTTCAATATACCCATTATGAGATTACATCATTTATTTGGTTACACATTGTATATTTTGCTCACCTCAAAAACTCTTATTATTAATCTCATTACAAATGCAACAAACCTGCAGCTCATTGATTTGAATCAGGTGTGAGGGGGAACCTTTAGTGGGTCTATGCAGATTTAGGAAGAATTAACAGGCACATCTCATCAGTAAAATGCTAGAACTTCTGCATAATATTCAAAATAGAATGTTATAAGTTTACGTACTAAAACCAAAGGTTTACAAAAGATGAATTTGTCTATTTTCACCAGGTAAAGCCTCATTTTAAGTGTAACAGCTACAGACTTGGGTGACAATAGGCACTTTGCCGATAACAGGCTTGCTACACTATAATAGTGGTGATGTTTTTATGTAGAGGCAAGAGATTTAATCACAAGACAAAGGTGGTGTTATAAAGTCACTTTCCAATCTGAACTCAGTTTGACAGAATATGCAGTTATTTCTTTTGGCTTTATAGAGCAGACTAGCCTGCTAACCCGGCTAATAGCTGTTAACTGCACAGCTAATCCTACACATTCTATCAGTTACAAGCCAGACAAATATATACAGCACAGAAAATTCTGTAGTTTTACAATTGACTTACTTGTTCGGCGTCTGTAGCTGATGCAGCGTGGAGAGTTGGTACTGACCCAGGCTTCAGTTTCAGTCGATTTGCAAGTCCAGCTCATCCGCGTGTGGCGCAGACATACAATGTTTTAGGTATACGTGTCGGCACATTTCCACAGAAAATAACATTAAACCACTGTTGTTTCAGAGGCTCGGGTGAAGGAACTAAAACATACTCTTTTCTTCATCATCACATCCAGGGACAGAGCAGATGCTGTGCTTCACTCGTTTTGGAGTCCTCACGTCTCTCCCGGAAAAACAAACAGCAACTAGTAGCTAGCAGCTAGCAGTCAGCAGCTAGTAGCTCGTAGCTCGTTTGCGCAAGGGCCGGTCCAAATTCTCTGGGCGGGATTTTCAGAGAAAAGGGGTGGACATCCAGACAGACAGGGTGGAAACCTTTCCCCTTATGCCGTGCTAAGGGGAGCTTGTTGAAACTCGCAGGTTTGGGCTGTCTTTTTTTCAAACTTGGAAAAGGATGGCTACTGCTCGGTTTATAACCTGGGAAATCCCAGGCTGCTTTCTTTCGTTTCGATCTGAAAGACAGCCTGGCAGCTATGGAAAGTGAGCTCTCCCGATTCTGGGAGCCAATCAGAGAGCGGGGAGGGGTGGCAAGACGGTGACGCGTACTACCTGACAAACGGAAGCTTGTAGTTTGAACTGACAACTGACATGATTGGCTATGGCCTACGTATACACCAAATGATAGACATTCGTAACGCCCAATAAACGGCCATTGGCGATCGTAAGCCACACCTCCAGTACGAGATATTTCGAAGGTGGCTTCCAGACCACATCTCACTTGTGATATAGTCAGGTGTAAACCAGGCAACTCGGTTTACACATTTGTAAACCAACATTCATGTTTAGCCATGAGGGGGCCCTTAAACAGGTTAGGGGAGCTCATGGTAAGGTTCAGAAACCTCAGAAAGTGAAAATTTCATGCCATAGGACCAATAACATACCATACCATAACAGACCAATCAGGGACCTCCTTTCCCGAGGTTGCTCCAGCTAGTGTTAGCAACAGGTTTGATTGACAACATTCAGAAACCGTTTACTCCACCAGTGCGCAGAGTCCTCAAGGTGTATTTAGCCACAGACAAAAAGAAAAAAATAATTTCTGTACAATTCTGACCTGAGCTGTTCCAGTTTACAGTGAGGACTCTTCAGTCCAACAGACAACATCTTCAGACCCTGAGTCCTTAAAGTCGTTGTTACTGAAGTCCAGGACTGTCAGACTAGAGGACTGGGAGCTGAGGACTGAGGACAGAGCTTCACAGCTTCTCTCTGACAGGTTACAGCTGCTCAGTCTGGAGGAGACAGGAGCTCATTAGAGAAGACCTCAGAACAGAACTGACATGTTCAGATACATCCTTTCTCTCCCAATCTCAACAATCAATCTTTAAAGAAAAAAAGTTATTAAAGTTAAAAAGTGACACGAGTCTGAAACACGTGACATGAGTCTGAAACATGAGTCTGAAACATGTGACATGAGTCTGAAACATGAGTCTGAAACATGTGACATGAGTCTGAAACATGAGTCATGAAACATGTGACATGAGTCGGAAACACCTGACAAAGTCTGAAACACATGACACGAGTCTGAAACGTGCGACATGAGTCTGAAACATGTAACATGAGTCTGAAACATGAGTCTGAAACATGTGACATGAGTCTGAAACATGAGTCTGAAACATGTGACATGAGTCGGAAACACCTGACCGAGTCTGAAACGTGCGACATGAGTCTGAAACATGTGACATGAATCTGAAACATGAGTCTGAAACATGTGACATGAGTCTGAAACATGTGACATGAGTCTGAAACATGTGACATGAGTCTGAAACATGAACAATGGCGCTGGAGGCTCTGGCTCCAAGACTATAAATACAGTGACGGTTGGAACGCACGGATCTGTTTAGTCTGTCGACATCTCCAAAGCTCAAAACGCTCTGTTTCACCTTGTGATGTCATGAAGCTCTACTTTTCAAGTTCAAGGTGACCTTTTCCCTTTTGTTTAGTAGAGATTGCAAATTCCAGGACTGAAATGATCCAAATGATTCTAGTAAAGGTGTAGGGTGTTTAAAAACACAGTAGAGCACTTCCTGTATTACATGGACAAAATTGTTGGTACCCGTTGGTTAATGAAAGAAAAACTCACAGTGGTCACAGAAATAACTTGAATCTGACAAAAGTAATAATAAATAAAAATTCTAATAAAATTAACCAATGAAAGTCAGACATTGCTTTTCAACAATGCTTCAACAGAAATGTTTAAAAAATAAACAAATATGATGGTACCCTTAACTTAAAATGAACAAAATTATTAAAATTGAGCAAGTTGTACTTGTCTAAAATTGTGCAATGGTGGACAGAGAATGGTTTCTTGTCTAATATTTTCAGTTAAAAAAAAAAGTGATTCAACTGGTTTGAGTGTTGTGCCAGCAGCAAGTGACCATGTGGTTGTGCAGATCTCTATACAAGACAGAATCATATAGTGTAAAAACATTTGTGCCACATATAGATTCATAAAGGATCTTACTTGTCTAAAATTCACTAAGTAAAAATTAACAGTTTTTGAGAGGCGCTTAATGTGTTTCTTAAATGTCCATGTTGGGTCCAGCGTCAGTCCCAGGTATTTAAACTCTTTGACGAGATTGAGTTCCACTCCGTCCCCAAAGACATTGGACTGCTGTAGCTCAGTTGTTTTTTTGACTGAATATCATGCAGACAGTTTTCTTTATATTGAGTTGTAGGCATGAGTTCTTGACCCACTTTTGGACAGGAGTCATGGCTGATGTTAACTTTTCTGAAGCTTCTTGTACAGTTCTGGCATGTGTAAAGATTACTGCATCATCAGCATACAGCTGGACATGGACATTTGGACACATTTCTGGGAAATCATTAATATATACACCAAATAAAATTGGTCCTAAAATACTGCCTTGGGGGAAATTGGCCAGCACATTTCTCTCTAGAATCCTTTGATAGTCTTGAGATTTCATTGTCCCCTGCACAGATTCACGACTCCCTGTGCCAGATGTAGCATATATATATATATATATATATATATATATATATATATATATATATATATATACAGGCGGGCAGAGTGTACAGAAACATCTGTGCAGAGTACGGGCTGGAGACCCAAGGTCAAGGTGGGAAACACCTCCGAAGGTTGCGGAGAATGACCGAGCCAAGATCCTGTGGGACTTCCAGATACAGACTGACAGATGGTGATGGCGAACCAACCAGACATAGTGGTGGTGGATAAGCAACAGAACAGAGCCGTGGTGGTGGACATTGCAATACCAAGAGATGATAACATCAGGAAAAAGGAACACGAGAAACTAGAGAAATACCAGGGGCTCAAGGAAGAGCTGGAGAAGGCCTGGAAGGTGAAGGCATCAGTGGTGCCCGTGGTGATTGGAGCACTCGGGGCTGTAACCCCCAAACTGGAGGAGTGGCTACAACAGATCCCAGGAAAAACATCAGACATCTCAGTCCAGAAAAGTGCAGTACAGGAACAGCAAAGATACTGCACAGAACTCTCAAGCTCCCAGGCCTCTGGTAGAGGACCCGAGCTGGATGAGAGTGAGAGACCAACCACTGTGGAAGGAGAGGAGCACTTTTTTTATTTTTATTTTTTATAGTATGTAGAGTTGTACAGGACAATGATGGAAAATGTATATTATATTGTATTGTATTGTATTGTATTCTATTATTATATTATATATATTATAATAGCTGTCAATATAGAATGTGTGAGAATATGTAGCAGGAGTAAATAAGTTTATACTTCCACCTGCTCCATTTTGAGCAAAAGGAACTGCAGAGACGTGATATAAGTTTGTACTTTTGAGTTTGTATTTGTGAAATTATGCTTAAATGGAACCTGCAAGTTGCTCAAATAAACATAACATAACGTAACATAACATGCTCATTAGTGGACACGCCTTGGATTAACATGTCCCTTTAGTCACATTATTTTCAGTCTTCTCTTGGAGTGTCCAGGCCTGTTTCATGAGTTGTTTTTTTTTTTTTTTTAATAATTCTGTTGAAGCATGGTTGAAAAACAATGTCTGACTTTCATTGGTTAAATTTATTAAAATTTCTATTTAATTTAATTTCTATCTTCTTTTGCCAGATTTAGTCATTTCTGTGACCATTGTGAGTGTTTCTGTCATTAACCGAAGGGTACCAATAATTTTGTCCAGGTGGGTATATGACATCACAAGAGTGTTTTCTGTTTGAGAGAAGAGCTCAGCATAAATGTGCAGGTTTGTGTGTTAAACATGTGTGAATGAAACAAAACACAACTCCAGGTGTGTTTGTGACGAGGAAACGACAATAGAACAGATCAGAAAATAGTGTAATATGGGCCCTTTAATGCATGTCACAGCTCTAAGGTTTTATATTGATCTGTGTGACTATGTTGAGCTGAGGCCTGAGAATGATCAATACACCACATTCACACTCAGCATCAGGAACTGGTTCATACAGCACATGGGGCATGAAGGACGGAGCATCTCAAGTAGTTTTGTGCTGAATGGACAGTTCTAATGTTTCTGATTAGAGGAAAAGACCACTTTAAGTCACTTTGATTCTTAGTAAAATCCTGTTTACATGTTTGGTGAAAGTCTCTTTCTGTCCACACTAAAGTGGTCCATACCTGAGAGTGTCCAGTGAGCAGTGGGGGTCCTCCTGTAGAGCAGACAGGAGCTTTACTCCTGTGTCTCCTGGATGGTTGTAGCTCAGGTCCAGTTCTGTCAGATGGGAGGGGTTGGACCTCAGAGCTGAGGCCAGAGAAGCACAGCCTTCCTCTGAGACCAGACAACCTGACAGTCTGAGGACACAGATTATTGGAATCAGTCCATTCATTAGAAACATTCAACCCAAATGAGACAAAGAACAAGTCCCATATCTTTATGTTACTTATCAAGTGCTGTTTTCCAATGCAAATACCAACAGGTTCTGTAATAATAGTGAATAATATGAACCCCTCTGACCTGAGCTGTTCCAGTTTACAGTGAGGACTCTTCAGTCCAACACACAACATCTTCAGCCCTGAGTCCTTCAAGTCGTTGTTACTGAGGTCCAGGACTGTCAGGCTAGAGGACTGGGAGCTGAGGACTGAGGACAGAGCTTCACAGCTTCTCTCTGACAGGTTACAGCTGCTCAGCCTGGAGAGAGAAAACATTGTTTATGAACAAGTTGAATCACACCATCCTCTGTTAAACAAAGTTACTCACAGAGCTTTGTTGGAGGCCTTGACCACTGGCAGCAGCCTCAGGAGAGCCTCCTCTGAAGCAGAGTATTTCTTCAGCTCAAACTGGTCCAGATCTTCTTCTGATGACAGTAAGATGAAGGCCAGAGCTGACCACTCAGCAGGAGATAGTCCACCTTTAGACAGACGTCCTGAACTCAGGTACTGTTGGATCTGCTCCACCAGAGAACGCTCATTCAGCTCATTCAGACAGTGGAGCAGATTGATGCTCCTCTCTGCAGACACATTCTCACTCAGCTTCTTCTTGATGTACTCAGTTGTTTTCTGATTGGTCTGGGAGCTACTTCCTGTCTGGTTCAGCAGACCTTGTAGAAGGCTTTGATTGGTCGACAGTGAAAGACCCAAGAGGAAGCGGAGGAGCAGGTCCAGGTGTCCATTTGGACTCTCTAAGGCCTGGTCCACAGCTGTCTGGTAAAAATGCACTGATTTACCAGTAAACATATTTGTCCATAATGATGTTTGTTTCTCTGAGAGCAGGTTGATCCCAGTCTTGATGAAGGTCTGGTGGACGTGAAGAGCAGCCAGAAACTCCTGCACACTCAGATGGATGAAGCAGTAGACCTTGTCCTGGTACAGGCCTGGCTCCTCTCTAAAGACCTGTGTGAACACTCCGGAGTACACTGAGGCCGCTGCAGCGTCCAGCCCACACTCACTCAGGTCACACTCGTAGAAGATCAGGTTTCCTTTCTGCAGCTGCTCAAAGGCCAGTTTTCCCAGAGACTCCACCATCTTCTTGGTCTCTGGATTCCAGTGTGAGTCTGTCCCAGATCCTTCTTCATACTTGATGTTCTTGACTTTGGCCTGAACCACCAGAAAGTGGATGTACATCTGAGTCAGGGTCTTGGGCAGCTCTCCTCTGCTTTTCAACACATGCTCCAGGACTGCAGCAGCGATCCAGCAGAAGATCGGCATGTAACACATGATGTGGAGGCTTCTGGACGTCTTGATGTGGGAGATGATTGTGTCGGCCTCGTCTCTGAACCTCTTCCTGAAGTACTGCTCCTTCTGTGGGTCGGTGAACCCTCTGACCTCTGTCACCATGGAGACGCACTCAGCAGGGATTTGATTGGCCGCCGCGGGTCGTGTGGTTATCCAGAGGTGAGCGGAGGGAAGAAGGCTCCCCCTGATGAGGTTTACTAGCAGCACGTGCACTGAGGCAGACTCTGTGGGGTCGGTCAGGGCCTTGGTTTGGGTGAAGTCCAGAGGAGGTCTGCACTCGTCCAGACCGTCAAAGATGAAGAGCACCTGGAGGTCTTCACAGCTGCAGAGTTCTGCTTGTGTTTGACTAAAGAAGTGTTGAACAAGTGTCACCAAGCTGAAGCTTCTCTCCTTCAGCACATTGAGTGCTCTGAAAGTGAACGGGAACAGCAGCTGTATGTCCTGGTTGGCTTTGCCTTCAGCCCAGTCCAGACTGAACTTCTGTGTGAGCACTGTTTTCCCGATGCCAGCCACTCCCTTTGTCAGCACTGTTCTGATTGGTCCATGTGTGTGAGCTGGGACTTTAAACATCTCTTCACATGTGATGGCTGTCTCTGCTGGGCCTGGTTTCCTGGAGGCTGTTTCCATTTGTCTGACCTCATGTTCCTGGTTGACCTCTGAAGACCCTCCCTCTGTGATGTAGAGCTCTGTGTAGATCTCATTCAGAAGGGTGGAGTCTCCTGCTTTAGCGATGCCCTCAAACACACACTCAAACTTCTGCTGCAGGTCAGACTTCAGTTTACCTTGACAAACTCCAGAATAATTCCCTGAATGAAGACAACAGATACAAACCTGGGTCTCAGAGAAGATAAAATTACTGTGAGCACCTTGTTAAATGTGTTAAATGGTCCTACTGCTCCACAGACGCTCAGCCAGCTCCTTCTGCTTCATCCTCTTCAGGAAGTTCAGTGTGATCTTCAGAACAGCCTCACTGCAGCTCCTCTGCTCTTCATCCTCAACCTCCACAGGCTCTGAGCATTCTGGGTAATCTGTACTCAGAATCTTAAATATGGAGTCTAGCTGTGTCTGATGGTGCTGACCACTGGAGACTTCTGGACTTCCACCCACTCTGTAAAAAAAAAGAAAAACTTCCAATAAGTGGGAGTCCCGTATTTAGAAATGCATTAATTTAAAAATACATTTAACATAAAACATTTGTATCAAACCAATCCAAAACCACACTGAACGTATCCAGAGTCCAGAGATATTGTTGATTTTGGTGAAGTTCTTAATTAGACCATTTAAATGTTCAAATCCTACAGTGGTGCTGAGTATATGAAGTGCTGTCGATGTAGGAGGTTGTGAGCTTCACGTACTGTGGATCAGGTTTAAAATCTTCCACTTGTCCCTTTGAGCGATCACTCTTCAATGACACTGCACTGGTCCCAGGAGCAGGTCTGTGGACACAGAGGGAGCAGTGGCTTTAGTCTGAGCTCTTAATTCATACAAAATGTGGCGTCTGTTTTACATGTAAAGTCTATGTCGTGCACGTCCAGGCTCGTCCAGCGCTCCCAAAGACCAAAACATTCAAAGTGAATGAGCTTTTTACATGTGTGTTTGTGATCCTGAGCTAAGTTACAGCAGCTTTTCTTTGCTTATAAAGTCACCAACCATCAGAAGTTTTGACTAAAACAATAAAAGTTATTTTTAGAGACTGGATGAGCACAGAAGGAAGTCTGGGAGCCCCTGGATAAGCAGAAGAAAATGTCCTGTGTGTGTGGAGCTTGAGAGACAGGGACATTCCCACTGGAGGAAGCGTTAGCTCCAATCCATCTAAGAAATGTATAATAATAATAATAATAATAATAATAATAATAATAATAATTCAGTTTTATACAGCACTTTTCTGGACACTCAAAGACACTTTACAGAGGACATTATGGACATTATATGACTTTGTATCAGGATCACGTCTGATCACTGGCCTAAATGTTGGACAACCTTTCAAATTTATTTAATAATTTGTCAAGTTCATTTACACTTTTTATATGTTTTATTCAAGACTTGTGGATACTCACGTCTCTGTGGCAAAAGTAAGTGGCTCGAACATAGAACAGTCACTCCTGAGGGACTCACAGCTGGGACCAGGTTCAGACGGAGGATGTTTCTGGTGTTTCCTGAGACACAGAAGAAAACACACTTCAGTCACAGTAAAACACATGGGACTGTTCTGACTCATGTCAGATACTTCAGGAGGTTCTACAAAGTGTTTATGAGGCCTTCACCACAGACGCTTCAGTAAATAGAGGCCTGGGAGCTTGAGAGATCTGCAGTATCTTTGCTGTTCCTGATACTGCACTTTTCTGGACTGAGATGTCTGATGTTTCTCCTGGATCTGCTGTAACCTCCTCCAGTCTGGGGGTTACAGCCCCGAGTGCTCCGATCACCACGGGCACCACTGATGCTGTGCCCAGTCCAGAAAAGTGCAGAACAGGAACAGCAAAGATACTGCAGAACTCTCAAGCTCCCAGACCTCTGGTAGAGGACCCGAGCTGATGAGGGTGAGAGACCAACCACCGTGGAAGGAGAGGAACACATTTGTTTTTGTGTGTGTGTGTTTCACGTCAGGACTCTGCTCCAGGTCAATTTCCAACAGTGACACTGAATGTAATGGATGTTTGTTAAATCAGTTTCCTCTTAAAATCCTTCAGTGTCTGTGTTCAATTTGACCCAAAGACGTCCCACAATGACCCAGCACATGTTCACCTGGTGTTTTTGATCCTCACATTGTGTTCATGTAAACACACACAACACTCAGATCAGGATAAAACCAGGACTAAACCAAGTCTAAACCAGGACTAACTCAGACTTACTGTGGACCATGCTCCTTTGTAAAATCATTCCGTAGTCCAATTGAGCGTTCACTTCCCAGCGCCGCCCTGCTGGTGGTGCGAGGGTCTGCGTCCTCTCTGTGCTCGCTCTGATCCATGCTCAGTCCAGAGTCCTGCAGAATGACATCACAGTGTTTAGCCCCGCCCACTGCTCACATGGTCCATCTCAGGTAGTTTTGTGCCTCCATGAAGATCCTTTCAAATCAAAGAGTCAAAGAGCAAAACATGTGACAAACACAAGTGTAGAATGAACCAGGATTAAACCAGGACTAAACCAGGTCTAAAGCAGGACTAAAGCAGGACTAAAGCAGGACTAAAGCAGGACTAAACCAGGTCTAAACCAAGACTAAACCAGGTCTAAACAAGGACTAAACCAGGACAACACCAGAGAGGTATTCCACGAACGCGGCTCAGCGCAAAGCCTGGCTTTATTCGACAGTCCGCGCTAGTTTTAGTGAGTTTGGTTCCATGATTCTCGCTAACATTAGTCCCCGCTGAGTTACTGTGGCAACACAGTTGTCGGAGCTAGCCTGGTCCGGGGCAGGCTAAAGACGAGGCTTAAACAGGCCGTGTTGCAGAGAATACGTACCTGAAGTAAACACAGTATCAAAAAACAGTTCCGCACACCTCCTTCATGACTATCTGTGTTGTCCGAAAACAATATCAGCAAAATGATAAAATGAGAAATTAAATTTGTCAACTGGACAAAGTTTATTTGGTCGAAAACGTTTCGCAGCTCATCCGCGCTGCTTCGTCAGTTCTGGTTCGAGTGTTGGTTAGACACTGCTTATATCTCGCTGCAGGGAGGAGCTAACTATACTAAAATTATTCTGAAACTATCTCACCTATTTGTTTTTGAGTTTCTGTCTTTTGTTTTTCCAATTTCTCTGGCGTCTAGTTTAGCATACCCATTCAACCCCTAACGACTCTTTTCACACCTCTGGCCCTGACCTGGCTGCCCTATTGTTTCCTTTGTCTGTTTTGACTTCGGTTTGAGAATGGAATTACATATGGGAGACAAGTTATGTATGACTCCCCCATTTCTGTTTCAAGAAACGGGAAGTTATTTCTTTAAGGAGTACCACTCTGACACATTGTATGTAGTGTTGACTCCATCACATACAATGTGGCCAAACACCTAAAAACCATCTTGGCTCCATTGTTGGGTAACACGGAGCACCACATTGAGAACACAGCCAAATTTGTAAACAAAGTTAAGTTTCTCCAGTTTGGTCGGGATGAGACAATGGTTTCCTTTGATGTAACCTCTCTTTTCTCAGCGAGAAAGAGACTACTACAGGATTCCAAGCTAGAAGAGAGAACCAAACTTTCACCTGACCAAATCTGCCAACTGCTGGAAATTTGTCTGAATACCACCTATTTCCAGTTCAGAGGGAACTTCTACAGGCAAATCCACGGCTGTGCGATGGGCTCACCGGTCTCCCCTATCATGGCTAACTTGTACATGGAACAAATTGAACAGAGTGCTTTGGCCTCATATTCAGGCACTCCACCCACACATTGGTATAATTTTTAAAAAATCAAAAGTCAAAATTCAAGATTTGGAACCTTTTACTGCACATATCAATTCTGTAGATCCTAATATCAAATTCATCCGTGAAGATGCCAAGGATAACACATTGACGTTCTTAGATTGTGCAGTAACGATAGGAGGAGACCAGCGACTCCAAGTAGAAGTCTTCAGGAAGCCCACACACACAGACCAATACCTGCTTTTTGATTCACACCACCCACTGCAGCACAAACTGGGAGTTATTCGGACATTACAACACAGGGCCCAAGTGGTTCCCACAAGCACAGAGGGTAAGGAGAAAGAAGAACAACATGTGCAGGAAGCCCTCTCTGTTTGTGGTTATCCGAAATGGGCTGTCAACAAAACCAAGAGAGACAAGGGCAAGAAACAAGACAACAGAGAATCCGAACCCAGGAGGAAAGGGGTAGCGATTCCGTACCTGGCCGCCGTTTCGGAAAAATTTCAGAGGATTTTCAGACAATATGAAATTCCAGTTTATTTCAAACCCACAAACACTTTAAACTCAAAAACTCATCCACCCAAAGGACAAAACACCGAGCCACAAACAAAGTAATGTGGTCTACTCCATTCAGTGTAGTGAAGACTGCAGTGAGCGCTACACTGGAGAAACAAAACAGCCACTTCACAAGAGGATGTACCAACACAGACGGGCGTGCCTCCTTTGAGGACAGTGAGGTTCAGATCTTAGCCAAGGAAAAGAACTGGTTTGAGAGGGGAGTTAAAGAGGCGATTTTTGTCAAAAAAAAAGGGAATCCTTTAAACAGAAATGGGGGAGTTAGACATAACTTGTCTCCCAAATATAATTCCATTCTCAAACCGAAGTCAAAGCAGACAAAGGAAACAATAGGGCAGCCAGGTCATGGCCAGAGGTGTGAAAACAGTCGTTATGACAAATTTCCAGTAATTTAGAAATATTCTTTTGAAGCGCTGTCTTTACGACATTATCAGATAGAAGAATTCCAGAGCCGTCACAGAGAAAGACTTTGGTTGAGTGGTTAAGTGCTGTGTCTTTCACGTGGGCGTCCCGGGTTTGATTCCTGTTACTGACGTATTTATGCGCAAGTCAATTATGTGTTACATTACACAAATGTGAATGAATTTAACCTACAATTATTCATATCATCACAGAACTTATATCAGCTGGGCCTAACATCACTCTCACTTGACGACACTGACACTTTATATTTTATGTGACATCTCTATCAAAGAATACAGTTAAAGGTAAACCTTTACTTTTAAAACAAAATGTAGCCAAATAACAGGCACACTCCATGATGCAACATTTCAATGATTCAACAAATTTGCTTCAGAAATGCAGTGCAAGCCTCTTTAATGAAATCCTATTTATCAATTTCCATCAATAGGCATAAAACAATAAAAGACATTAGGTATGACATTCTGGTGTGAGGCCACTGCTGGAGGACTGCTGAGGGTCAGGCAAGGCACTGCTGGAGGACTGCTGAGGGTCAGGCAAGGCACTACTGGAGGACTGCTGAGGAGGGTCCAAGTGTATGCCATCTTCAGTAACTACAACACAAGCATACTATTAAAATACACAAATGCTTGGATCACAGCTGAGGCAAGCATTAGCCTAAAGAATACCTTGAATATACTCTTCACGAGAACTCGCAGGAAGGATGTTTGATGGGGTCCCTCCTTCAATTACCTCCACCAGTGGGTGACCCCGGTTTAGGGCCAGTGCCAGCTCCTCTGCAGGTGAAAGGTTTTGAGGGGTGCTCCCACCTCCTGTGGCTTGGTAGCTACTGTTCATTTTAAATTAAATTAAGGTACCATTTCAACAGCATTACTAATTTCACTGAATAATATTAATATTAGCTTACTTACCACTCTGCAAAATGTTATTATGCTTTGTCTTTACCTGTAAAACAGTCCTCTTCACATTATTCCTGCTCAAAGACAAGATAACACAATTTAACGTATTCATTGGAGCAAATACTTTTACACAGTAAAAATAAATTACAACTGACAAGACTGCTATACAAATATATAATATTTATGACATCAACTGTTCTCCCTGAGAATCGAATTCACATCTCCCACATGCCAGACCGTATAATACCCTCTCCCCCACAGACTTACCAATGGAGAAAAACATACTTAAAAAACTCAACATTCAGCACTGTTATAGGACTTAACTCACGTATTTAAGCGCTCGGCGATCTTCTGCCACGCCATGTCTCTGGCCTTGGTTATTGCAAATGTGTTGTAGAGTTCCAAAAGCAACTTCTGTTCTGATGCGCTGAAATAATCGTCCCGGATCTTCGACATGATCGCATTTTCGACAGTCGCTTGTTCTCGGCTTCTTACGTCGCCTGTGCACACGCCTAGGCCAGGACCGGTTAGGCCGCTGAGGCGCAGCTGAAATACGTTAGTGGTACGACTTCAGGCTTTACGCTAAGTTGTCGCTATTTTATACGAGGCTTTACCACTTAAGTGCCGCTATGTTTAGCAACGTTCGTGCAATAGGACTAAACCGTGCAAAGGACTAAACCAGGACTAAACCAGGACAACACCAGGACTAAACCAGATCTAAACCAGGACTAAACCATGTTTAAACCAGGACTAAACGAGGACTAAACCAGGGCTAAACGAAGACTAGACCGGGTTTCAACCAGGACTAATCCAGGTAAAATCCGGGTCTAAATCAGGACTAAACCAGGACTAAACCAGGTCTGAAGCAGGACTAAACCAGGTCTAAATCGGGTCTAAACCAGGACTAAAAGAGGACTAAACCAGGACTAAACCAGGTCCAAATCAGGACTAAACTAGAACTACATCAGGACTAAACTAATACTAAACCAGGACTAAACCCAGTGTTGAATAGAATTGTACTCATGAAACCTGAGTGGAGCTGAAGCGTCCAAAGTGTCCCAGAGAAAAGTATGTGTCTAAAGGAAGAGGGTAAGGGTCATGGTTGTTTGTGTGTTTTATCTGGAGGTACTGGCAGCGGCCCAGGCCTATAACCAGGTCTAAACCAGGACTAAACCAGGTCTAGACCAGGAATAAACCAAGACTAGGCCAGGACTAAACCAGGATTAGACCAGGACTAAACCAGGACTAGTCCAGGACTAAACCAGGACTAAACCAGGACTAAACCAGGGCTAAACCAGGACTAAACCAGGACAACCCCAGTACTAAACCAGGACTAAAATAGTACCACACCAGGACTAAACCAAGTCTACACCAGGTCTAAACCAGGACTAAACAAGGTCTAAACCAGGTGTAAACCAGCTCTAAACCAGAACTAAACCAGGTATAAATCAGGTCTAAACCAGGTGTAAACCTGAGCTAAACCAGGACTAAACCAGGACTAAAGAAGTTCTAAACCAGGACTAGACTAGGACTAAACCAGGTCTAAAGCAGGTCTAAACTAGGACTAAACCAGGACTAAAGTATGTCTAAAGCAGGACTAAACCAGGTTTAAACCAGGACTAAACAAGGACTAAAGCAAGAATAATGCAGGACCAAACCAGGACTAAACCAGGACTAAACCAGAACTACACCAGGACTAAAGCAGGTCTAAACCAGGACTAGACTAGGATTAAACCAGGTCTAAAGCAGGACTAAACCAGGAGTAAACCAGGTCTAAAGCAGGTCTCCACCAGGACTAAAGTAGGACTAATCCAGATCTAAAGCAAGAATAAAGCAGGACCAAATCAGGACAAAACCAGGACTAAAAGAGGACTAAACCAGGACTAAACCAGGTCCAAATCAGGACTAAACTAGAACTACATCAGGACTAAACTAATACTAAACCAGGACTAAACCCAGTGTTGAATAGAATTGTACTCATGAAACCTGAGTGGAGCTGAAGCGTCCAAAGTGTCCCAGAGAAAAGTGTGTGTCTAAAGGAAGAGGGTAAGGGTCAGGGTTGTTTGTGTGTTTTATCTGGAGGTACTTCTACTGGCAGCGGCCCAGGCCTATAACCAGGTCTAAACCAGGACTAAACCAGGTCTAGACCAGGAATAAACCAAGACTAGGCCAGGACTAAACCAGGATTAGACCAGGACTAAACCAGGACTAGTCCAGGACTAAACCAGGACTAAACCAGGACTAAACCAGGGCTAAACCAGGACTAAACCAGGACAACCCCAGTACTAAACCAGGACTAAAATAGTACCACACCAGGACTAAACCAAGTCTACACCAGGTCTAAACCAGGACTAAACAAGGTCTAAACCAGGTGTAAACCAGCTCTAAACCAGAACTAAACCAGGTATAAATCAGGTCTAAACCAGGTGTAAACCTGAGCTAAACCAGGACTAAACCAGGACTAAAGAAGTTCTAAACCAGGACTAGACTAGGACTAAACCAGGTCTAAAGCAGGTCTAAACTAGGACTAAACCAGGACTAAAGTATGTCTAAAGCAGGACTAAACCAGGTTTAAACCAGGACTAAACAAGGACTAAAGCAAGAATAATGCAGGACCAAACCAGGACTAAACCAGGACTAAACCAGAACTACACCAGGACTAAAGCAGGTCTAAACCAGGACTAGACTAGGATTAAACCAGGTCTAAAGCAGGACTAAACCAGGAGTAAACCAGGTCTAAAGCAGGTCTCAACCAGGACTAAAGTAGGACTAATCCAGATCTAAAGCAAGAATAAAGCAGGACCAAATCAGGAAAAAAACAGGATTAAAGTAGGTCTCAAGCAGGACTAAACCAGGTTTAAACCAGGACTAAACAAGGACTAAAGCAAGAATAATGCAGGACCAAACCAGGACTAAACCAGAACTAAATGGAGACTAAACCAGGACTAAAGCAGGTCTAAACCAGGACTAGACTAGGACTAAACCAGGTCTAAAGCAAGACTAAACCAGGACTAAAACAGGACTAATCCAGGTCTAAAGCAAGAATAAAGCAGGACCAAACGAGGACTAAACCATAAATAAACCAGGACTAAAACAGGACTAAATCAGGATTAAACCAGGACGTAACCAAGATTAAACCATGTCTAAAGAAAGACTAAACCATGACTAAACCAGAACTAAAGTTCACAACTAAAACAACTGTAAAACAGTTCTAAACTATGTCTAAACCACGACTAAACCAGGTCTATATCAGGTCTAAACTAGGTCTAAACCAGAACTAAACCAGGACTAATGTTCACAACAAAACCAGGACTAAAGCAGGTCTAAACCAGTCCTAGACCAGGACTAAACAGGGTCTAAAGCAGTACTAAAGCAGGACTAGACCAGGACTAAACCATAACTAAACCAGGACTAAACCAGGTCTAAACCAGGTCTAAACCAGGACTAAACCAGAACCAAACCAGGTCTAAACCAGGTGTAAATTCACAACTAAACCAGGTCTAAACCAGGACTGGACCAGGACTAAACCAGGACTAAATCAGGACTAAATCAGGACTAAACCCAGTGTTGAATAGAACTGGTGAAACCTGAGTGGATCTGAAGCGTCCAAAGTGTCCCAGAGAAAAGTGTGCGTCTGAAGGAAGAGGGTAAGGGTCAGGATTGTTTGTGTGTTTTATCTGGAGTGACTCAGAGCCGCTCTTCTATTGGCTGCGGTCCGGGTGGGCGGGGCTTCATGCAGGTGAGTGACAGGAAGCTGCTGCTGAGCTCTGTGGCTTTGTAGGCCTCATTTAGTCTGACTAAGCTGAAATGAGGCAGTAGGACACAAATATGAAGGAGAGGAATGCTCTGGTTCTGATGAGGACTAAACCAGGACTAAAGACAAACTCACCATGATTTGTTCACTGTTCACACCACTGCCCCGTACTGCCTGCGGTTTTCCTGCTGGATTTCCTGACAGGAAGACCGCAGGCAGTATGGGTCGGCAGCAACACCTCCAGCACCATCACACTGAACATGGGGGCTCCCCAAGGATGTGTGCTGAGCCCCCTCCTCTTCACTCTGCTGACCCACGACTGCACACCGTCACACAGCTCAAATGATACGACTGTGTTGGGTCACAGCAACGACGATGAGACTCACTATAGGAGCGAGGTGAGCTGCCTGGTCAAGTGGTGCAGTAACAACAACCTCTCCCTGAACGTGGAGAAGACAAAGGAGATTGTCGTAGACTTCAGGAGAGCACGCCCCCCTCACCATCACCGGGGCTACTGTGGAGAGAGTAAGCAGCACCAAGTTCCTGGGTGTGCATATCTCTGAGGACCTCTCCTGGTCAAAGAACACTGCATCACTGGCCAGTAAAGTCCAACAGTGACTACTTACTCCACAAGCTGAAGAGAGCCAGAGCCCCAGCTCTCATCATGAGCACCTTCTACAGAGGCACCATAGAGAGCATCCTCACCAGCTGCATCACTGTGTGGTATGGCACCTGCACCTGGCCCTGCTGGTAAAAGCTACACCGAGTAGTGAGAGCAGCTGAGAGAATCGTGGGTGTCTCTCTCCCCTCCCTGCAGGACTTCTACTGCACCCGCCTCACTCACAAAGCCCTCTGGGTGATCCCACCCACCCATCCAACTGCCTCTTCAGTCTGCTGCCATCAGGAAGGAGACTGAGGAGCCTCAGGGCCAAGACCAGCAGACTGAAAGACAGCTTCATCCACCAATCTGTCAGGATGCTGAATTCTCTCCCTGCCCTCCCTCCCCCAGTGACACTGCTGCTTAAATGACACTGACACTGCTGCTTAAATGACACCATTTGAGATTTATTACTATACACATTGTGTGTTTTACTTATTTGTATTATATACAGTACAGGCCAAAAGTTTGGACACACCTTCTCATTGAATGCGTTTTCTTTACTTTTATGACTATTTACATGTAGATTCTGACTGAAGGCATCAAAACTATAAATAAATCAGCTAAGAGAAATGAGCGGCTGTTAGTACTTTAAGAAATGAAGGTCAGTCAGTCTGGAAAATTGGCAAATCTTTGATGTGTCCCCAAGTGCAGTCGCAAAGTTGCAGTTTCAAGCGCTACAACGAAACTGGCTCACATGAGGACCGCCCCAGGAAAGGAAGACCAAGAGTCACCTATGCTGCTGAGGATAAGTTCATCCAAGTCACTAGCCTCAGAAATCGTAAATTAACAGCACCTCAAATTAGAGACCACACAATGCCACACAGAGCTCTAGCAGCAGACACATGTCTACAACAACTGTTAAGAGGAGACTGCGCAGATCAGGCCTTCATGGTCAAAGAGCTGCTAGGAAACCGCTGCTAAGGAGAGGCAACAAGCACAAGAGATTTGTTTGGGCCAAGGAACACAAGGAATGGACATTAGACCAGTGGGAATCTGTGCTTTGGTCTGATGAGTCCAAATTTGAGATCTTTGGTTCCAACCACCGTGTGTTTGTGCAACGGAGAAAAAGTGAACGGATGGATTGTACATGCCTGGTTCCCACCGTGAAGCATGGAGGAGGAGGTGTGGTGGTGCTTTACTGGTGACGCTGTTGGGAATTTATTCAAAATTGAAGGCACCATTGTGACATGGGCCATCCTCCCATGGACCCACCACCCGCAAGGATTCATGGGGGCTGGTGCATTGTGTTCTGGGCAGCAGATCTGTCTGAACTGCTGCTCCCACAACCCATCCATCCATCCATTTTCTTCCGCTTATCCGGGGCCGGGTCGCGGGGGCAACAGTCTAAGCAGGGACTCCCAGACTTCCTTCACCCCGGACACTTCCTCCAGCTCCTCCGGGGGGACCCCAAGGCGTTCCCAGGCCAACCGGGAGACATAGTCCCTTCAGCATGTCCTGGGTCTTCCCCGGGGCCTCCTTCCGGTGGGACATGCCCGGAACACCTCCCGAGGGAGGCGACCAGGAGGCATCCGGAACAGATGCCCGAGCCACCTCAGCTGGCTCCTCTCAACGTGGAGAAGCAGCGGCTCTACTCCGAGCTCCTCCCGTGTGACTGAGCTCCTCACCCTATCTCTAAGGGAGCGCCCAGCCACTCTGCGAAGGAAACTCATTTCGGCCGCTTGTATCCACGATCTCGTCCTTTCGGTCATTACCCAGAGCTCATGACCATAGGTGAGGGTAGGAATATAGATTGACTGGTAAATCTATGTTAAATCTATGGTAAATCTAGCCCATGTCTTCACACACAACGGTCCGGTACAACGACCACATCACTGCCCCCGCAACCCAGAAATGGAAAAGCAGAAAGAAGTTTCTACAATTTACTTTACCCCTGCTTCATACCCCGGTACCCAATTTTCCAGCTTTACCCTCCCTTCTGTCATGGACATCATTGAAATTCAAATCCTCCACCTGTCCCCTTGACCCACTCCCCACAGCCCTTGTTAAAACCTGCCTCCCTGTACTAGCTCCCCTCATCACCAATATTATCCACTCTTCTCTCACCTCTGGTACTGTCCCCTCATCACTCAAAACCGCCATAGTCACTCCAATTCTTAAAAAACCTGGAATAGACCCCAACAATTTCAATAACCTCCGCCCCATTTCCAACCTACCCTTCATCTCCAAAATTCTTGAAAAGACTGTTGCCTCTCAACTTCACACCCACCTCAGCAATAACAATCAGTTTGAACTATTCCAATCAGGCTTTCGACCCCTCCACAGCACAGAAACTGCACTAATAAAAATCACCAATGACCTCCTTATAGCAGCTGATACTGGTTTACTTTCCATCCTCATCCTCCTTGATCTTACCGCAGCTTTCGACACTATCTCCCACAGCACCCTCCTCCATAGACTATCTTCAATCGGCATTACTGACACCCCCCTCACCTGGTTTACCTCATACCTCACCGACCGCACACAGTATATTCATCTCAAATCACACACATCCAACACCTTTCCTGTCTGCGCGGGGGTGCCCCAGGGCTCTGTCCTGGGGCCCCTCCTCTTTATCATCTACATACTCCCTCTTGGCCATATCTTCCATAAGCACAACATTCATTTTCACTGCTAGATGGATGACACCCAGCTCTACCTTTCCTCCAAACCCTCCTCATCACTCCCACCATTCTCCCTTACCCTCTGCCTACAGGAAATCAACTCTTGGTTCTCCTCCAACTTCCTAATGCTCAATAGTTCCAAAACAGAAGTCCTCCTAGTAGACACTCCATCCACACTCTCCAAATCTAACAGTTTCTCCATTAACATTAATAACTCAACTGTCCATCCCTCTCCTCAGGTCAAGAGTCTGAGTGTCATCCTCGACAGCACACTTTCATTTCATTCCCACATCAATAATGTCACCCGGTCTGCATACTTCCACTTACGCAACATCTCTCGTCTCCGGCCCTCCCTCACTCCTCACACCACTGCCGTCCTAGTCCACAGCCTTGTCACCTCCCGCATCGATTACTGTAACTCTCTTCTTTTTGGTCTCCCCAACAAATCCCTTCAGAAACTGCAGCTCCTGCAGAACTCTGCTGCCCGGATCATCACTCGGACCCCCACTATCCATCACATCACCCCCGTACTACAACAACTCCACTGGCTCCCCATAAAACAGCAAATTCACTTCAAAATACTCATTACCACATTCAAAGCATTACACAACCTAGCCCCACCATACATATGTGACCTCATCCACATCGCCACTCCATCCCGCACCCTCCGCTCTTCCTCCTCTCTTCAGCTCTCTGTCCCCTCTGCCCGTCTCATCACCATGGGGAGCAGAGCCTTCAGCCGCTCTGCTCCTCAGCTCTGGAACTCTCTCCCTCCTGACCTCCGTAATATAGACTCTCTCCCACTCTTTAAATCCAGACTCAAAACCCACCTGTTCAGACTGTCCTACCTCTCATAGCCAATCACTCCACTCGGATTTTGTTTTTATCTTGTTTTATATGTTTTATATGTTTTATTGTATTGTTTGTTTGTGCTTTTTATTCATTTTAACCTTGTACAGTGTCCTTGGGTGTTCTGAAAGGTGCTTTTAAATAAAATGCATTATTATTATTATTATTATTATGGATGAAGGCACCATGAACCAGCATGGCTACCACAGCATCCTGCAGCAACATGCCATTCCGTCCAGTTTACATTTAGTTGGACCATCATTTATTTTTCAACAGGACAATGACCCCAAAGACACCTCCAGGCTGTGTAAGGGCTGTTTGACCAAGAAGGAGACTGATAGAGTGCTGCACCAGATGACCTGGCCTCCAGTCACCAGACCTGAACCCAGTCGAGATGGTTTGGGGTGAGCTGGATCGTTGACTGAAGGCAAAAGGGCCAACAAGAGCTAAGCATCTCTGGGAACTCCTTCAAGACTGTTGGAAAACCATTTCAGGTGACTACCTCTTGAAGCTCATCAAGATAATGCCAAGAGTGTGCAAAGCAGTAATCAGAGCAAAGGGCGGCTACTTTGAAGAAACTAGAATATAAGACATGTTTTCAGTTATTTCACACTTTTTTGTTAAGTACATAATTCCACATGTGTTTATAATTTTGATGCCTTCATTGAGAATCTACAATGTAAATAGTCATGAAAATAAAGAAAATGCACTGAATGAGAAGGTGTGTCCAAACCTTTCGCCTGTACTGTACAAGCCTTTTGTACTTTTGCTACGGGTATATATGATGTTTTAGTCATGGTGTTTATTGTCTTGTTTATCAGATGTTTTATGTTCACTGTGGGCCTAGGGGGCGCTGCAACTTCAAATCCTGTGTGTAACCTATATGGTTTTTGACAATAAAACTCTTTGAACTTTGAACTTGAACTTTGAAGTTTGAGAATGTTGCTTTGAGTTTCTTTATATCAAAGTGATGATGTCACAGGCCGTTTAAGTGAGTCCTGCAGCAGGAACAGAACAGAGCACAGAGTGAACTTCAGGCAGACGGCTGACACACTTTTAACCTTTATTACCGAGTATTAACTACAACTGCTACAATGTTCAGATCACTGAAAAATATTTTCAACTTTTCCAAGAAAAATAAAACTTGGACTGGTGACAACAGCTGCAATGTCTGTGTGAACCACCAACTCCGGGACACAGACCTGGGGAAGGTCCACAAGGCGGCAGCAGAGGGAGATTTGGTCAGATTAGAAAAACTCTTGACCAAAAAGAAAAAAGCCATCAATAAGCTGGATAATAAACGAAGAAGTGCTCTGCAAATCGCATGTGCTGTTGGACATGAGAAGGTGGTACAGTTCCTCGTGGAGAGAAATGCCGATCTGAACCTTTGTGACGATACAAATCAATCTGCCTTAATGAAGGCAGCACAGGGAGGGCATAAGACCTGTGTTGAAATTCTCCTGAAGAATCATGCCGATGTCACCCTCAAGGATGTGAACGGAGACACAGCTCTGCATATGGCAGCGTACCCCCCTGGGTGTGTAGACACCGTTGGACTGCTCCTGGAGCACGGGGCTCAGATCAGTGCCCGTAATATTTTTGGTTATACCCCTCTGACTGTGGCGCTCCACAATGATCATACTGAGATGGTGGAGTTTATTCTAGAGAAAGGAACAGAAGCCCAGTGTCTGGAGATTGAAAGACGCTATAACTCTTTGAAGAGGAGTTTTGAGGAGAAGGAAAAGGAATGTGCCATTGCAAAAAAGAGACTCCAGGAGGTGCTTTCTATTTCAGCTGCTTCTGCTGCCACCATCAAAGACCTGGAGGAGGCTGTGCAAAGACTGAAGATCCAAAATGTACAACTAGAGAAAGCAGCACAACAGCAGTCCTTCAAAATGGAGATTCTAGAAAGAGTGGCTCAGGAGGCTGTTGAGGACTTTAATCACCAAAGCAGTAAAATTTCTTTGGAAGAGCAAATGAGTAGAAAGGAGTCAGAGCTGGAGAAGCAGAAGGTGGCTGTGGATGCTCGTCTGGAACAAGAAATGACCAGAACCTCAAAGCTTAAGGCAGAAGTGTGCAGGCTGCGCACATTAGTCAAAAATGCCAAGAAGAAGCTCCAAGATAATGACATAAGAGGAGAGAAACTTAAGGATCTCGAAGTGCAGCTGGATAGGGAGACTCAATGGCGCAATCAGCTGGAGAAGGACAACAGTGACCTGCACAAGAAGCTGACATTCATGAAACGATCACTTCAGAGGGCAGAAGAGAAAGTGCAGGAGCTGGAGAGCCTAGTGTCCATGGTCCACTCCAGTGAACAGGACTGCCTCCACTGGCTGGCCTCCACCCTGGCAGAGCTGGAGAGGTACAGGAGCCTGTACAATAAGGAGTTTCAACTGCGCACGTCTCAGGCTGCCACACTGCAACAGGCCCTCAGTCATCTCCCTAACACCCATTCTACGCTGCTCAGGGAAAGGAACATGTACAGTTGTGTTCAAAATAATAGCAGTCCAGCATGACGAACCAGATGAATTGCTATTTTGGTAGAATTTATATAATTACGTGGCAAATAATTTACTAGCAGGTGTAGTAGAGCCAGAGAAACCAACAGACCCAACATTCACGTTATACATGCTTCTGAGTCTGTGTAATTGAATAATTAATTGAAAGGGGCGTGTTCAAAATAATAGTCTGGAGTTCAATCAGTGAGCTCATTCGTTATGTGAAGAAACAGGTATCTCTCAGGTGGCC
Source organism: Paratrypauchen microcephalus (assembly GCA_036785185.1). Lineage (NCBI taxonomy): Eukaryota > Metazoa > Chordata > Actinopteri > Gobiiformes > Gobiidae > Paratrypauchen > Paratrypauchen microcephalus. Next base: position 678,057 of record JAVJIX010000284.1, on the reverse strand, counting down.
CTTATTTAAGAATGAAGCCAGCACATGTTGTAAATTCAGTGCTCTCTGAAAACCTGAGAAAGATGGGTTGTTCCAGACATTGTTCAGAAGAACACCGTGCTTTAATTAATATGTTGATTGGAGAGGGGAAACATGTGGAACAAAAGGCTGTCCTCCCCAAATTCAGCAGAGGGACCGTACATCTCCCTCAGCCAGAACAGCAGCAGCCCCTCAGCCTGCAGCTGCACCAGGTGACCTACTCTCTGAGGAGGATCAACATAAACAAGGCTGCAGGTCCCGATAGGGTGTCAGGGCGGACTCTGAAATCGTGTGTGGACCAGCTGGCATGTGTTTTCCTGGACATCTTCAACCTGTCCCTACAGCTCTCCATGGTCCCGGCCTGCCTGAAGTCCTCCATCATCGTGCCTGTGCCTAAAAAAACTCCACACGGCCCTGACTCACCTGCAGCGTCCTAACACATATGTCAGGATGCTGTTTGTGGACTTCAGCTCGGGATTTAACACTGTTCTCCCAGACGTGCTGGCCCTGAAGCTCCACAGCCTCTGTCAGCATCACTCTGCTCCTGGATCAGTGACTTCCTCACCAACAGGCCCCAGGTGGTGAGGATGGGGGAGCTAACATCTGCACCACTGATCCTTAACACAGGAACACCGCAGGGCTGTGTGCTCAGCCCTGCAATCTTCACCCTCACGACTGCTCTGCCATCCACCCCACAAACATGGTTGTGAAGTTCGCGGACAACACGACTGTGGTGGGTCTCATTCTCTCATGAGACCCATTACAGAGAGGAGGTCCAGAGCCTTACACAGTGGTGTTCAAGGAACAATCTCATCTTGAACACCAGCAAGACACGGGAGGTGATTGTGGACTACAGGAGGTCCAGGAGGACTGATCACGCTCCACTCTGCATACAGGGGGAGGCAGTGGAGCGTGTCGACAGCATAAAGTTCCTGGGCATTCACATCTCCTCTGACCTCTCGTGGACTGTTGATACTTCACACCTGGTAAAGAAGGCCCAACAGCGTCTCTTCTTCCTCAGGAAGCTGAAGCGCTCTGGACTCTCCTCCCAACTTGATCAAGATCAAAGTCAAAGATCAAAGTCAGCTTTATTGTCAATTCTGCCATTCAACATACATGCGAAATTTCGATTCACTGTATGTTGAACACATTCAACATACAGTGAATCGAAATTTCGTTTCTCTCTGGCCAAGTAGTGCAAAAAAGACAGTGTACAAAATACAATATGAAGACAAAACACAACAAAAACTATCCAAGACAGAGATCTAAAGTTAAACTTTTATAGAGGTGAACTTTTATAGAGCCACTATTGAGAGCATCCTGTCTCTCAGCATGACGGTGTGGTATGGCAGCTGCACCGCACAGAACAGAAAGGACTTAGCCCGGGTGGTGAGAACTGCACAGGGGATCGTGGGCTGTCGTCTGCCAGACCTGGACTCGGTCTACAGCTCCCGGGTTCAGCAGAAGAAGAAGAAGAAGAAGAAGTTAACTTTATTGATCTCACACTGGAGAAATTCTTCTCTGCATTTTAACCCATCCTATATATATATATATATATATTAGGAGCAGTGGGCAGCACACATTAGGGCGCCCGGGGACCATCTCCATGATCTTCTTGCATCGGCTTGGTCAGGACCTAAGCTGGAGTACCTATGGTGCATGTTTTGGGCCAGACGCATAGCGACTGACCCCGGAAATAGACTGTTTGTACCTCTCCCATCAGGGAAGCGGTACAGGACCATTAAAACAACCACTTCACGGCTCAGAGACAATTTTTTTCCCCAGAGCTGTGAAGGCCATCACCCCACTGCATCCCATCCCCCCGAGCACACCCACAGAACTGGCCCCCACCCCCCCATCATCTCACAGACACAGCGCATAAGATGGACATTAGGTTTGACTGGCACTAAGTGCACTTTACTGCAACTACCCACTTTACACTGCAGACACTTTACACTACTGTATTTGTATTTATGATGCTTTTTTATCTATTTATGATAGTTTTTATCTTTATGCTTGTTGTATTTGTATTTTTATACTTCTGTAGCTGGGAGTCCATCAAAATTTCGTTGTGCTTGCATAATGACAATAAAGAATCTTGAATCTTGAATATAAAGAAGTGCATAAATTGATAGGCTGCTCAGCTAAAATGATCTCCAACATGTTAAAATGGAAAGCAATACCAGAGAGACATGGAAGAAAAAGAAAGACTACCATTCGATAGGATCGAACAATAGCCAGAATGGCAAAGAGTCAGTGATCAGCTCCAGGGAGATCAAAGACAGACTGAAGTTACCTGTGAGTACTGTGACAGTTAGATGCTTGTGTGAGGCTAACCTATCAGCAAGAAGTCCCATAGTTAAAAAAAGACATGTACTGAAGAGGATACAATTTGCCGATGTAGACTGGCCTAAAGAGAAATGGAGAAACATTTTGTGGACTGATGAAAGTAAGATTGTTCTTTTTGGGTCCAAGGGCTGCAGACAGTTCGTCAGACCACCCCCAAACACTGAATTCAAGCCACAGTTCACTCTGAAGACCGTGAAGCATGGTGGTGCAAGCATCATGATATGGGGCTGTTTCTCTTACTATGGGGTCGGGCCTATTTATCACATACCAGGGATCATGGATCAATTTGCTTATATTAAAATACTTGAAGAGGTCATGCTGCCTTTTGCTGAAGAATAAATGCCCTTAAAATGGGTGTTTCAACAAGACAACGATCCCAAACACACCAGTAACGAGCAGCAACTTGGTTCCAGACCAACAAAATAAATGTTATGGAGTGGCCAGCCCAATCCCCGGACCTTAATCCAATAGAAAACTTGTGGGGTGACATCAAAAATGCTGTTTCTTAGGCAAAACCAAAAAATGCAGGTATTGTGGAAGGTTGTCAAATCATCTTGGGCTGGAATACCTGTTCACAGGTGCCAGAAGTTGGTCGACTCCATGCAGCACAGATGTGAAGCAGTTCTCAAACCTGTGGTTATACAACTAAATATTAGTTTACTGATTTACAAGAATGCTAAATCTTTACTTTTTTAAAGTTTGTAATGAATAATGGAGATACTGCTATTTTTTTGAACAGCCCAATATATTTGTTTAAGTAATTTTCTGTAACGTAATTAAAATATTCATACATGTCTTGTCTTGTTTTAATGTAAAATATAATGTACAGTGTTCCCAATGAAAGGGAATTTTTTAAAATGACTTTGTAAAAAAGGGATTTTGAGCTTTACTTACATTTTAAAAGACTGCTATTATTTTGAACACATCTGTACTTATGAAACACCGAAGCAGTTGAAGCGACTGTGCCGGAGGCTGAGGGGCCGTTTAGACGAGGACGATTGCGACTGAAAACGACAAAATATTCTATCAGAAGTGTCTTTTGTTTACACGGCGGCGGCGCCATCGGGCTCTGAAACCGCAAAAATCTGAAGACTCCTTCCAGAGTTGAAGATGGTGTCGCGTCTCCGTCTAAACGGCAAGAAGCGCAAAACATGTTCACGTCGCATACAGCTGACCTGATGCGCCAAGCCGGTAAAAACAATACCAATACGTTGCAGGTGACAGAGGCGAGTTTGGACAAGACCAGGCAGAACCAGTCAGTGGTGGGACAATTTTGAGAATGGATTAGTTGACGACAGTGCTTGGATGGAAAACTTCAGAATGACTAAACAAGCTCTTGTTCATAGACAGCGGAACCGCCCGGGCCAGGAAGGCCGTGGCCCGGGTAACTTTTTGAAAATGATTATTTAAAAAAAACAAAAACGTTTTTTTATCATGTTGAGAAAAATCAAACTTAAACCCCAATCCATGCTGTAATTTAATCAAGCGCTTCGCTTAAACATTTCCTAAACCAACATTTTTGACTTCACATATGTCGTGCATGAAATGTTGCAAAATGTATAGAACAGTGCAGCCCTGAAAAAACGCGCGGAAGTTGTGATTGCACCAGCGCGATTTCGGAGTAGTGGTGGATATTGAGAGGCTACTGGTCACAGCTGGGAACAGGGATGAGGTGACTGTCCCATCATCAATTACGTATCTATACACAAATTTTGACTTTGATCAACTCTGTCACAGTTGCACATGTTGCCAGACACGATTAAGACATCTACACTTCAACACGACAAGCTATCAGTGAGAGTCATAAGCAATGCAATGAATCCTGTTCCTGTCGCGAAATATCTGCTGTCCGAAGTACACAAACTTCTGAAACTTTTTTCCACCATCCCAGTCGGTACGGCATCAGCAGAGCGTTCGTTTTCCACACTTCGTCGACTGAAATCATACCTCCGATCCACAATGACACAAAAGAGACTGAATGACTTGATGAACTGCCATATTCACCGTGACATCCTGGAAGCTAAGGAGTTTGTGCAGGCGCAAACAGACGCAGGCAGGCCTTTGGGAAGTTTTAAGGGTAAGTCATTGGTTATTTTTTCTATTAGCACCACAGAGTGCACTGCTTCCTTAAATGTTTCTATACCGCATTGGTACTGATACAAGCAAGTTTAAGTTGAGTTAGCCTATTATTGAGTGCTTTTGTTGTGTACTGTTGGTTGTTTTAACATTTTATTCTGCGTAGTTATGTGCTGGCATGTTGGGCTAAAGTCATGAGATTAATGTTTTGCATTCTGTGCTGTTGGCACTTCTGGGCAGTTCTGCGCACTTCTGTGCTGGCATATTGTGAACTAAAGTCATAACTGATGCTGGGTTAGCGTTGGCTCTTTGGGCATTATTCTGCGCAGTTATCTGGCATATTGTGGAAACACACACACGCGCACGCACAGCTCTGATAAAACTGCAGGCATATTCCCATACTTTCCTCTGTCCGAGCACCACCAAGTGCACTTTTCTGTGTTCTGTGTTTCTCATAGTCCTTGAGCACTTTAGCAGTTTAAGTTGCGTTACCACCGACTACCGAGGTGCTCTTCTTGTGCATTTTATGCTGTGTGGCTCTGTGCTGGTTGACATGACTGAGATATGCATTACGTGCCTGTCCGTGTATAATGTAGCCAATAGGCTATGCATTATGTCTGACCAAACATTTCGGTGACACCCACTTGCGATTGTGGCCCCCCCTAGTTCAAATGCGTTCCCTGGTCTATGCTCTTGTTGCATTAAGCGAAGAGCTCCGACCCTACATCGAGGGCGAAACAACTGTGATGAGAGCCCCTGTGGTGTCCTGAAAAAGGTAGCTCTGACATTATATTAGCGGCCTGGCATGCATATTCAATCGAATTCGCCCACTTTTGCATCTTTGTATAAACAAACATTTCCTGTTGAGAACGCTCGTCTAAACGGGGATAAAAAATTGAAGACGAGACGCCACTTTTGCGTCTTCTGTTTTGATCGTCGCCGTATAAACGTAGCCTAAAACACAGTTCAAAACTCTCTCCACATTGACATCTAGTGGCGAAATGTTAGAACTATGACATCCAGAATGTTTCATGTTTTGAAACAATCTCAGGGTGAACCTGTTCACAACTCTGGAAAAAAATAAGAGACCACTGCAAAAGATCAGTTTTTCTGATTTTAAGATAAGATAAGTTAAGACTTTATTGATCTCACACAGGAGAAATTTCCTTGCCACAGTAGCTCCAGGACATTTGAACAAGAAGGAAAAGTGCATGCAGGCAGGAATGGAATAAAGTCAGTAATAATAAAAATAGTAATAAGTAATAATAATAATAATGGAAATAGTAATAATAATAAAAGTAACAACAAGCATCAACATGAAAAAGAGGATATTGCACGTCTGGCCTATATGTTAGAATTATACAGTCTGATGGCGGTGGGGATGAAGGATCTGCGGTAGCGCTCCTTCTTGCACTGGGGGTGCCTCAGTCGGCTGCTAAAGGAGCTGCTCAGCTCCTCAATAGTCTGGTGCAGAGGGAGAGAGATGTCGTCCATAATGGACATAAATTTGGCCAGTACCCTCCTCTCAGCCACCTCCTCTACAGAGTCCAGAGGACAGCCCAGGACAGAGCTGGCCCTCCTGACCAGCTTATTCAGTCTTTTTCTGTCCCGTTCTGTGCTGCTCGGGGCCCAGCAGACGACAGCGTAGAGGAGAGCAGAAGCCACCACAGTCATAAAAAGTCTTGAGCAGAGGCCGGCACACTCCAAAGGACCTCAGTCTCCTCAGGAGGTGGAGGCGACTTTGGCCCTTCTTGTACAGGGCGTTGGTGTTGTGGGACCAGTCCAGTTTATTGTTGAGGTGAACACCCAGGTACTTGAAACTGTCCACAGTCTCTATGTCCTGCCCCTGGATGTTCACCGGTGAGTGAGGTAGTGGTCTCCTCCTGAAGGCCATCACCAGCTCCTTGGTCTTACTGGTGTTAAGGCACAGGTGGTTGTCCCCACACCAGTCCACAAAGTCACTGATGACCGAGTGGTACTCCAGCTCGTTCCCCTCAGACACACAGCCCACAATGGCCGAGTCATCAGAGAACTTCTGGAGATGGCAGCTGTCCGTGTTGTATGTGAAGTCCGAGGTGTAGATGGTGAAGAGGAAGGGTGAGAGGACAGTTCCCTGGGGGGCCCCAGTGCTGCAGACTACCACCTCTGACTCACAGCCGCGCAGCCGCATGTACTGTGGACGGTCAGTGAGGTAGTCGATGGTCCAGGCAGCGAGATGTCCATCCACTCCCGCGTCCTCCAGCTTTCCCCGCAGCAGCGCAGGCCTGATGATGTTGAAGGCACTGAAGAAGTCAAAGAACATGACTCTCACAGCACTCCCGGCGGTCTCTAGGTGGGTGAGCGCCCGCTGCAGAAAGTAGATGACGGCGTCCTCTACTCCTACGTTTGGCTTGTAGGCAAACTGCAGCGGGTCAAGGGTGGGGCTCACCACAGAGCGGAGGTGGCTGATGATCACCCTCTCCATGGTCTTCATGAGGTGGGAGGTCAAGGCGACTGGTCTGTAGTGGGCCGGTGCCCTGGCGTTTGTTGTTTTGGGAACCGGGACCACACAGGAGGTCTTCCACAGGACGGGGACCTTCCTGTGGAAGACCTCCTGCGTGGTTTACTATTTATAGGTATGTGTTTGGGCAAAAGGAACATTTTTGTTTTTTTGTTTGTTTCTTTAAACTACTGACAACATTTCTCCCAAATTCCAAATAAAAAAATATTGTTTAGAGCATTTATTTGCAGAAAATGACAAATGGTCAAAATAAAAAAATTAAAAATCTTGTTTTCAGACCACAAACAATGCAAAGAAACAAGATCAAATTCATTTTAAAACAACATAATACTAATGTTTACACCTAAGAAGAGTTCACAAATCAATATTTGGTGCAATAACTCTTATTTTTAATCGCAGCTTTCATGCGTCTGGGCATGCTCTCCACAAGTCTTTCACATTGTTCTTGGGTCCTAGTTTAGGCCTGGTTTAGTCCTGGTTCAGACCAGATTTAGTCCTAGTTTAGCCCTGGTTCAGTCCAGGTTTAGGCCTGATTTAATCCTAGTTTAGTCCCTGTTTAGACCTGGTTTAGTCTTGGTTCAGACTGGGTTTAGTCCTAGTTTGGTCCTGTTTTAACCTGGTTTAGTCCTGGTTTAGTCCTGGTTCAGACCTGGTTTAGTCCTAGTTTAGATCTGGTTTAGTCCTGGTTCAGTCCTGGTTTAGTCCTGGTTTAGTCCTGGTTTAGTCCTGGTTCAGACCTGGTTTAGTCCTAGTTTAGACCTGGTTTAGTCTTGGTTTAGTCCTGGTTTAGTCCTGGTTCAAACCTGGTTTAGTCCCAGTCTTTCACATTGTTCTTGGGTGACTTTATTCCACTCCTGGTGCAAGAACTGAAGTAGCTCAGCTTTGTGTTTGTGTTGGAATTCAACAGACGCTGGAATGGAATGGCTGTAATACATGTAGAGATGCTGATTTCACACAAAAAATGCTGTTCAGGTCTCATATTTCTTTTCCAAAGCTGTATGTTATGACTCAGCAATGAAAAAGTGAGGTTGCCTTACAAAAAATATCATTAACCCCTTACAGTGGAGGGCCTTTTTTGAGCAATTGTCCCTAAAAAGACCTCTCCAAATTAAAATAATTCCTGTTATTGAAGTATATGGATTATATACAAATGTTTGGTCTCTGTGTAAAGGGAACATTCTCTAGTTTTACCCTCAGCATTTACATTCACTCCAACTGTGATTGGAAAAAAGTTACACACCTTGGAACACCAAAAAAAAAGTGTTTTTTTTATCCTCGCCTAATTTTTTTCTAAATATAAAAGGTGTATATAGCTGCTGTTCATAGCTGAGGCCTAAAATACACTATCTTTCAATACAATAAGTTGTTGACCACTCAAATTTCAAATTGGGAATCAATAGCTGTAAAAATACACTTTTTACTCCACTTTTTATTATACTTTGTCCAGGCGTTTTATACAGGGATCATGCCTTTATCCAAACCTATCCAAACCTATCCAAATTGGAAACATTTAGAAAACGTTTAATAACTTTTGACTCATTCAACCTACAGACATCATTGAGGGCTCTACTGAAAGCTTACAACTAGAGGAATCCATTTCTGCACACAAGGTCACTATATTATGTCCCTGAGAATTACATTCTATAAAAAAGTGTTTTTTTTCTATCAAAAATAGACCAAACAAGTGCTGAAAATGAAAATATGTATTGAAAAATTCTATAACACTGCACACTGTATACACAACCATGGACACTAAACGTTCCACACATATTTACAGGTATTTACACACTAAGAGTCTGGTGTGTTCCACTGACTGTAGCAGTCCCTTGTTTGAATAAAGCAGAGTGCAGTGTCACAGGTAGAACATTTTACAGCTGTCTTTGACTGACATCTTCTACACTTCAGCCTGCCATTTGTGCGCTCACCACTGCTGCCCATCCGTTCTTTGTTGCTCCGGTCGTGGTAGGGCTCCTTATCTGCAGTTGGGCTTTATTGGTACACAGTGATGACACTAGTAAGAAAAACACAAAAATATAATAGGAAATAAGCTCAAAATATGCTTTCTAAAATGTTATTTTCAAAGATCAAAGTCAGCTTTATTGTCAATTCTCCCATATGTGTTCAACATAGTGAATCGAAATGTTGTTTCTCACTGGCCAAGTAGTGCAAAAACACAGTGTACAAAATACAATAAAGACAAAACAAAAACTATCTAAGACAAAAATCTAAATCTAAAAACTAAAATCTATTCTTATTTATTTTCTTATTTATTTTATCTAAACACCCAATAAATAATAGTAGGTCTAAAAGTGATCTAAATGCACAAAAAAATCTAATGTTTATTGTTTTATTTTTATTCAAATACTACATCAAATACATAATAAAATGATACTTACACATCCAGAAGTACATCCTTCATAAACAACGCCTCCTCCACACAGCCCATATCTGTTTCCTGATTCTCCACCTCGGACTCCTCCAGAGCTGAAATCGACTTGTGCAGTCTCCAAACTTAAATATTTTCTCTTTCCAGTCCTTTTAGCCATATTTTCAATCAAGGAAACTCAAATCAACAGCAAAGGCGCAAGACGCATGGCGCTGTGCGTAAATTACGCACCGTTTACGCACGGACCGCAATTTCGCGTTACGCAGCTGTTTCACGTGGAACTTGTTGTGAAAGGCCTAACAAACTATATGTCTCCCTGTTCAGCTCCTGATTGGCTGTTCGCCTGAACTGTCAATCATCCTGTGTAACCTAACTTGTTGACTCAGCAAGCGTGAATGTCGTACTTGATTTTTACCGGAGCGTCACACATGATTGGACCTTTATAGGTCTCGCACAGCCCAGACATCTTCTTACTGGCCGGTTTAGGTGTCATTTTAAACTATACTCTCGTGTTTAGCTGCTGTTAGCGCGATTTTAGCGAGGAAAGTTATATTTTGCTTGATTTAGGCTAAAGAAGTGGAAAAAAAACACTGGCGCTTATGTAAGTTGGGAAGACTTTCGCCATCGTATTGGATCTAAAACGTGTTTTGGACTAAATTGTTTTACTGGATTTTATTCGCTGGATCCTTACGGACAGAATGATACCAAGCTTGTGGTGAAATACAGATGTCTGACCTGTCCAGAGCCTTCAAAGGTAAGCAAAGTAACAAACCGCGTTTTGTGCTTTTCCGTATAAAAGCCCCATGTGCTCGGGGACTGATTGTTGTGCCAGGAAATGAATTGCATAGTCAAAAAGAGGAGACTGTAAGGTTTAATTTGATGTGTAGATGTCATGGGACACGTTTGGGAATGTGTGCTCTTATATGGAAAGAAAAAAAAAAACAGTGAACAAGCCCGTGCACGGGCCGGTCACAGCGTAAGAAGTTAAAACACCTCTAAAATAAAAGCAATGCCGTTTTAGTCCATGCATGAGGTAAAATGATAAAATATGTTTATTTTGTAATACCAAATTATCTTAAACGGGCCGGTCAGAGTCAACCAAAGGACCGTATGTGGCCCGGGAGCTGGACGATGCTCAGGTCTGGTCTGTAGTCTATGGAGCATGTTCTGACAGAGCAGGCTCCATGTTGGGACTGGACACTTGAGCATTGTGCATAAGAATCAATGCAATTAGAGGGCCAATAAAAGTCAGGTTTCATCAACTTTTCCACACAACTTAGTTCTTTGTACATGTTTTATACAATAGTCTTGGATTTTATTTTATTTTTTATGTTAACCAATCAGATTTTTATAGCAATTTTTATAGCAAGTACAAGCTTCAAAGTGTTAAATCCAACAGCTGTAGTGCACCCTCAAGTGGCCATTCACATGTACTACAGTTAACAGTTCATTTAAAAAAGATTTAATTAAGCAATTTCTAAATGATGCGGACTGAACTCAACATTGACAATGTTTTTTTTTCACTTTTGTTTTATTATTTTACATTATTACACATGTTTTTTGAAGTCTTAACTGGGTTTTAACTTATAGTTTTGCATCTATTGGCTGCCAGTGTTCTGATTTAACAGTCTGATCACAGTTTTCATGTGTCTTGGCATGCTCTCCACAAGTCTCAAATTGTTTTGTTTTGTTTGATTTCAGAAAAAAATGCAGCGGTCTCTTTTTTCCAGAGTTGTATATCACAGAATGACTTTAAATCCATGCTGAGAACATTTGAGACAGCCTCCTTAACTTTAACATTTTAGTGACGTTTTAGTCATTTTAAAGGTTGATTGTTTGTGTAAATGTAACATTTTGTGTTTACCTGCAATGTCTGTAAACAGTGGCCAATTGTATTGCAACCTTTTTGTTAATTAAGAAAAAGAAGAAGTAACTTTCTGCTGCCTCTTGGCTTGGACTCCCTTGGAAAAAGTTTTTAATCTTATGAGACTGTCCTGGTTAAATAAAGGTTAAATAAAATGTGTGTGTCCGTGTGTGTTATTGTTGCAATTAGTTTTTAATTAAATAAAACAATGCATGAAGAGTCCCTCAGTCGTCCAGGTAGAATCCATGATAAAAGAAGAAATTCAATTTGTCAATTGGACAAAGTTTGTTGGTCGAAAACGTTCATCAGTTCTTAGCTTGGCCTTTGATTGACTTCGGTCGTCTGTTTGCTTGTCTTTTATTTGTTCTTTTGTTTGTTTGCTTTTATATCTGTTTGTTGTTTGTTCGTCTGCTTGTCTGTCTGGTTTTTTGTTGCTGTTGTTGTTGTTTTTGTTGTTGTTGCTTTTGTTGTTGCTGTTGTTGCTTTTGTTGTTGTTGCTGTTCCTGTTGTTGCTGTTGTTGCTGTTGTTGTTGCTGCTGTTGTTGCTGTTCCTGTTGTTCCTGTTGTTGCTGTTCCTGTTGTTGCTGTTCCTGTTGTTCCTGAGGGGTATTCCACGAACGTGGCTAAACTTAGCGGCGACTAAGTGCTAAGTTCTCGCCTGGCTGAGACACAACTTAGACAAAAGCCTGAACCCGTTCCACAAACGCATTTCAGCTGCGCCTAATCAGAGCTAAGCTCAGTCTGGCCTAATCAGGCCGGGCCTAGACGCGTGCACGGGGAAAATAAGAAGCCCTGAACAAGCGACTGTCGAAAACGCGATCATGTCGAAGATTCGGGCCGATTATTTCAGCGCATCAGAACAGAAGTTGCTTTTGGAACTCTACAATGCACTTGCGATAACCAAGGCAAGAGACATGGCGTGGCAGAAGATCGCCGAGCGCTTAAATACGTAAGTTAAGTCCTATAACAGTGCTGGAGTTTTTTAAATATGTTTTTCACCATTAATGTCAACGCTGATCTGTGGCGCAGAGGAAAAGTTACCGTCTGGGGTGCGGGAGATTGTGCGTTCGATTCTCATCTCATGGTAGGCAGTTGATGGCATAATTATATATTTGTATAGCAGTCTTGTCAGTTGTAATTTATTTTTACTGTGTAAAAGTATTTGCTCCAACTAATACGTTAAATTGTGTTATCTTGTCTTTGAGCAGGAATAATGTGAAGAGGACTGTTTTGCTGGTAAAGACAAAGCATAATAACATTTTGCAGAGTGGCAAGTAGGCTAATATTAATATTATTATTCAGTGAAATTAGTAATACTGTTGAAATGGTACCTTAATTTAATTTACAATGAACAGTAGCTACCAAGCCACAGGAGGTGGGAGCACCCCTCAAAACCTTTCACCTGCAGAGGAGCTGGCACTGGCCCTAAACCGGGGTCACCCACTGGTGGAGGTAATTGAAGGAGGGACCCCATCAAAGATCCTTCCTGCGAGTTCTCCTGAAGAGTATATTCAAGGTATTCTCTAGACTAATGCTTGCCTCAGCTGTGATCCAAGCATCTGTATATTTTAATAGTATGCTTGTGTTGTAGTTACTGAAGATGGCGTACACTTGGACCCTCCTCAGCAGTCCTCCAGCCGTGCCTTGCCCGACCCTCAGCAGTCCTCCAGCAGTGGCCTCACACCAGAATGTCATACCTAATGTCTTTTATTGTTTTATGTCTATTGATGGAAATTGATAAATAGGATTTCATTAAAGAGACTTGCACAGCATCTCTGAAGCAAATTTGTTGAATCATTGAAATGTTGCATCATGGAGTGTGCCTGTTATTTGGCTACATTTTGTTTTAAAAGTAAAGATTTACCTTTAACTGTATTCTTTGATAGAGGTGTCACATAAAATATAAAGTGTCAATGTCGTCAAGTGAGAGTGATGTTAGGCCCAACTGATATAATTTATGTGATGATAACAATAATTGTAGGTTAAATTCAATTTACATTTCTGTAATATGTTGCAAATATAAATGTGTGAAAATTTAACTCAAATTTGACTTGGGCATCAATAGGTCAATAGCGGTAATCGAACCCGGGTCACCCATAAGAGAGTCATAGGACATATCCACTCGACCAAAGTCTTTCTCTGAGATACCTCTGGAATTCTTCTATATGTTAATGTTGTAAAGACAGCGGTTCAAAAAGCATATTTTTCAATTACCGGAGATTTGTCAAGAACCAAGAACGTAAGGTAATTTCTTTTTTTGCTGATATTGTTTTCGGACAACACAGATACTCATGCGTGAGGTGTGCGGAACTGTTTGTTTGACACTCTGTTTACGTCAGGTACGTATTCTCTGCGACACGGCCTGACTAAGCCACAACTTTAGCCTTGCCGCGACCAGACTATCTGCTAAGACCATGTTGCCCCAGTAACTCAGCGGGAACTAAGTTTAGCGAGCGTCGTGGAACCGAACTCTCACTAAAACTAGCGCCAACTGACGAATAAAGCCGGGATTTGCGCTTAGTAGCTTTCGTGGAATACCCCTCTGTTGTTGCTGCTGTTGTTGCTGTTGTTGTTCCTGTTGTTGCTGTTGTTGTTGCTGCTGCTGCTGTTGTTGTTGTGTTGCTGTTGTTGCTGTTCCTGTTGTTGCTGTTGTTATTGTTTTTGTTGTTGCTGTTGTTGTTGCTGTTGTTGTTGCTGTTGTTGTTGCTTTTGTTGTTGCTGTAGTTGCTTTTGTTGTTGTTGCTGTTCCTTTTGTTGTTGTTGCTGTTCCTGTTGTTGCTGCTGCTGTTGTTGCTGCTGCTGCTGTTGTTGCTGTTGTTGTTGCTGCTGCTGTTGCTGTTCCTGTTGTTGCTGTTCCTGTTGTTCCTGTTGTTGCTGCTGTTGTTGCTGTTGTTGTTCCTGTTGTTGCTGTTGTTGTTGTTGTGGCTGCTGTTGTTGTTGCTGTTGTTGCTGTTCCTGTTGTTGCTGTTGTTGTTTTTGTTGTGCTGTTGCTGTTGCTGTTGTTGCTTTTGTTGTTGTTGCTGTTCCTGTTGTTGCTGTTGTCGTTGTTGCTGCTGTTGTTGTCGTTGTTGCTGTCGTTGTTGCCGTTGTTGCTGTTGTTGCTGTTGTTACTGTTGTTGTTGCTGTTGTTGCTGTTGTTGTTGTTGTTGCTGTTGTTGCTGTTGTTACTGTTGTTGTTGCTGTTGTTGCTGTTGCTGCTGTTGTTGCTGTTGTTGCTGCTCTTGTTGCTGTTGTTGTTGTTGCTGTTGTTGTTGCTGGGGGGTATTCCACGAAAGCTACTAAGCGCAAAGCCCGGCTTTGTTCGTCAGTTGGCGTTAGGTTAAGTGAGAGTTCGGTTCCACGACGCTCGCTAAACTTAGTTCCCGCTGAGTTACTGGGGCAACATGGTCTTAGCAGATAGTCTGCTCGCGGGGAGGCTAAAGTTCTGTCTTAGTTAGGCCGTGTCGCAGAGAATACGTACCTGACGTAAACAGAGTGTCAAACAAACAGTTCCGCACACCTCCCGCATGAGTATCTATGTTGTCTGAAAACAATATCAGCAAAAAAACAAATTACCTTACGTTCTCGGTTCTTGACAATTCTCCGGTAATCTAAACATGTGCTTTTCAACCGCTGTCTTTACGACATTAACATATAGAAGAATTCCAGCAGTATATCAAAGAATATCTGTGGTCGAGTGGATATGTGCTTTGATTCTCGTGTGGGCGGGCCGGGTTCGAATCCCGCTATTGACCTATTGATACCCACGTCAAATTTCAGTTAAATTTTCACGCATTTATATTTGCAACATATTACAGAAATGGAAATGAATTTAACCTACAATTACTCTTATCATCACATCAAATTATATCAGTTAGGCCTAACATCACTCACTTGACGACATTGACACTTTATATTTTATGTGACATCTCTATCAAAGAATAAAGTTACAGGTAAACCTTTACTTTTAGAACTAAATGTAGCCAAATAACAGGCACGCTCCATGATGCAACATTTCAATGATTCAACAAATTTGCTTAAGAGATGCTGTGCAAGCCTTTTTAATGAAATCCTATTTATCAATTTCCATCAATAGGCATAAAACAATAAAAGACATTAGGTATGACATTCTGGTGTGAGGCCACTGCTGGAGGACTGCTGAGGGTCAGGCAAGGCACTGCTGGAGGACTGCTGAGGAGGGTCCAAGTGTACACCATCTTCAGTAACTTGAATATACTCTTCAGGAGAACTCGCAGGAAGGATCTTTGATGGGGTCCCTCCTTCAGTTACCTCCACCAGTGGGTGACCCCGGTTTAGGGCCAGTGCCAGCTCCTCTGCAGGTGAAAGGTTTTGAGGGGGGCTCCCACCTCCTGTGGCTTGGTACC
>JAVJIX010000284.1:615000-660000 GCA_036785185.1 Paratrypauchen microcephalus | reverse complement strand
GTTACTGGGGGGTATTCCACGAAAGCTACTAAGCGCAAAGCCCGGCTTTATTCGTCAGTTGGCGCTAGTTTAAGTGAGAGTTCGGTTCCACGACGCTCGCTAAACTTAGTTCCCGCTGAGTTACTGGGGCAACATGGTCTTAGCAGATAGTCTGGTCGCGGCAAGGCTAAAGTTCTGTCTTACTTAGGCCGTGTCGCAGAGAATACGTACCTGACGTAAACAGAGTGTCAAACACACCGTTCCGCACACCTCCCCGCATGAGTATCTGTGTTGTCCGAAAACAACATCAGCAAAAAAACAAATTACCTTACGTTCTCGGTTCTTGACAATTCTCCGGTAATCTAAACATATGCTTTTCAACCGCTGTCTTTACAACATTAACATATAGAAGAATTCCAGCAGTATTTCAAAGAATATCTGTGGTCGAGTGGATTTGTGCTTTGACTCTCGTGTAGGCGGGTCGGGTTCGATTCCCGCTATTGACCTATTGATGCCCACGTCAAATTTCAGTTAAATTTTCACGCATTTATATTTGCAACATATTACAGAAATGGAAATGAATTTAACCTACAATTACTCTTATCATCACATCAAATTATATCAGTTAGTCCTAACATCACTCTCACTTGACGACATTGACACTTTATATTTTATGTGACATCTCTATCAAAGAATAAAGTTACAGGTAAACCTTTACTTTTAAAACAAAATGTAGCCAAATAACAGGCACGCTCCATGATGCAACATTTCAATGATTCAACAAATTTGCTTAAGAGATGCTGTGCAAACCTTTTTAATGAAATCCTATTTATCAATTTCCATCAATAGGCATAAAACAATAAAAGACATTAGGTATGACATTCTGGTGTGAGGCCACTGCTGGAGGACTGCTGAGGGTCAGGCAAGGCACTGCTGGAGGATTGCTGAGGAGGGTCCAAGTGTACGCCATCTTCAGTAACTTGAATATACTCCTCACGAGAACTCGCAGGAAGGATCTTTGATGGGGTCCCTCCTTCAGTTACCTCCACCAGTGGGCGAAAGGTTTTGAGGGGGGCTCCCATCTCCTGTGGCTTGGTAGCTACTGTTCATTTTAAATTAAATTAAGGTACCATTTCAACAGTATTACTAATTTCACTGAATAATAATATTAATATTATCTTACTTAGCACTCTGCAAAATGTTTTTATGCTTTGTCTTTACCTGCAAAACAGTCCTCTTCACATTATTCCTGCTCAAAGACAAGATAACACAATTTAACGTATTAGTTGGAGCAAATACTTTTACACAGTAAAAATAAATTACAACTGACAAGACTGCTATACAAATGTATAATAATTATGCCATCAACTGCCTACCATGAGTATCGAACTCACAATCTCCCGCTATCCAGACGGTTACTTTATCCCTGCGTCACAGATCAGCGTTGACGTCAATGGTGAAAAACAGACTTAAAAAACTCAATGTCCAGCACTGTTATGGGACTTAACTTACGTATTTAAGCGTTCGGCGAACTTCTGCCACGCCATGTCTCTGGTCTTGGTTATTGCAAATGTGTTGTAGAGTTCCAAAAGCAACTTCTGTTCTGATGCGCTGAAATAATCGGCCCGAATCTTCCACATGATCGCGTTTTCGACAGTCGCTTGTTCAGGGCTTCTTATTTACCCCGTGCACGCGTCTAGGCCCGGCCTGATTAGGCCTGACTGGGCTTAGCTCTGACTAGGCGCAGCTGAAACGCGTTAGTGGAACGGGTTCAAGCTTTTGTCTAAGTTGTGTCTCAGCCAGGCGAGAACTTAGCACTTAGTCGCGGCTAAGTTTAGCGACGTTCGTGGAATACCCCCCTGTTGTTGTTGTTGCTGTTGTTCCTGTTGTTGTTGCTGTTGTTGTTGCTGTTGTTTCTGTCGTTGTTGCTGCTGCTGTTGTTGTTACTGTTATTGTTGTTGTTGTTGCTGTTGTTGTTACTGTTGTTGTTGTTGCTGCTGTTCCTGTTGTTGTTGCTGCTGTTGTTGTTGTTGTTGCTGTTTCTTTTGTTTTTTTTTTCCTGGCGGCACGGTGGCTGAGTGGCTAGCACTCATGCTTCACAGCAAGAAGGTTCGGGTTGCCCGGGCCTTTCTGTGTGGAGACTGCATGTTCTCCCCGTGTCTGGGTGGGTTTCCTCCGGGCACTCCGGTTTCCCCCACCAACCTAAACATGTGCCATAGGTAAAATCCTCCAGCTTAGGGCCTGACCAAAGCCTAAATAACAAAACAAAATCATGGGGATGGTCCCTGGGTCAAACATAGAAACAACTTCTCCTGTGCGAGATCAATAAAGGTCAATCTTCTAATCCTTGACCACTGTAAGGCGCTTTGTGTTACAATTTTGTATGAAAAGCGCCTTATAAATATTGTTTGATTGATTGATTCTGGTTAGAGTGCTGGTAAGACACTTGCTTATATCTCGCTGCAGGGAGGAGCTAACTAGCTAACCACTTTCCGAAACTATCTCGCCTATTGGTTTCTGTCTTTTGTTTCTCTGGCGTCTAGTTTAGCATACCTATTCATCCCTACATGACTGTTTTTCACACCTCTGGCCCTGACCTGGCTAGCCCTATTGTATCTTTTGTTTGTTTGATCTAGGTTTAAGAATGGAATTATAGATGGGAGACAAATTATGTATGACTTTCTTAACAGAAATGGTGGAGTCAGACTTAATTTGTCTCCCATCTATAATAGGTATGCTAAACTAGACACCAGAGAAACAAAAGACAGAAACCAATACGCAAGATAGTTTCGGAAAGTGGTTAGCTAGTTAGCTCCTCCCTGCAGCGAGATATAAGCAAGTGTCTTACCAGCACTCTAACCAGAACTGATGAAGCCTCTCGGATGAGCGGCGAAACGTTTTCGACCAACAAACTTTGTCCAGTTGACAAATTAAATTTCTTCTTTTATCATAAATAAAACAATAAATACTCCCTTTTGTATTACACTTCAAGATTTTTATTCAAAAATATAATTTTCTCATCTGTGGATGGATTTAGCCTATTTCTTCTCTTACTTATTACTTCTCCTGCTTTTGAAAAACTCTTTCACATGTGACTTCCCTGAATGTGTAGTAGCCCATGTGTGAGTGTATGTTTGAATGTGTCACTACGCTATGTGTGAATGTGTGTCTGTAACTAAGCTGAACATTCTGTCACCTAAATAACTCGCCTGTCTCAAAATACGTCAATATGTCACAAAATCGCAGTTGTCTCTCTCCTCTCACAAAGCCCATGATGGACAGAAGCACTAGCGCCTCCTGTAAACTTAGAGGGACTTCGGTTGAGAAAGGTACGCAGTTCAGTGGTTTGGTAAACCTCTGTCAATCAGGGCCCCGTTTACACATACCCGGGTATCTGTAAAAACTGAGACTTTTCCCTTTATTTGTACCGTTCGTTTACACACAAACAGAGATTTTTCCTCTGAAAACGATTGTTTCTAAAAACTCCGACAAAAGTGGAGATTTTGGAAAACTCCGGTTTCACGTTTGCGTGTAAACTGAGGAAAACAGTTTTAGGAGCTGACGCACCAAAAGTGTGATTCTGATGTCTTGCAGAGCGTTCTCCTTCATTTCCAGAGGTGTAAATGGGGCCTTATTTTGGAAAACGGAAGGAGAGAAATATTCGTTTTTCAAAATACCCGGCTACATGTAAACAAGGCCCAAACTTCTGTCAATCAAACCCAGCTTCGACACGGTCACCCCCTGGTGATGCACTGGTGAAACACCGAGGGTTTATGAAACACTCGTCACGTCACGTCGGGTCTCGTGTTCTGAAAAAGTGTTTTGAAGCGCCTGCGCTTTGGGGCTTCGACACAGAGCTAAATCATCAGGTTCAAGACGGCCATCCCTGCCTTTTGTGAACTATTCCATCCATCCATCCATTTTCCTCCGCTTATGCGGGGCCGGGTCGCGGGGAAAACAGTCTAAGCAGGGACTCCCAGACTTCCTTCACCCCGGACACTTCCTCCAGCTCCTCCGGGGGGACCCCAAGGCGTTCCCAGGCCAGCCGGGAGACATAGTCCCTCCAGCGTGTCCTGGGTCTTCCCCGGGGCCTCCTCCCTGTGGGACGTGCCCAGAACACCTCCCGAGGGAGGCGTCCAGGAGGCGTCCAGAACAGACGCCCGAGCCACCTCAGCTGCTCCTCTCAACGTGGTGGAGCAGAGGCTCTACTCTGAGCTCCTCCCGTGTGACTGAGCTCCTCACCCTATCTCTAAAGGAACGCCCAGCCACTCTGCGGAGGAAACTCATTTCGGCCGCTTGTATCCGTGATCTCGTCCTTTCGGGCATTACCCAGAGCTCATGACCATAGGGGAAGGTAGGAATGTAGATTGACCGGTAAATCGAGAGCTTTGCCTTTTGGCTCAGCTCCCTCTTCACCACAACGGTCCGGTACAGCGACCGCATCACTGCCGACGCTGCACCGATCCACCTGTCAATCTCACACTCCATCCTCCCCTCACTCGTGAACAAGACCCCGAGATACTTGAACTCCTCCACCTGAGGCAGGGACTCCCCACCCACCCGGAGAGGGCAAGTTTGTAAACTATTGAAAAACTAAATGTAAAACTGTGGACCACATCTTCACGTCTGTTTTTAATCTCTCACTGAACCCCAACCCACTCACGGTCAACCTACGTCGCTGACAGTTACACGGCAAACTCCACCTGAGAGTTCTGACCTGTCTCCAGCTCAGTTTAAACCAAAATAAGATTCCAGTATGTTGCAACATCATAAAAACACAACTTGTCCCTTTAAACTTTAAGAATAGAAAATAGAAAAATCGATTATGAAACAGTCCCTGAGCTGATGACACTTTCAGGGCTTAAATCAGCGCCAGAGACGAGATATGACTCGTAAAACCTGGAGCAATCTTCCGCTTGGCGCTTTTAATGCCACGGTGAGGTCTGAGGCTGCATATGCATGAGCCCGCACACGGAACTCACTTCACCCACCCACGTGTCAGGCCCTGAACGCACCGCCATGATTTATGGAGCGTAAACAGGACGAAGTGCGGGGCAGGGGTCAGCGGGGGTCAGCACTGCCAGGCATCGGTCATCCGTCTGTCAGCTGGACGGACATCAGGGTTTAGAGACAGAGAGGGGGAGAAAGAGGAGAAAGAGAGGGAGATGGGAGGTAGAGAGGGGATAAGGACAGGAAGGGAGAGAAAGAGAGGGAGAAGTGAAGACAAAAGAGAGGGGAGCGAAGAAGGGAGCATGAGAGGTAGAGAAAGAAGGAGGGGGAGAAGGAGAGACGGGGTTTGGACAGGGATGAGAGAGAGGGAAGAGGGAGATTGGGAGAGAAAGGGAAGCAGAGGTGAAGAGAAAAGGGAGGGAAAGAGAGGGAGAGAGGGGAGTGAAGGATAGAGGGTGAGAAGAGAGAGGGAGTGGACAGGAGGGATGGGATGGGTAGAGAAAGGGAGAGGGAGGTGAAGAGAGAAGAGTCCCTCTCTTGGCTCTTCACCTCCCTCTCCCTTTCTCTACCCATACAGAGAAAAGCGAAGGAGGGAGAGTGAGATTAAAAAAGGACGAGGGAGAGGTGGAGGGAGGGGGGGGAGGGGATAAGGACAGGAAGGGAAAGAAAGAGAGGGAGAAGTGAAGAGAAAAGAGATGGGAGTGAAGGAGGGAGCATGAGAGGTAGAGAAAGAAGGAGGGGGAGAAGGAGAGACGGGGTTTGGACAGGCATGGAGAAAGAGGGAAGAGGGAGATTGGGAGAGAAAGGGAAGCAGAGGTGAAGAGAGAAGAGAGGGGAATAGAGAGAGAAGCGAAGGAGGGAGAGTGAGAGGGAGATAAAAAAGGATGAGGGAGAAGTGGAGGGAGAGAGGGGAGGGGATAAGGATAGGAAGGGAAGGAAAGAGAGGGAGAAGTGAAGAGAAAAGAGAGGGGAGTGAAGGAGGGAGCATGAGAGGCAGAGAAAGGAGGACAGGGAAGAAGGAGAGAGGGAGAGACGAGGGTGGCCAGAAGTGGAGAGAGAGAGGGATGCGATAAGGACAGGAAGGGAGAGATGGGAAGAGAAAGGAAGGGAAAGAGAGGGAGAGGAGAGTGAAGGAGGGAGTGTGAGAGGTAGGGGAAGGAAGACAGGGAAGAAGGAGAGAGAGGGTGTGGACAGGAGGGATGGGATGGGTAGAGAAAGGGAGAGGGAGGTGAAGAGAGAAGAGAGGGGAATAGAGAGAGAAGCGAAGGAGGAAAGGAGGGAGAGTGAGAGGGAGATAAAAAAGGACGAGGGAGAAGTAGAGGGGGTGGACAGGAGGGGAGAGAGAGGGAAGAGGGAGATTGAGAGAGAGAAAGGGAAGCAGAGGTGAAGAGAAAGGGGAGGGAAAGAGAGGGAGAGAGGGTGGTAGAGAAAGGAGGACAGGGAAGAAGGTTAAAGAGCCATTCAACACCTCCCGAAGCTTTACTCCGCCCCTGAGCAAAATCTGAAAAATCCTCCAGAGTGGGCGGTGCCGGCGGGTCGGGGGAGCAGGTGGGGGGCGGGCTCTGGAGCAATGATTGACAGCCTACTGATAGTAATCCAACACGGCATGGACCGGTGCTCTCCGGACTTTGAAACAGAGTGGACATTTGTGTTCGGATCCCGTCGTTTCCCTTTTCTCCTGATATGGCGCAACATCGCAGTGTCTGGCGGTGCCAGGTGGGGGCGGGGCTCATACCGCCTGTACATCACCAGGGGCTGCGCTCGTCACGTAATAACCTCCGAACAGTAGCTGACTCAGTAGCTGTATCTCAATTCGCAGTGTGCACAGTTCGGAGTGTGGTTTTAAGGGCGCATACGTCACTTCCGGCGTGACAACAGCTGTCCCATTTCGTTTTTGTCCCATGCACAGTTAAAATGCACCCTGAAAACCATAGTCGTTTCCATGGAAATTGGGCGTGAACCAACTGTGCATACATGCACACTTCGTCATATATCCCAGCATGCACCGCGTGCTACTTCTTCTATGGGAGAAAATGGAGTCGGTGGCTGCATCTGGTAGTTGCGGGACCTGTCCCATTTCGCTGACGCCCATGCGGTCCGTGGATTGCAATGCCGTTAAAACCACACTCCGAACTGTGCACACTGGGAATTGAGACACAGTTAGTGACGGCCGTTTGTCCAACCCGAAACTCAAATGTTGTGGTCATAGTTGATCGGCAAAAGGAGAAATTCAATTTGTCAACTGGACAAAGTATTGTTTGGTCGAAAACGTTTCGCCGCTCATTTGAGTGGCTTCGTCAGTTCTGGTTAGAGTGCTGAAGGACACTGCTTATATCTCGCTGCAGGGAGGAGCTAACTACAATGAAAATATTCTGAAACTATCTCACCTAATTGTTTTTGAGTTTCCGTCTTTTGTTTTTCCAATTTCTCTGGCGTCTAGTTTACATTTCAACCCCTAAACGACTGTTTTTCACACCTCCCTTTGTTTGTTTTGATTTAGGTTTAGGAAACAATAGGGCTAGAGCCAGGTCAGGGCCAGAGGTGTGAAAAACAGTCGTTTAGGGGTTGAATAGGTATGCTAAACTAGACGCCAGAGAAATTGGAAAAACAAAAGACAGAAACTCAAAAACAATTAGGTGAGATAGTTTCAGAATAATTTCATTGTAGTTAGCTCCTCCCTGCAGCGAGATATAAGCAGTGTCCTTCAGCACTCTAACCAGAACTGACGAAGCCTCTCGGATGAGCGGCGAAACGTTTTCGACCAAACAATACTTTGTCCAGTTGACAAATTGAATTTCTCCTTTTGCCATGGATTCTACCTGGACGACTGAGGGATTCTTTACACGTCATAGTTGATCCTAAAGAGGCGGTACAGACACGACTTTGACCCAAAAGTCAGACTTTTAACAAATATGCACCAAAATGCCAAAATAAGGCCAAGGACAGGGATACACTTCTATTCTAAACCCATTTACACAGATAATCAGTAGAAGAAAGTGATTTTGGTGTTTAATGGCCCTTTAACTCCCTTTAGGTAGCTCAGCTGGTAGAGCCAGTGGCGTTCCTAGAGTGATTTACTCCCTGGGCGAAAGCCACTCTTCTCTTTTTTTTTTTGCTTCGCGCTACCACGGCGCTTCCCCCCCTCCCCCGCGATGCCACTAGGGACAATTGCCCAGGTGGCCCCCGTCAAAGAATGCCCCTGGGTAGAGCATCCACTGATCCAAAGGTTGGCGGTTTGAATCCCACTCTCGACTTTACATCACTGGTTGAGCGGTCAGATCCACTGACCCACAGGTTGGCGGTACAATTCCAGCTCCTACAGATGAATGCTGCTGTTGTGTCCTTGGGCAAGACACTTTACCCCACATCGCCCTCAGTGTCTGCGGACACTGGTAGCCCACATGACAGAAGTGCATCAAGACCGGTTGTGATGTGGGCCGTCCTCCCGTGGACCCACCCCCCACGGGAGGATTCATGGGGGCTGGTGCATTGGGTTCTGGGCAGCAGAGTTGCTTGGACTGCTGCCCCCGTGACCCAGAAATGGAGAAGCAGAAGCGGATGGATAATGACAACATAACAAACATTTCTTTCTGACAGTCATTTTTCTTACATTTATTTATTTATTTAAGTAACTGTCCTTGTGGATCAATAAAGTTTATCTAAGTCTAAGTAAGTTTACTTCATCCAGGGGACACTCCCAGTACTTATACCCAGGGACAAGCAGCCATCCCCAACAACCAGGCGCACCTCTGGAACACGTTCACCCACACTTAAGATCATGCATGTCTTCATTTCACAAATACTGGATTTACAGGGTAACTAAACCTTCTTTCTGAATCTGTTTCTAAAATCAGATCTGATAACCATTTCAGAAATACTTCACATACAAACACACTTTCACCCCCTGCAGGATCTGTGACGCCGTGGCTCCAGAACGGTGCAGCGATCACAGTGAAGTCGGGGCTAAAATGGAGTGACTGTAGCTTCTTTGAGACGTGACGACAGTGGGCGCTGTAGCCAGGACCCCAGAGCTCTACAGGATCAGGCTCACCCCCTGAATCACCTACAGCCGGAGAGAAAAGCCTGTTTGTGGCACATTTGCATTTATTTAACGGTGGATAAACCTACAGCTTAGAAACACAAGAGCTGCCACGGTTTAATTAAAAGGAGCCCAGTCAGGAGGAGAAGAGTCTTATTGAGCTGGAAGTTTGTGGAATTAATAAACTTTAAATAATAAGACAGAAATGGTGGCAAAGTTATTCAGATACTTCAGAACTTCTTATAAATCCGTGCATTAAAATAAATTCTAACCCTACACTGGATCCTGTTGAATTTTTTCCACTTTTCCGCTCAGTAACTGGTCAGTTTGGCTCAGTTAAAGCAAAAGAAAGATTCAATTCTGTAAAAAGACAAAAGTTTGAAGTGAAGACCGTTTCTCAGCTCATCCAAGCTGCTTCTTCAGTTCTGGTCAGACGCTGGTGGACACTGCCTATATCTGCCTGAAGGGGGCGCTAATTATGCCCAAACTACACTCAAACTAACCCCCCATCCCATCACTTTTTTACAGTTTGTGTTTGTTAAGTAGGTCTACTGAACTGCACTAAGTGTATATTTACTAAGCACATGCTGTGTGCTGTTTTTTGGGTTTGTTGCGCCTCTTTTTTCCTCCCTCAGTTCTAATCTGTAAATGAGAGTTTAGCGTCTGAACAAAAGGATTGCTGTGTCTGTCTCATATGATAACTTTGCTCACAGTTATGGCCTTTATATCTGTACAATTTTCTTTAATCATTTAGCCTAAGACAATTAAAATTACACCGTGTGGTACTAATGTGATGGAGAGGGACACTCGCCTCTTTCCTATATAATAATATATAATAAAGAATAATGATTGTTATTTTAACTTTGTGAATTAGCAACGGGGGCGGCAGTAGCTCAGCTGGTAGAGCGTTTGCCTACAGATTCAGGAGTTGGCGGTTTGTATCCCGCTCTCGACAGGCTGGCCGTGTGTGATCCCAGTTCCCACAGTGCTGCCATTGTCCAATCCAATCCAACTTTATTTCTATAGCACATTTTATAAACAGAAACAGTTTCCAAACTGCTGCACATAAAATCAATAAAACTTAAAGGTGAAGTGTGTAGGATTGATGGTGCATTGGTGGATGGTGGGTATTGCAATTCCTGTCCTAGCTACGGCAGACCTCGAGGGTCACCCTTGCGCGCCGTAACGCGGAGAGCTCGGCGTACCTGGAGGTGGGTTCACCGGCAGCCGCGCACGAACCGCGCGCACGTGTGAAGCGCACCCGGCGCTGTGCGCGGGTGGGGGGAATTGGGAACCGGACCGTGGAGGGCGGAGGTCGGTCTGAACCCGGGGTGCGGGCCCTCGCTGCAACAAAGCCCCAGCCGCGGTAAGCACTATGTCCTTCTTTTTTTCCTCTTAGATGAAGGTGCTTGCTCCTGCGATGTATGTGCGGAGTAAGTGTGATCCGGCAACATGCTTGTTGTTATCCAAACGCGTACTATCTTGTGTGAAAACCACGAGCCCTTTGACAACTACTGTATAAAGAAAAGGCGAAGACAGAGCCCAAATGTCCTTCTGCGGCTCTCGTATTCAAAATGGCTGCCTCTGCATGGGGAAGATCCCCCTTTTATGTGACTATATCTAAGTCCAAAAGAATACTTTGATTTCATGATGGAAGTGAAAAGGCTTGGAAAACACTGTATTTTTGAATGGGTATCTTCAACTTCGGTAATTAACGGGTAAAAATCTTACACACTGTCCCTTTAATAAAAACATTAAAATAGCAATAAATAAAGTGATAATAATAAAAATAACTAAAAACAAAAGCAATTATAAAAAAACACTCAAGGACCACTCAACTCACGCGGTATTAAAAGCCAGAGAATAAAAGTGGGTCTTAAGACGAGACTTAAAACTCTCCAGTGTGGGGGCTGTTTTGACATGAGGGGGCAGAGCGTTCCATAACTTAGGGCCAACCACAGAGAAAGCCCTGGGCCCCCGAGTTTTAAGTCTAGTCAGGGCCCACGAGCTGGAGCTGGCCCTCTGACCTCAGAGCACCGGTCTGTATTTGGATGAGGTCAGAGATGTATTTTGGGGTTGTGTCCTTGGACAAGACACTTAACCACCTCGCCCCCAGTGTCTGCGGACACTGGTAGCCCACATGATAGAAGTCATGAAGGCCGGTTGTGATGTGGGCCGTCCTCCCGTGGACCCATCACCCACGGGAGGATCCATGGGGGCTGGTGCATTGTGTTCTGGGCAGCAGATCTGCTTGGACTGCTGCTCCCGCGACGCAGAAATGGAGAAGCGGAAGAGGATGGATGAAATTAGCAAGTGTAGACTCGTGCAGTTTACACATCACTTTTAAGCAAAACAGTTCCAGCTTCTGCTTTTTTCCAACGTGGTAAACTTCCACAAAGGTTTTGCTCTCATTATCTTCATAAATCAAGCAGCGCCCTCTGAACAACTTCTTCTGCATTTTCTCTTCCTTATTTTTGCACATCCCAGGAGCAAACTCTGTGCAGTGTATGCAAAACGCCGATAAAAGATCCTAATCTCACTGTGTCCGCTTTTTACCACGCTCAGTACATTTAGCACGTGCACGAACATGTGGTAAGTGTGAACTGTGCCTGAGTCATATTAACGTAATCATTCAGGCACCTGATAATAACACGTTTTCACACCTCTGAGCCTATAGGCGATCACTATTGTTGTCTGTGTTTTGATTTAGTTGTAAATAAAAAAGAGATGATGTTTAAGACCTCCATTTCGGTTCAAAGATGGATTCTCTTTCCTAACAAAAAGCAGCCTCTGTAACATTCCTCTCAAACCATTTCTTTCCCTGGCTCAGATCTGGAACTCTCTAACCACATGGGGTTGGTTAGTGGCTGTAAAATGTAGATTTTTGGCAGACTGGGGTCCCGTGCTGTTTTCCCGTCTGTGTTGGTACATCCTCTTATGGCATGGCTGATTTCTCTGTCCAATATAATGCTCACAGAGAAAAAATAAAATAAATTTTAAAATGTATTGGAAATAAAGTTGGATTGGAAAAAAGTCTCCAGTGTTTTAAGCTGAACAGCTGTGTTCTAGGGACTGGTTCTGTTCCATGTCTCTAATGCATTTTCAGTTAGTGTTTGCCTCTAACCATTGTATCAGTCTGGAAGCCCTAAGCAGCAACCCAAGTTTGGTTGCACTGTTGGTGTGGCTGATGAAAAGAGACTTTTAACATAAGTGTATGTATTCACTGTGAATGGTAAGAGAGTAGTAGGAATCAGTGATTTCACATTCACACATTGTATATGTTGGAGTGAATGTAGTCACCAAATTCAATCATCCATCCATCTTCTTCCGCTTTTCCATTTCTGGGTCACGGGGGCAGCAGTCCAAGCAGATCTGCCGCCCAGAACACAATGCACAATGTCTTGCCCATGGACACAACGGCGGCTCGGCTCTCATGTGTGGGAGCTGGGATCACACACGGTCATCCCAATTAAACTTTATTTATAAAGCTGTTTTCATACAAAAATATAAGACAATGTGCTTTACAGTTCATTACACAGACAGTGACACTGCTGCTTAAATGACTCTTAGGATGCTGAACTCTCTCTCCCTCCCCCAATGACACTGCTGCTTAAATGACACTGACACTGCTGCTTACATGACACTTAAATGACACTGACACTGCTGCTTAAATGACACCATCTGAGCTTTATTACACTGAACATTGTGTGTTTTACCTATTTGTATTATATACAAGTTTACTGTACTTTTGCTACAGGTATATGTGATGTTTTAGTCATGGTGTTTATTGTCTTGTTTATCAGATGTTTTATGTTCACTGTGGGCCTAGGGGGCGCTGCAATTTCAGATCCTGTGTGTGCAACCTGTACATATGGTTTTTGACAATAAAGCTGACTTTGAACTTTAAACTCATCAATAGTGATACAGTGTCCACTCTTTACACAATATTAAGTGCCTGGAGGCTTGAGTTCTTATTTAATTTTAATGAATTTGTCTGAAGAATACCAATAATGAAGATAGACACATAAAATGTATTCTTTATTATAATAATTTCATTCTTGGAAAATAATTATAACCCAGGTATGTTCAGACTCTTAGAAACAACAATAAAATAAAACTGAACAGTAAAGAAAAAAAATGCTGTTAAAATATCTTCAAAACTATGACACCAATGTGTAACTGTACAAGAGCTCTATTCAAAACAATGGGGAGAGGTGGATTAAGTGTCTTGCCCAAGGACACAATGATAGTATGCATTCGTGGGAGCTATGGATCATCTACGGATAATGTTTCTACTTGGAGTGGGATTCAAAATACCAACCTGCACTAGGCGACTTATGCTGCGGGATCCACTGTTTGTGACACTGTTCTGTGAATAAATGTTTTCTGTTTTTTGTTTTTAAGATTTGATGAAATTCCACCATTTTAATGTGTCCTCACTCCCTCTGCCTCCTCATTGTCTGATTTATCAAACTGGTGCTAAACAGTGAGTACAAACTGAGAATACGTGCCATTTGTGGGCCTGCTGCACATGATTTACTCTTGGAAAATATGTCTGTTATTTCTGCTGTAAAATCTGATGTAAATGAGAGTATTCACAGGAGGCTGCTGCTTCTAAAACATTACTGCAAGAGCTATGAGAGTAGAGTCTCATAAACAGAGTTAGAATCACAAGACTGAATATGTTCGTTATATTAATGTTCATTCCCAAAGGATGTAATCAGTCCAACGGAGCTCACAGAGACACCGAGGAGCTATAAAAACAGAGTCTAAACCCAGGGAGCAGAGTGTGAGTGAATGTGGTGTTGAAGGTGTGGAGGTGGGTCAGATGGTCAGAGGAGACTGTGTAGAAGGTGTGAGCTTTAGGAAAGGGATCGGAAGAAGGGCAAAAACTCAAGATTGAGGTTATTAGTATTTAATGTTGAATTAGGCTGCAGAATACAAACGTAATGATGGCATCTCTTCAGTTGTCACATCGTCCATACATAAACGTCGTGTGCCCTTGGCCCACACCACAAATCTGACCACTGTGGCCACCTATATAGTCGCAGCTATGCAATGTCTAAATTTACTGCCCATAGTTCCCAATCCTTGTAAGGAAACCTGTAGAATAGCTCCCAAGCGTTAACCAATAATAGATGAGTTAGCCAATAGTTGAAGTTAGCCAATAACAGAAGGGGAGCCCATCTATAGGAGGGTCTTTGAGTTACACAAATGCAGAGAAAAACAGCTACACAGATACACAGCTCTCAGTACTTAAATTCAGAGAATATAAGAATGCATATCTTTATATGAAAATACACATGTATTTTGCAGAATTAATGCTCACAAAGGACAGAGAGGCAGCAGGACAGTCCACAAACACTGCTACTGTCCCACAAGAGGAGGACCAGGGCTGAGGGAGGAGGCTTAATTTGTCATTATGCCAAACGGAGAAACCATCTTTAGAACAGACCTGACTCCAGGACTGATCATTGTGTCCAAATCCACTTTCGCTGATTCCTTTCCTTCTGATTCTTCTGTAAGACACTGATATAGAAACCTTTCCACTCCACTGGACCTCCCAGTAACAGCGACCAGTCAGACCAGTGGAACACAGAACCTGATCCCAGCTCTGGAATCTGTCCTGATGATCTGGATACGGCTGAATCTCTCTCACATGTGTCACCTTCTTGTTGTTGTCAGACAGTTTGAGGTTTCTCTGAGCTGTGTTTGGATCCAGAGTGAGATCACAGAAATCTGATGAAGTAGAAACAATAAGATAAGATAAGACTTTATTGATCTCACGCAGGAGAAATTAACTTGCCACATTAGCTCCAGGCAGCTTAGTATAAAAGAGAATTAGAACAAAAATACAAAAGCAGTTTAAAATCTATGCACCAAGAATGTGTTTATATAGATTAGATTAGATTAGATTAGATTCAACTCTATTGTCATTGCACATGTATAAATACAGGTAACGAAATATAGTCAATAGTTTAATGGAATTTCATTTAAAAATCTGACTTTGTTTTCTCTTTTCTGAAATCTATAATAGAATAACACTCACACTTCCTAAACTCTGGACAGAGGCACCAGGCTCCAGCAGCCTCCAGTCTGGAAGACAGACATTGGATCTTACAGTTTGTCTCTGTGTCACTGTCAGTTCGGTTCAGTTATGATTGATGGTAAAAGGAGAAATTCAATTTGTCAACTGGACAAAGTTTATTAGGTCGAAAACGTCTCGCAGCTCATTCGAGCAACTCGAATGAGCAACTCAAACTTTGTCCAGTTGACAAATTGAATTTCTCCTTTTACCATGGATTCTACCTGGACGACTGAGAGATTCTTCACACATCTTCAGTTATGATAGCAAAAAAAATACTTATCTTAAAACCTGGTTTAAAAATGTGAGCTTTAAGGTTTAATCTCACCTTTCGTCTGTAAAGTTTGCTGATTCTCCCATTGAAACGTGGACAGACGGGGGACTTCTGGACTCAGGAGACTGTGTTGTTTCCTGTGGCCTGGTACTGGAAGGGAAGTACAGTTTTTATTTTATTGTTTTTCATTTACTTCATTAGTCATAGTCATAGTTTGCTTTATTGTTGACAAAAAACATATGTACATGTACATAGGGTAATTCAAAATTTCGTTTCCCCGGTAACCAGGCAGGACAGTGATAGAGCGGCTAGGGGAGGGGCCACGCGTATGTGATACAGAGTGGAAAAGATGCAATACAATCAATAACAATTATACACAACATGTAATGACAGAAAAACAATTGCACAGGTAACATACGGTGTTTTTTTTTCTTTGGCGACAAGAGGGAAGGGTGCGGGGCAAGGGAACAGATCAGAAATTAGATAGACATTATAAAAATAGACAGGGCAGTAATACTTAATACATGTGAGTGTGTGTGTGAGCCGAAAGGAATGTCTTGTTTTGTTTTGTAGAGTGCTGTGAGATAAGGCCGCAGCAGGTCGGCCTTGGACGTGTTTGTGCAGAAGATGCAGTCAAAACAAAGAGTCCAGTTCAGTTGGATCACATTTTCCAGGAGAAGTGATTACAAAAGAGGAATTTAACATAATCGATACATTTTAGAACCCAGGTGAACAGACAACTTGCCAGAACTCTGGTTTCTGTCAAGTCCCCACTTCCTGCAGGTCTGTGCGACTCGCAATCCTCCCCCCGCACGTATGATAATGAATATGGACTGAGCCGCTGTTCCCCACAGTTCCAAATCCATTTATCTGCGATGTTATCTAGCGCCAGGTGGATCCCACAGATGGGATGGAACAGTTCATCTGTGTTTTTCCTTCTGATGTTGCCCACCCTTCCCGAGTTCGCAGTTCCCCATACTGTCCGGCGGATCGGGCTTCTTTGTTATCTGCTCGGCTCCAATTAGTGATAGGTCAGAAAACATCCCCCAGGCAAATCCAGATGTCCTGCCATCAAAATTCCAACAGTAATCGCTCCGTGTCCTCCGGTAGCAGCGGTGCCAGGCACACGATGCGTCCTTTGTGTATCAGGCAGCACGTTCCCTTAGGACTGACCGGCTCTCCGGACCGGCGCTCCTCCGTGAAAAAAAGCGTAGGGACCAGCTTTATCCAATTCATGATTTAGGATTTGAAAAATCTATTCCAACAGGAGAAAAAAAAGACGAGACGAGAGAAATAAAACATCACACCGAGCAAAGATAAGGGAGGAAGAGAAAAGTGTGTCTGCTCCTCATGACAGCTAGGAGTGAAAAAAGAATGAAAGCAGTGTGTGTGCACGAGTGTTGGTTGGAGGGCGGCGATGGTGCAGATGGGCAGCCGAACTTCTTTCAGTCTGCCCCAGGGCAGCTGTGGCTACAGTAGTTTCACTAGCAAGGACCACACCACGACAATGAAATACGATAAAGGTATTTATTGACGGTGGGTAGATGTGATGGCTGGGGGGAGACTCAGGGTGCAAAACCAAACATGATTTTAAAGGGATAGTGCGTTTTTTTTTGTTTTTTTTTATGTTAATCTGTATGGCGTCTCCTTCAACAGTGTCCTGAGATTAACACTTAGCCATGACAGCGTAATCTGGGCCTAGTTCTTCTCCGGTTCCGTAGCTCGTGAACGCCGTTCTGGTAAGTTCGCAGGGACATTTGACAAAGCTTGTTTTTCTTCTCAAAACATTTGTCCAAAAAGTGATATATTTGCGTCACACAGTCAGCAGTGTAATCCGCATTGGGTTTATTTTCTCTCGACTCGTATCACTGTGCCCAGATTAGCTGTATTAGCCTGTTCACTTGTAAGCGGATGTTTACAAGTGACAGTGACTGTGACTGTGTGACACAAATACATCACTTTTTGGACAAATGTTGTTTTGAGAAGAAAAACAAGCTTTGTCAAATGTCCCCGCGAACTTACCAGAACGACGTTCACGAGCTACAGAACCAGAGGAGAACTAGGCCCAGATCACGCTGTCATGGGTAAATCAGTGTCACTGTTGAAGGGGAAGCCATACAGATTAACATAAAAAATAAAAAAATAAATAAAACACTATCCTTTTAACACATTATTCATACACAACTGCACGTTTGTTATCTTTTGTGTAGTTGTAATCTATGACAAAAACAAACAAGTCCACTCACTTCTCCAGTGGGAACTGACGTCACCGTAAATGTCATCACAACAAAGAGCCGCTCTGCCGCACGATGCAGGTTACGCCACATTTTTTTTCTTTTCTATGCTACGTAACCGAATCCTACCTGTATCATCAGTTAAGAAAATTTAACTGGAGAACAAAGTTAGTAGAGAGGACTGGGCGTGTACCGGTGGCGGTGAAACGGGGGTGGATCAGAGCAATGACGTCTTGAATACGCGAGAATAAAATTTACCCAAACAAGCATGAATCACTCTAAATACAACTTCAGAGGGTAAATGAGCAGGGAAACAACTATGACAGTGTAAAAGAAATTTGAAAAATCTATTTTGCAGAATAAGTCTCCATTAAGATTCATTGAATAATATGATACAAATCCAGCAAAGGAGTTTCACAAAATATTCGGTTCTGCTTTCGTTTTAAATATCTGTTAGTGGATAGCTGAATAAAAATACAGCTTTTATATCAAAATATAAACAATACACATGCTTAATAGAAATAATAATGTCTTACCTTGATTTAAAAAGAAGAAAAAGTGCAGATCAAATGCGTCATTATCGAGAGTAAATCTGGATGTTTTTAAATGCACTTCCTTGTGTCTGAGCTGGCTGAACAGAGGCAGACGGGTGGTTTTAGAATCCACTCCGGTGGGTTTTGTGGGTTTGTGCCACATTAGCATTGGTACAGGTGGTAGAATAGTCAGTCGTCTTATAAAGTTGGCACTATACGTTGAAAAACAATTTCAAAGTGCTACAGAGCATTTAAAAACAGGGTAAAAACACAGATAGAATACAAACATAACAAGATAAAAACACAACATATTATGGGGCCAATTAGCCATAGGCTCTTGTGAACAAGTGAGTCTTTAGTGCACTTTTAAAAGCATCCACCGACTGTGGGGCCCTAAGGTGGTCGGGAAGGGTATTCCACAGACGGGGAGCTGCGGCTTGAAAGGCCCTGTCACCCATGGTCTTTAGCCGTGTCCTGGGTGGAATCAGACAGTGCTGCTGGCCTGACCGGGTCCTGGTAGAGGTCTGAGGTGTGAGTAGTTCGGTGAGGTAGGTGAGTAACTGTATTCCGCTACAGTTACAAGGAAAGAACCACGTACTCAGATTATAGGTACATTTGGTGAAAATGGGGATTATTTAGCAGGATTACATTTTATGCATTTTATGTTATTTACTTTTGTTCATTTAAAGCTGGATGGAGGGAAAACAGAACAAATTGTCGTACAGACATGCGCGCACACTATGGAAGTACTATCGAACAAACTCGCGATAAAGGGATTTTTTTCTTAATAAACTGTATTATGTGGTCCACACTTGTGCACTTTCATTCACTGTGTGCACATGGACGAGTGTAATCCGACTGCAAACGGATTGGGATCGTATCGAATTCATGTGCACAGGCTAAGGATCATATAGGGATTGGTTTCCCGAATCCGATTGGAGCCCCTGGCTTAGGCCGATAATAATTCACTCGGTGCCGCCTTGTGCACGATATCGGATCGGATTGGCGTACTGCGCATGCGCGGGAATTTTCGCCAGGGATTTCACCCGGAAGTGGCAGGAGGCGCCGACGCCGTCATAAGTAGCGATTGTTGCCGGAAAAGTCAGACGAAATCATGTCAGCGAAGAAAGAACGCACAACACGTACACCAATGCTGCTCCATCAAACTAGTCCAGGTTTAGTCCAGGTTCAGTCTAGTCCTGATTTAGTCCAGGTTTAGTCCAGGTTCAGTCTAGTCCTGATTTAGTCCAGGTTTAGTCCAGGTTCAGTCTAGGTTTAGTCCAGGTTTAGTCCAGGTTTAGTCCAGGTTTAGTCCAGGTTCAGTCTAGGTTTAGTCCAGGTTTAGTCCAGGTTTAGTCCAGGTTTAGTCCAGGTTCAGTCTAGGTTTAGTCCAGGTTTAGTCCAGGTTTAGTCCAGAATTAGTCCAGGTTCAGTCTAGGTTTAGTCCAGGTTTAGTCCACGTT
This sequence comes from Paratrypauchen microcephalus, assembly GCA_036785185.1. Taxonomy (NCBI): domain Eukaryota; kingdom Metazoa; phylum Chordata; class Actinopteri; order Gobiiformes; family Gobiidae; genus Paratrypauchen; species Paratrypauchen microcephalus. The sequence continues at coordinate 640,443 of JAVJIX010000284.1, read as the reverse complement.
TAGTCCAGAATTAGTCCAGGTTCAGTCTAGGTTTAGTCCAGGTTTAGTCCAGGTTTAGTCCAGGTTTAGTCCAGGTTCAGTCTAGGTTTAGTCCAGGTTTAGTCCAGGTTTAGTCCAGGTTCAGTCTAGGTTCAGTCCAGTTTTAGTCCAGGTTTAGTCCAGGTTTAGTCCAGGTTCAGTCTAGGTTTAGTCCAGGTTTAGTCCACGTTTAGTCCAGAATTAGTCCAGGTTCAGTCTAGGTTCAGTCCAGTTTTAGTCCAGGTTAAGTCCAGGTTTACTCCAGGTTCAGTGTAGGTTTAGTCCAGGTTCAGTCTAGATTTAGTCCAGGTTTAGTCCAGGTTGAGTCCAGGTTTAGTCCAGGTTTAGTCCAGGTTTAGTCCAGGTTGAGTCCAGGTTTAGTCCAGGTTTAGTCCAGGTTTAGTCCAGGTTTAGTCCAGGTTGAGTCTCATATTAGTCCGTCAAACTCCTTGAGTGCCATCTCTGTATACCGCCACATAGTTTGTTGTGTTTTTATTGAGTAGCCATCACCCAGAAGTAGTTGGACGACAGCGCCACATAGCGTAGCGGAGCTGGCCAGGTCGCTGACCATTATCCGATTACACGAGTTTCATGTGCACTGGGATCTAAGGACAAACCACCCGCTGAGTAACGGGATCGGATTTGGAGAAATCCAATCTGATCCTACCATGTGACCATGTGACCGCAGTCATTGTAGGACTATAAGCTACTGTTCAAATGAGCTTTCCTCAGTTTCTTTTATAATCCACAAAATGTTATTGTTTTCTTGTTGTTTTAGGATATTTGGTGTTAAAGTCATCCAAAAGTAATTGAAAGTAGTTACATTTCTTTAATATTATGGATCTTGAATACATATTTTAAGGGGTAACTAGTAACTATACCAGAATACATTTCTAAAGTAACTCTCCCAACCCTGGTCTTACCTGAGCTTTACGGACCCTGTGCAGAATTTGCACCTAGGAGCAAATGAATCTGCAAAACGAGGCATTTTGGTGAAAATGAAGGAGGAGAAAATGCAGATGAAGTGGTTTAGCTGGTGCTGCCTGATTTAAATCAAGGCGACCACAGCAAAAATGTTATGGCTACCTGGGAAGGACTGGTGTAAATGCTCTGAGGAGGACACTTCCAGTTTGTGGAAAGTGATGTAAAGTAAAAATGCACAAGTCTACACTTCCTAATTTAAGTTAAAACTACCTAATAATTACACAGTTTTGAAGACAGCTGTGACGTAATAAAAAGACTCTGTACCTGGCACACTTTGGCCCTGTCCCTCATGATCCACAGAAGAGGCAGTGTCCCAGCAGCTGTCCTGTCCAACAGGCCGGGCTTCTACGCATCTGACTCTGTCCTCATGTCCTGACAGCAGAGACCCGGGTCCACATGGAGTTTATTTATTTGAATTAGGACAGTGCACATTAATCAACATGACAACAAACAGCATCAATGTAAATATGCCGGAATTAGCACAAGAGCTACTTTACATCTGTTATCCTAAGGCAGGTCAGAACAGAAGAACATTTAGAGCAGGCATGTACAAACTATGGCCCGTGGGCCAAATGCGGCCCTCAGACAAATTTTTCTTGGCCCTCAGGCTTCCAGGTGAATTGGCCCAAATTACCTTGAGCAGAACTTTTGACTGCAAGTTTCTGAAAATCTACTTTACAAGATGTGTGAAGAATCCTTCAGTCATCCAGGTAGAATCCATGATAAAAGGAGAAATTCAATTTGTCAACTGGACAAAGATTGGTCGAAAACATTTTGCAACTCATCTGAGTTGCTTCGTCAGTTCTGGTCAGGGTGCTGATGGACACTGCTTATATCTAGCCGCTTTTATTATCTACTTTACAAGACAATATTTATTATTTATTGTGTTTTGAGGATCTTAGCATGAATAAAGGACTGATAGCTCATTCTAACATGTTAAACATGCATATTTCAATGATTGACTGTCCTGAGCACCAGTCTACGGCCCTTGTTCGGCCCTCTGCTTCGTCTGTGTTTAGATATGTGGCCCTTGATGAAAAAAGTTTGGACACCCCTGATTTACAGGAACACACAGAAGAGACATAAGTGCACATAGACTTGACAGCAAGTTCACCACAACAGACCATTCTCTGAGTTTAAGAGGCCCCAAGAAGAATATCTACCTATGACAGCATGTTTGATTATTTTTCAACCAATGTTTCAGAGTGTTCTTGAAGGTTGAAGGACCCACAGTTCCTGACATGAGCAGGTAATGCGTTCCATAACTGTGATCCTCTGATAGACGTCACCATTTCGCCAAATTTGGTCCTGTGTCTCTGTATGTTCCAGTCTCCTCTGGTCAATGCTCTCGTGTTCACTCGGTATCGGTGTTAAGGAGGAGTCGCCTGTTGGCAGTCGTGGATCACGATCTCCTCCGTGCGGTGCTGGTCTTTCGTTTGTGCACCTTTTCGCCTGCTAGTTCAGCTATAATGTGTCCACACACCTCTTGTCTGCACACATCAGCTGTTTCTCTTTTACACGTCTTTGGTTTTGGCTCTGAGACTGGGCGACAGGCACACGGCTTGTGTATCTGTAGGCCAGGGATCTCCAACGTTTTCCTTTGGAGAGCTGCAAAACGAAAATGCCAGAGAGCTACTAGTTTTAGTACATTTAGATGCGTATAAAACTAACCATTATCCATTTATTAGAGTGCAAAGTCAGGTATCAAAATAATACATGAACAATGGTAATAGGCATTTAATTAATCCAATTTATTCAACACAATACATGTAATTCAGAAATCCCTCGGTGCAATACTTGGAAGGGGGTGGAGAGCTCCTGGTATCTACAGAGCAACAGGCACACAGTGTATATCTACAACGAGCATGGTGTAAAGCTGATGACGAAAAATTGTAAATTGCAGCAATTTCAGTTGTATTCAGTGATTGAGGAAAAAGCGACGAACATACAGGCATAGCAGTGCGCATATGTCAAAGTCGGCATATTCTGTAGGCCTATGCATGTGTGTTAGAAATGTGGTGGAAAGAAAGAAGCGCAGTTTCTAATGGAAAATCAGGTGCAACACCCCGACAAAGCGCATATTTTGTGCTCGAAATTTAGCACCTGGCTTAGTAAATAGAGTAATCCCTTGTTTATCGCGGGGGTTAGGTTCTAAAAATAACCCGCAGTAAGCGAAATCCGCAAAGTAGGACAAATTTATATTTTCCAATTATTCTCCATGTTTTAAGGCTGTAAATGCCTCACCACACACATTATACACTTTTCTCAGACTGGAATTAACGTTTTCTCACATTTCTCTCTCGTTTAAACACTCAAACTTTCGTAGATTTTCAACAAAATGTATTAATAGTGAAGCGTGGGGGGGGGGGCACGGCTCCAGGAGCCCCGCTGCACGTGCGAGGAGCGGAGACATGAGCCACTGGATCCGCAGGAAGCACCGCGCTCATCCAACGGCACTGCCACGTCGTGGGACGCACGCGCGGACACGTGCACCCGCTCATCGTGGTCAAATCCGTGATAGAGCAGCATGACCGGTGTGAGGCCGCGAGTCCCACCCGGGGACCCTCCTCCTCGGGACCGCGTCCATGACCGCAGCCCGAGCCACAAAGCACACAGAAACCTCGACACGAACACAAGAGCTGCACGAAACCACGCAAAGACCCGCACGCAGTGGTTTAATCCTGGTTTAAACCTGGTCTAGTCCCGGTTTAGTCCAGGTTTAGTCCTGGTCCAGTCCTGGTTTAGTCCTGGTCCAGTCCAGGTCTAGACCTAGTCTGGTTAACACCTGACCATATCACAAGTGAGATATGGGTCTGGAAACTCGCTTCGAAAAATCCCGTAGCGGAGGTGTGGTTAGCGATTGCCAACGGCCGTTTATTGGGCGTTATGAATGTCTATCATTGAGCGTGTACGTAAGTCCATAGCCAATCATGTCAGTTGTCAGTTCAAACTACAAGCTTCCGTTTGTCATGTAGTACGCGTCACCGTCTTGCCACACCTCCCCCGCTCTCTGATTGGGGCCCTAAATCTGGGACTCTCGCTTGGACGAGTTTCCAGGCCGCCTTCCAGTTCGAAACGAACGGAAGCGGCCTGGGAATTCCCAGGCTAGGTCTAGACCTGGTCCAGTCCTGGTTTAGTCCAGGTTTAGTCCTGGTTTAGTCCAGGTTAATCCTGGTCCAGTCCAGGCTTAGACCTGGTCTAGACCTGGTTTAGTCCACGTTTAGTCCTGGTCTAGTCCTGGTCTAGTCCCGGTCTAGTCCTGGTCTAGTCCCGGTCTAGTCCCGGTCTAGTCCTGGTCTAGTCCTGGTCTAGTCCCGGTCTAGTCCTGGTCTAGTCCCGGTCTAGTCCCGGTCTAGTCCTGGTCTAGTCCCGGTCTAGTCCCGGTCTAGTCCTGGTCTGGTCCTGGTCTAGTTCCAGTCTGGTCCCAGCCCCCTGCGTCCCCCATCTCTCACATCGGCAAAGGTCTACAGTCCGTTAGCCAATCAGGGCGCAGAACACAATGTTGATCCACTATAAAAATAAATAAATAAATAAATCAGTGAAACAGCGAGGCTGCGAAAAGTGACCCGCGATATAGTGAGGGACCACTGTATGCCCCTTAATGAAAAGAAAGAACTAAAGAAATAACTGCTGACAGAATACACTGGGTTGTTTTTAGTCCAATTAAATTATAGAATTTGAGGGGGAAAAATCTAAATCTGCATTCATATAGGCCCAAAAGTATCGGCAGAGCCTATTGACCATCGGTTGCTCTGGATTCTGAACAGTCGACACTGGCATCAACACATGGGTGGATATGACTCACTGACTCCACTGTAGGTGACAGGTGGCTGCTGTTCTCACAAATTAAATTTGCCTATAAAATGCCAATAAACACTATAACATACTGTAGCTTCAAAGTTCAAAAGTTCAAAGTCAGCTTTATTGTCAATTCTGCCATATGTGTTCAACATACAGTGAATCGAAATTTTGTTTCTCTCTGGCCAGGTAGTGCAAAAAAGACGTGTACAAAATACAATATGAAGACAAAACACAACAAAAAACTATCTAAGACAGAGATCTAAAGTTAAAACTAAAGTCTACGGTCTAAAATCTTAAAGCAGTGCAACATAATAAATAACAAATAACCTATACTATATACAGATTTCCAAAGTGTGCAGTGTGCATCAAAAATGTGCAATGGACCCAATTTCAGCAGTTATACATAGTACACGATTTACACATTATGGTGATTGGAGGTTTGTCATTCAGAATTATTACATTTTCATAAAATACATATAAAATACATATAGTGTATACTTTATTATATATAATTTGACTCTTATATGGACAACAACTATAAACAAAGCATGTTCATATTCTAAAAATAACAACAATAATTATAAAACTGAACAGTAAAAACTAATTTCAGTTCAAATAAGACAATTTCATTCACACATGTGGAGAAATGCACCACATGAGGCGGAGGCGTAATAACACGGCTGCAGCAGACGCTCGTACAGATAGAAGACAGATAATGAGATGGGGTGAGGCCGTTATCAGTCTTAATCTTAAGACTTCTGATGCGCCATTTACTGTGAAAACTGAACCATAAAACTTCTCAATTAAAACAGTCTGAGAGAATACGATCTCATCACACCAGCACATGCACCTCTGGATATTGTTCGGAGAAGACATCACTGTGGTGTTCACATGCACGCGTTCACCAGGAGAATGTCCAGAGAAGAGCCGGTGTGGCACTGTGTGTGTGAAAATGGAGATACGGGTCATTCCAGAATTGGAGGACATTTGGGCTTTAAAATTTTTGAAAAATAAACCTTCACTTTTCTGATTTTCGCGAAAATCACAGCGAAATCAGATGTGACTCCGCACATGTGCACTGTCCTCCTCATCTACTCCAAACTATGGATAAATCTGGGATTAGAGGCACTTTTGACTCAAACTAAAGTGTAGACTAAGACATTGAGCTTCTGTAATTTGAAAAGTGATAAAGTTTGTGTTATTTGGTGACTGCAGTCGCCTGCCCCGAACTTTACTATTCCTTTAAAAACAGAATCCCCTGTTAAGCATAAATGTTGGATTAGGATTATCATCTGCCTTCTGTTCACCACTCTGTGTTTTGTGTGTTTTCAGTATATCATAGATTTTAAAACACTGCCCCCCTGTGGTGTAGGAAGTGTGCTCATGTTTTTAAATCTTCACCTGTGGAAAACCAGAAATGACAGAATTAGAAATAAATACATAAAATTATAAATATTGGAGTGTTGCTTTAAATGGTGAGTACAAATATGTACATAAATAAATGTGTTTAGACATTCATGCACACATTCTGGGTATTAAACAGCTAAAATGTGCTTGTTTTTACAGTTATTTTTTTTTACCTTTTTTTATCATTTACTAAGTTTTAACATGTATTTATTTTCACTTTTCTTCTTTCCCACTTTTCTTTGTCCTTTAAATGCAAATGAGTGGGCGGGGCTGAGTGTGATTGACAGAACGATGGACTCGCCTTCTTCCTGTTTATGTGCAGCAACTACTTCAAATACTTTGTAGTAGTATTTGAAGTGGTAGTAGTAGTAGTAGTAGTAGTAGTAGCAGTAGTAGTAGTAGTAGTAGTAGTAGTAGAAGTAGTAGAAGTAGTAGAAGCAGTAGTAGCAGTAGTAGCAGTAGTAGTAGTAGTAGCAGTAGTAGTAGTAGTAGTAGTAGTAGTAGCAGTAGTAGTAGTAGTAGTAGTAGTAGTAGAAGTAGTAGAAGTAGTAGAAGTAGTAGAAGCAGTAGTAGCAGTAGTAGCAGTAGTAGCAGTAGTAGTAGTAGTAGTAGCAGTAGTAGTAGTAGTAGTAGTAGTAGTAGTAGTAGTAGTAGCAGTAGTAGCAGTAGTAGCAGTAGTAGCAGTAGTAGTAGTAGTAGTAGTAGCAGTAGTAGCAGTAGTAGCAGTAGTAGTAGTAGTAGTAGCAGTAGTAGTAGTAGTAGTAGTAGTAGTAGTAGTAGTAGAAGCAGTAGTAGCAGTAGTAGCAGTAGTAGCAGTAGTAGTAGTAGTAGTAGAAGCAGTAGTAGCAGTAGTAGCAGTAGTAGCAGAAGTAGCAGAAGTAGCAGCAGTAGTAGTAGTAGTAGTAGTAGTAGTACTAGCAACAGTAATAGTAGTAGTGTATAGAATTAGTAGTAGTACAAGTAGTGTATCGAAGTAGTAGTAGTAGTAGTAGTAGTAGTAGTAGTAGTAGTAGATTAAGTATTAGTACATCAAATCCAAAATATTTAAATAAATGTTTAAAAAAAAGTAAAAAAAAAAACATTAATATTGATGAGTAAAAATGTATTTATAAATAAATACTTGTTAAAAATAAATACATGTGCAAATAACTAAATGACGACACTTAATGCAGAAATGTAAAAATAAGCAGATTTTAGTTTTTTAAAAGTACACACTAATCTTTAAATGCATTTGTGTCGCACCACAGAAGCTGAGGGTGCATGTCGGCATTACACAGTCTCAGGAAATGCGTTTTTTGTGTCTTTTTTTTTTTTCAAAATTTGTGATTTTCGTTTTTTTTTTTTTTTGAGATCATGAAGAAGCCTCTCCATGTTTCAGATAACAGCATTAGTGACATTAAAAACATACATTTTTCATTTCAAAAATTTAAATTAGGCAAGGAAGGCTGAAGAGACCAAACTTTGAGAGGCTGATTCAAATGCTTTCAAATAGAGATAACTTTTTTTAATGTGGTCAGATTTTCACATGTAAGACATCACTGGAAAGCTTAGAACCTGTACTTTCAGAATCTGTGAATAACTCAAATTGCCTCCGCGATGACTTGGTATTGTTTTTTCTGCGGTTGGACACATTTATGTATTTGCAAATACATCATGCACTCCATTTATTATTTCCTTCCATTGTATTTTCTTGGGTTCCTTTCCACTCATTCTTTTATTCATTTACTTCCACTTCTGTTATGTTTTGGTCCTCCATTCACTCGGGATGTTCTCGTTCATTTTAAACCAGAGGTGTCAAACAAGCGGCCCGGGGGCTGGATCCGGCCCTCCAAGACCTTTAATCTGGCCCTCGGCTGGTTTTCTATTAAAATATTTTAATTTGATTTTCATTTTCTATTAAAATCTTGGAAATTTTCTGCACCAGCTTAACATAGCAGCGTCTCCAGCGCCTCTGTGCGTGGCCTCCCAGCACAAATGAAGACTAAAGCATGACTAAATTCTGTGAAATGCATACAAGTTTCAGGTTGTTCATATTATTATAATATTTTGTAAAAAAAAAAACACTTCTGTAATAGATTTGTGTTTCTCTGCACAAATATTTGGACTTATTGCTATTTTTGTGGTATATTTGCCATGAGTTTTCTGATCCGGCCCCTTTGGGAACAAAGTAGGTTTGACTTGCGTATCCTGGACCAAAAAGAGTTTGACACCCCTGATTGAGGCCTGGTCTAGAAGTGGGCAGGGGTGAGCAATGCCCTCCCAAAATGTTCTAGGGCCCACCCAATTGGTCAACTGTATTTGATGTAATTTCAACCTGCCTATCACGTTTTCTTGTTTGCTCCGCCAAAATTCCACGACGTCTGATTCGCCAGTAGGACAATAAGTACAGAGAGTCCAGTGAATCAGTCACCAATCGTGTATCTCTACAGTAAAAAAGAAAAAAGACGCGAGTGAAGCGAAGGCCGAGCGCAGTTCCTGTTCATGTTTCGGGCCCGAACAATGGTGCTTCAATCACGGAACATTTCAAATCATCGCCAGCGCAGTCGTGTTGGGGTATTTACTGCATAGATAATCGCTCCGAGAGTCCACGGTCCCTGTGTGCAACACAAAGTTGACTGGGCATCCGCTGGAATGTTGGTCGGGCTCCCTCCGCCTCGCAGCGCGCTCCAAAACCAAGATTTATCGATTATAATCTCAGTTTTATCATCGAATCCGACTCGGATCGTGTTCTACGTGCGCGTATTCGCTTTAGCGTCTCGTCCGCGCACCGCCTCGGGGAGGAGGCCGGGGGTGCAGAGGCCGCGAAAGAAGCACAGCGGTGGGGCAGGATTTGTGAGCTCAGGCCTCGGTTCTTTCTCTGTCGCTCTGCCAGGGTTTGGAGCAGAGGACTAAACCAGGTCTACACCAGGTCTAAACCAGGACTAAACCACAACTAAACCAGGTCTAAACAAGGACTAAACCAGGTCTAAACCAGGACCAAACCAGGTCTAAACCAGATCTATGCCAAGACTAAACCAAGTCTAAACCAGGTCTAAACCAGGTCTAAACCAGGTCTAAACCAGGACCAAACCAGATCTAAGCCAAGACTAAACCAAGTCTAAACCAGGTCTAAACCAGGTCTAAACCAGGACCAAACCAGGTCTAAACCAGGACTAAACCAGGTCTAAACCAGGACCAAACCAGGTCTAAACCAGGACCAAACCAGGTCTAAACCAGATCTAAGCCAAGACTAAACCAAGTCTAAACCAGGTCTAAACCAGGTCTAAACCAGGTCTAAACCAGATCTAAGCCAAGACTAAACCAAGTCTAAACCAGGTCTAAACCAGGTCTAAACCAGGACCAAACCAGGTCTAAACCAGATCTAAGTCAGGACTAAACCAAGTCTAAACCAGGTCTAAACCAGGTCTAAACCAGGACCAAACCAGGACCAAACCAGGTCTAAACCAGATCTAAGCCAAGACTAAACCAAGTCTAAACCAGGTCTAAACCAGGTCTAAACCAGGACCAAACCAGGTCTAAACCAGATCTAAGCCAAGACTAAACCAAGTCTAAACCAGGTCTAAACCAGGTCTAAACCAGATCTAAGCCAGGTCTACACCAGGTCTAAACCAGGACCAAACCAGGTCTAAACCAGATCTAAGTCAGGACTAAACCAAGTCTAAACCAGGTCTAAACCAGGTCTAAACCAGGACCAAACCAGGACCAAACCAGGTCTAAACCAGATCTAAGCCAAGACTAAACCAAGTCTAAACCAGGTCTAAACCAGGTCTAAACCAGGACCAAACCAGGTCTAAACCAGATCTAAGCCAGGACTAAACCAAGTCTAAACCAGATCTAAGCCAAGACTAAACCAAGTCTAAACCAGGTCTAAACCAGGTCTAAACCAGATCTAAGCCAGGTCTACACCAGGTCTAAACCAGGACCAAACCAGGTCCAAACCAGATCTAAGCCAGGACTAAACCAAGTCTAAACCAGGTCTAAACCAGGTCTAAACCAGGACCAAACCAAGTCTAAACCAGGACTAAACCAGGACTAAACCAGAACTAAACAAGGACTAAACCAGGTCTGAACCAGGTCTAAACCAGGACTAAACCAGGTCTACACCAGGTCTAAACCAGGACCAAACCAGGTCTAAACCAGATCTAAGCCAGGACTAAACCAAGTCTAAACCAGGTCTAAACCAGGTCTAAACCAGGACCAAACCAAGTCTAAACCAGGACTAAACCAGGACTAAACCAGAACTAAACCAGGCCTAAACGTTCTTTCAGCTCAGTGCCAGTGGGTCATCTCACCAGCAGAGGGAGCCCTTGTGCAGCCCTTTGGCTCTTTGTGTCTGAGTTCAACAGAAGTGATTTAAACTGAACTACTACAAACTACAACTCAACTACAACTAAACCAGAGCTAAACTACAACTGCAACAAGCAAGAAGATCATGGAGATGGTCCCCGGGCGCAGTCATGTGCTGCTCACTGCTCCTGATAACAGGATGGGTCAAATGCAGAGAAGAGTTTCTCCAGTGTGAGATCAATAAAGTCACTTTATTTATTTATAAACCAGAGCTAAACTAGTTCTGCTTCTTTATTATATTTCTGTGCAGAGCTGTGATTTCAAAACCACATATTCAAACCTCTCTCTTTTCTCCCTCTCTCCCTCTCTCTCTCTCTGCCCCCCTCCCTCTTTCTTCATCCCTCTCTCTTCTCTCTTTGCAGTTCTGATTTCGAGACTACGGAACTGTATGCAGAGGAAGAGAGAAAGAGAGAGAGCAGGAGAAAGAGAGAGAAGGAGAAAGAGAGAGAGAGAGCAGGAGAGAGAGAAGGAGAAAGAGTGAGGAGGGGTGAGGGAGGGCGCTGTCTGCACGGCCTCGCCTCGCTGCCGTTTCCATGGAGACACCGGCGGGGACCCCAGTGCTGAGATCCCCCTCCTCGCCCTCCCCTCTCCTCCTCCATCCCCTCCTCCCTATCGCATCACTCCATCTCCTCCTCCTCCTCCCCTCCTCCTTTCTCTCCTCATTTCTCCTCCTCTCCACCCCTCTGTATCTCATCACTCCTCGCCTCCTTCTTCTCTCTCCTCCTTTTCCTCTCCTCCTCGCCTCCTTCTCTCCTCCTTTCTCTCCTCTCTCCTCTCTTCCTCCTCTTCAGTTTGTTTTTAAAGGACAGAGAGGAGACGACTGTAAAGACTCGGTTCTTTTGAGTCTCCTTTGGTTTCCTCTGTTTGGATCAAAAATCTGTCAATCAGCTCCTGTATTTGTATTTTCTATAGATCCTGATGGCAGGTTTGACTAGGACCTGGGAGAGATCACTAAATTATTCAAACATATTTGGTTGAGTGTAAAACCTTCAGGTGTGTTTTTAAGAGAACAACATTAAAACCTGGCACTTTGCTCTTTCTCTCTCTCTCTCTCTCCTCTTTCACTCTGTCTCCGCTCTTTCACTCTCTCTTCTCTCTTTCAGTCTCTCTCCTCTTTTTTTCTCTCTCTCCTTTCTTTCTCTCTCTCCCTGCTCTTCCTCTCTTTGCTCTTTCACTCTCTCACCTCTCTTTCACTCTCTCTCCTCTCTTTCACTCTCTCCTTCCTCTTTCTCTCTCTCCCTGCTCTCCCTCTCTTTCACTCTCTCACCTCTCTTTCACTCTATCTCCTCTCTTTCACTCTCTCCCTCCTCTTTCTCTCTCTCCCTGCTCTTCCTCTCTCCTCTCTTTCACTCACCTCTCTTTCACTCTCTCTTTCTTTCTTTCAGTCTCTCTCCTCTTTTCCACTCTCTCTCCTTTCTTTCATTCTCTCTGCTCTCTTTCTCTCTCTCTCCCTGCTCTTCTTCTATTTGCTCTTTCTCTCTCTCTCCTCTCTTTCTTTCTCTCTCCTTTCTTTTACTCTCTCTCCTTTCACTCTCTCTCCTCTCTTTCACTCTCTCTCCTTTCTTTCACTCTCTCTCCTCTTTCACTCTCTCTCCTTTCTTTCACTCTCTCTCCTCTCTTTCTCTCTCTCTCTTCTCTTTCGTTCTATCACCTCTCTTTCACTCTCTCACCTCTCTTTCACTCTCTCACCTCTCTTTCTCTCTCTCTTCTCTTTTGTTCTCTCTCCTCTCTTTCACTCTCTCACCTCTTTTTCTTTTCTTTTGCTCTTTCACTCTCTCTTTCCTCTCTTGCTCTCCCCTCTCTTTTCTCTTTCACTCCCTCCTCCTCTCTTTCCTCTCACTCTCTTTTCTTCACTCCCCCTTGCTCTCCTCTTTCTTTCTCCGTTCTCCTCTCTCTCTCTTTCTCCTTCTCTCCTTTCCTTTACTCTCTCCTCTCGCTTTCCTTTTCTTCACTCTCTCTCTCGCTCTCCTCTTTCTGTCTCTCTCTCCTCTCTTTCACTCTCTCCTCTCTTTCACTCTCTCTCTCCTCTCTTTTACTCTCTCTCCTCTCTTTCACTCTCTCTCTCCTCTCTTTCACTCTCTCTTTCCTCTCTTTCACTCTCTCTCCTCTCTTTCACTCTCTCACTCCTCTCTTTCACTTTCTCTCCTCTCTTTCACTCTCCTCTCTTTCACTCTCTCTCCTCTCTTTCACTCTCTCTCCTCTCTTTCGCTCTCTCTCCTCTCTTTTGCTCTCTCTCCTCTCTTTTGCTCTCTCTCCTCTCTTTTGCTCTCTCTCCTCTCTTTCTTTCACTCACCTCTCATACACTCTCTTTCGCTCTCCCTCCTCTTTCTCTCTCTCCCTGCTCCTCCTCTCTTTGCTCTTTCTCTTTCACTCTCTCACCTCTTTTTTCTTTTATTTTGCTCTTTCAGTCTCTCTCTTTCCTCTCTTGCTCTCCCCTCTCTTTTCTCTTTCACTCCCTCCTCCTCTCTTTCCTCTCACTCTCCTTTTCTTCACTCCACCTTGCTCTCCTCTTTCTATCTCCCTCCTCCTCTCTCTTTCTCCTTCTCTCCTTTCCTTTACTCTCTCTCCTCTTGCTTTCCTTTTCTTCACTCTCTCTCTCTCGCTCTCCTCTTTCTGTCTCTCTCTCTCCACTCTTTTGCTCTCTCTTTTTTCACTCTCTCCCTCCTCCTCTTCTCTTTGCTCTCTTTCTCTTTCGCTCTAGGCTCTTTTCCTCCTCTGTTGGGGCAATAAAACTCACCGTTCCTCCTCTCTCTCTCTCTCTCTCTCTCTCTCCTCTCTCTCTTTGACTAGGACCTGGGAGAGATCACTAAATTATTCAAACATGTATGGCTGAACAACATTAAAACCTGGTAAAAAAAAAAAAAAAAGTTCTAAAAAGTTGATTTTTAGTGCAGAATTATCACTTATATCCTTGTTTTTCTTCTTGCTTTTCTCTTCTTTTACCAAATAAACTTATACTTTTCTTTATTATTTATCATTTTTATTTTATTATTATTATATATATATATTTTTACAAATTTACCACAAGTTTTCTGGTTAAATCGAGAATAAAAACAGAAATTCAGTGTTTTTGTTCAGTGTATGTACAGAGAGTGGAGATGGAGAGAGGAGGTGTAGAGAGAGAGAGAAAAGAAGAAAAATATTGTGATGGAAAAAGAGGGCAGAGAGAAAAACTGAAATGGGGAATGGAGGGAGGAAAAAAGAGGAGATTATCAGAGGGAAAAAATAGAGAGAGAGAAAGAAAGAACCAAACACATGGAAGTGAAGAACTAAAAGAAGGGAGAGAGAGAGAGGATAACAGAGAGGTGTAGAGAGAGAGAGAGAGAGAAAGGATAACAGAGAGGTGTAGAGAGAGAGAGAGAGAGAGAGGATAACAGAGAGGTGTAGAGAGAGAGAGAGAGGTGAGAGAGAGAGAGAGAGAGGATAACAGAGAGGTGTAGAGAGAGAGAGAGAGAGAGAGAGAGGATAACAGAGAGGTGTAGAGAGAGAGAGAGAGAGAGGATAACAGAGAGGTGTAGAGAGAGAGAGAGAGAGAGGATAACAGAGAGGTGTAGAGAGAGAGAGAGAGAGGATAACAGAGAGGTGTAGAGAGAGAGAGAGAGAGAGAGAGAGAGGATAACAGAGAGGTGTAGAGAGAGAGAGAGAGAGAGGGATAACAGAGAGGTGTAGAGAGAGAGAGAGAGAGGATAACAGAGAGAGAGAGAGAGAGAGAGAGAGAGAGAGAGAAAGGATAACAGAGAGGTGTAGAGAGAGAGAGAGAGAGAGAGGATAACAGAGAGGTGTAGAGAGAGAGAGAGAGAGAGGGGATAAGAGAGAGGTGTAGAGAGAGAGAGAGAGAGAGAGAGGGGATAAGAGAGAGCTGTAGAGAGAGAGAGAGAGAGAGGATAACAGAGAGGTGTAAAGAGAGACAGAAAAGAAGAAAATGTGATGGAAAAAGATGGAGGGGTGAAAAGCTGAAATGGGGAATGGAGGGAAGAGAAAAGAGGAGATTCTCAGAGGGAAACAGAGAAAAAAGAAAGAAAGAAGGTAACCAAGCACATGGGAGTGAAGAACTAAAAGAAGAGAGAAAAAAGATAATAGAGATGTGTAGAGAGAGAGGGAGAGACAGAGGAGGAGGAGGAGGAGGAGGAGGGAGAGAGAGAGAGAAAGAGCAAAGAGGAGGAGGGAGAGAACGAAAGAGGAGAGAGGAGGAGGGAGATAGAAGGAGAGAAAGAGAGAGGAGGAGAGAGTGAAGAAAGGGAGATAATGAGGGAGAAAGGGAGAAGAGAGAGAGTGAAAGAGAAAAGACAGGGGGGAGAGAAAGAAGGGAGACATAGCAAAAGAGAGAGAGAGAGGGAGAAAAAGAGAGAGAGAAAGAGAGAGAGAGCAGGAGAAAGAGAGAGAGAGAGTGCAGGAGAAAGAGAGAGAGAGAGCAGGGGAAAGAGAAAGAGAGAGAGAGAAGGAGAAAGTGAGAAAGAGGAAAAAGAGAGAGAGCAGGAGAAAGAGAGAGAGAGCAGGGGAGAGAGAGAGAGAAGGAGAAAGAGAGAGAGAGAAGGAGAAAGTGAGAAAGAGAGAGAGAGCAGAGGAAAGAGAGAGAAAGAGCAGGAGAGCGAGAGAGAGAGAGAGAAAAGAAGAAAAATACTGAGATGAAACTGAAATAAGGAATGGAGGGAGGAAAAAAGAGTATCAGATGGAAATATAGAAAAAAAGAACCAAACACATGGAAGTGAAGAAGTGGAGAAAGAGAAGATAACAGAGGTGTAGAGAGAAAGAGACAGAAAAGAAGAAAAATGTGATCTCTCTCTTTCTCTTTCCCTCTAAGCTCTTTTCCTCCTTGGGGGCAATAAACCTCACCCCTCCTCTTCTCTTTGCTCTTTCTCTCCCTCCTCCTCTCTCTTTCTCTCTCTCTCTCTTCCTCTCTCTCTCTTCTCTTTGACTCTTTTCATCCTCTGCTGGAGCAGTAAATGTTGCCCCTCCTCCTCTCTCTCTCTCCCTCTCTCCTCTCTCTCTCTCTCTCTCTTTTTCCTCTTGCTCTTTTCCTCCTCTGCTGGGGCAGTAAAACTCACCCCTCCTCCTCTTCTCTTTGCTCTCTTCATCTCTCTCTCTCTCTCTCTCTCTCTCTCTCTCTCTCTCTCTCTTTCGCTCTTTTCCTCCTCTTCTGGGCCAGTAAAACTCACTCCTCCTCCTCTCCCTTTCTCTCTCTCTCTCTCTCTCTCTCTCTCTCTCTCTCTCTCTCCTCTCTCTCTCTTTCGCTCTTTTCCTCCTCTGCTGGGGCAGTAAAACTCGCCCCTCCTCTTCTTTTTTCTCTCTCTCCCTCCCTCCTCTCCCTTTCTCTCTCTCTCTCTCTCTCTCTCTCCTCTCTCTCTCCTCTCTCTCTCTCTTTCCCTCCTCTGCTGGGGCAGTAAAACTCGTCTGTTCTGTTCTCCGTCGTTCACAAATGAAAGTATATTTCATTCACTCGGGGAATTCCACACGGGCGATAAAATGCGTCTTTCTCTGAGCTGTGGGGGGGGGTGGATGGAGGGATGGAGGGATGGAGGAGGGGAGAAAGGCGGGGTAGAGGAGGAGTAGAAGAGGGTTAGAGGAGGGATAGGAAAGAGGAGGATTAAGAGGAGGATAAAGATGCAGAGAAGGAATCGGCTTGACAGAGTGAAGGAGCGATAGCAGAGGGATAGAGGGATAGAAGGAGAAGAGGAGTAGATGGAGAGAGAGAGGAGGGGTATAGGATGGATAGAGGAAGGATAGAGAGAGGGAGGAGGGGTATAGGATGGATAGAGGAAGGATAGAGGAAGGATAGAAGGAGAGACAGAGGAATGGCAGAGGAGAGATAGAATAAGGGAGGGATAGAGGGAGGGAAGATGAGGGACAGCAGAGGTGTAGAGAGAGAGAAAAGAGGAGGTGTAGATGAAGAGCACATGAGGTGTAGAGGAGGGGGAGAGAGGGGGAGAATGGAGGGATAAAGGAAGGATAGAGAGAGGGGGAGATAGAGGAGGGGAAGAGGAGAGAAAGAAGAGGTGCAGAGGAGGGATAGAGAATAGAGGGGTAAAGGAGGGATAGAGGAAATATAGAGAGAGGGAAAGACATAGGAGCGATAGAAGAGGGGTATAGGAGGGATAGAGAGAGAGGGGGCAGGGGATGGAGGGAGGTACAGATGAGGGATAAAGGAAGGAGAGAGAGAGGAAGATAGAGGAGGAGTAGAGAAGAGAAAAAGGAGGGGAAAAGGAAGAATAGAGAGAGAGGAGGAGGAGCAGAGGAGAGGTAAAAGAGGGATAAAGGAAGGCTAGAAAGGGGGGAGATAGAGGAGGAGCAGAGGAGAGACAGAAGAGGAGCAAATGAGAGATAAAAGAAGGATAGAGAGAGTGGAAGATAGAGGAGGGGCAGAGGAGAGCTAAAAGATGGGAAAAGGAAGGATAGAGAGAGAGAGAGAGGAGAGGCAGGGGAGAGAAAAAGGAGGGATAAAGGAAGGATAGAGAGAGGGGGAGATAGAGGAGGAGCAAAGGATGGATAGAAGAGGAGCAAAGGAGAGATAAAAGAGGGATAAAGGAAGGATAGAGAGGGGAGAGAGAGGGGGGAGCAGAGGAAAGATAAAGGATGGGAAAAGGAAGGATTGAGAGAGAAGAGGAGCAAAGGAGAGGTAAAAGAGGGATAAAGGAAGGATGGAGAGAGGGAGAGATAGAGGAGAAGCACAGGATAGAGGAGCAAAGGATGGATAGAAGAATAGCAAAGGAGAGATAAAAGAGGGATAAAGGAAGGATAGAGAGAGAGAGAGGGAGAGAGAGAGAGAGAGAAGAGGAGCAAAGGAGAGATAAAAGAGGGATAAAGGAAGGATAGAGAGAGGGAGGAGAGGCAGAGAAGAGAAAAAGGAGGGATAAAGGAAGGATAGAGAGAGGGAGGAGAGGCAGGGAAGAGAAAATGGAAGGATAAAGGAAGGATAGAGAGAGAAAGGAGGAGCAAAGGAGAGATAAAAGAGGGATAAAGGAAGGATAGAGGGGGAGAGAGAGAGAGAGAGGAGGGGCAAAGGGGAGGTAAAGGAGGGATAAAGGAAGGATAGATGGAGAGAGAGGAGAGGCAGAGAAGAGAAAAAGGAGGGATAAAGGAAGCAGCAAAGGATGGATAGAAGAGGAGGAAAGGGGAGATAAAAGAGGGATAAAGGAAGGATAGAGGGGGAGAGAGAGAGAGAGAGGAGGGGCAAAGGGGAGGTAAAGGAGGGATAAAGGAAGGATAGAGGGGGAGAGAGAGAGAGAGAGGAGGGGCAAAGGGGAGGTAAAGGAGGGATAAAGGAAGGATAGAGGGGGAGAGAGAGAGAGAGGAGGGGCAAAGGGGAGGTAAAGGAGGGATAAAGGAGGGATAAAGGAGGGATAGAGAGAGGGGGACACAGAAGGGTGCATTACCTCAGACAGCCTCTAGGTTTTGATCCTGCGTTTCTCCTCCAGGGTCAGAGCGAAAGAGACAAACATCTGAGTCCTGAAATCGTGTTTTTCTCCAGCCCGGCCGAGACGAGGCACCGGGGAAAGTATAAAAGGTTATTAAAGCTACACTGTGTAACCTTTGTGCTGGAGGGAACGTCGCCTGCTCGTCTCCATGGAGATGTTATCGCTTTGCCTCCATGTTCCTCGGGAAATGGGATTAAACTTTTCCGTGAAGACACAGTAGAGAAGGCGCGTTTTCAGCGTACGTGTGGGTGAATATACACGATAAGTTAATGCCATATTGTGGAACATTCAAGGCGAAGCTCCATGGAGACTGATAAAGCAGATAGACACTTTTAAGAGGAAAATCTCTTCCAGGCCCTATTCAAGAATACACAAAAAACCAGACAAGTCTCCCAGTCTCAGAGGTTTTTACTTGCCGCATGCTCCCACACAACAGCTGGAAGTCCCGTCCTGTAGGTTTGTGGAACTGCCCTTTAATGGTTTTCTCTGGCAAAATGTCTGGCGGTTTCTCCACCAGGTTCATAAACCTGCCCCATCGCCAAATCTTAAACCAACACAGGTCCACAAAGGAGAAGTTCATGGATTACAAGTCTAACATTCGAACTGCACAAATTTGTCTGTCTATGCCAATATCGACATCATGAAAACATTTTTAATTTTAATTCTAGAATCAGTCAAAGTGAACAAGTTACAGGGGGTCCTCGGGTTACGACGGTCTCAGACTTACGACGTTTCATGGTTACGAACGCACCCCAATTTAAAAAAAAAAAAAAAATTACGCGTCATTCCGTCTTACGCGGTTTAGCGTGGTAAGCGACGTAAACAAACGCAAACGGCGCACGGCGCACGGCGGAAGAATACGCTCTGTTGTGGTTGTAGGGAGAAGAAGACGGCCTCGTGTGCCCAATGTGGGCGGAAGTACCTGATGTGGGCTCTGATCTGCTCCTATGAAAGCGGCAGTGATAACCAAGCAGTGTAGTGGTCTAATTATTGAGATGGAAAGGTTATTGGTGCTTTGGTTGGAAGATCAAAGTCAAAATCCGACTTACGAACGGATCAACGTCGTAACCCGAGGACCCCCTGTACTTATGTTTTATCCATCCATTTTTGACATTTGCAACTGTCTAAGCAGAGACTTCCTTCACTCCAGACACTTCCTCCAGCTCCTGCGGACGGGGACCCCAAGGTGTTCCCAGGTCAGCCGGGAGACATAGGTCATTTTCACACTTGTCTTGTTTGGTTCATTTAAAATGATCCAGAGTTCGTTTGCTCCTTTGATTCGGACCTTTTGTTCTGGTGTGAATAAAAAACAAAAATCTCGATCCGGAGCAAACAAGCGAACCGAGACCACCTAAAAAGCTCAGTCTCGGCACGGTTCCATTCGAACTCTGGTGCGGTTCGTTTGAGGTGAGAATGCAGACCGGACTCAATCCGACACAAGTTGGCTTTTTGTACTTAACGAGCTCCCGTCGTATGTCGAGCATTATGGGAAACCGAGGCTGACGAAACGAAACTAAACAAAACTTACGAGGCTTACTTACGTTTTGCGTGAAGAGCAAGAGTCAGAACTTGATGCGCACATGAGTTCTGTCCTCCGTAGTCGTCTTGCCCTGTGTCTTCGTCGTTTGTAAATTGATTGTAAAATAGTGTAAACCTCACGATGCTGCTCAAACATTTGTGCGAACAGTAAAAACTGCAAACCATATCACTAAGGCTAGACTGAAAACAGCAACGCCATGATTCTCCTCCTTCTGTGTTTGGACACAGCGTTTTCTGCCCAATGTCAGAGCGACATCAGCACATGTGCTTTTGTTTATAGATGTTGGTCCACTTGGGGAAAAACTGCAGTGTGAAAGAACCGCACCAAAATTTAAAAAAAAATAAAAAATTTGGTCCGCACCAAAGCAGGTGAACTATCGGACTTTCCTGGTGTGAAAACGACCATAGTCCCTCCAGCGTGTCCTGGGTCTTCCCCGGGGCCTCCTCCTGGTGGGATGTGCCCGGAACACCTCCCGAGGGAGGCGTCCAGGAGGCGTCCGGAACAGACGCCTGAGCCACCTCAGCTGCTCCTCTCCACGTGGAGGAGCGGTGGCTCTACTCCGAGCTCCTCCCATGTGACTGAGCTCCTCACCCTATCTCTAAGGGAGCGTCCAGCCACTCTGTGGAGGAAACTCATTTCGGCCGCTTGTATCGGCGATCTCGTCCTTTCGGTCATTACCCAGAGCTCATGACCATAGGTGAGGGGAGGAACATAGATCGATGGTAAATCGAGAGCTTTGCCTTTCGGCTCAGCTCTCTCTTCACCACAACAGTCCGGTACAGCGACCGCATCACTGCCGACGCTGCACCGATCCACCTGTCAATCTCACGCTCCATCCTCCCCTCACTCGTGAACAAGACCCAGAGATACTTGAACTCCTCCACCTGAGGCAAGGTTTTATTCATTATCATAACTCTAGTTTTGCTCAGTAGTTCACTGATGCTCATCGTAGTTCGCCTTTAAAGTTTGTATAGAGGATTTTACAAGGAACAAGACATCCAGCGACTGTTTTTCCTTGTCCATAGTGATGTTACGAGACGTGCCGAGGCTTCGAAGTGTGTCGAGCAATGAAGGGAGCGTTTCTGCAAAGTGCGTATCGAGGCTCGCTTCATTTGGGGGAGGAGCCAAAAATGATTACGTTCGAAGCCTCACTGCCCGGGAAGTGGATTAGATTTTGTCCATGTTACACAAGCATAATCTGTGTCCTTTTCCTAGTTCCACAAGCACTTACACTGTCCTCTGCCCAATTACGCCTTTGCCATTTTCAGAAAAACAGCTTAACCTGTCATTTATGATCATTTTGGGAAAACTTACACGCACAGAATACATACAAAATGTATTATACACATATGTGATAATATATGAACTGAAATGATTTGGTTAAACATGTTTTGTCATTCATCGTCATTCCCAACAGACATAACAGATACACAATTTCTATGCATCACACATGTGGTTCAGATGCAGCTGCCTGTGATTACACACTCGGCCATTAGGTGGTTTCGTGCGCACATGAAGCTTCGAGAAATGAACCCTTTCTTGAACCAATTGGCTCAAGTGGTTCAATGTCTCATGAGGCTTCATCTCACCATCACTACTTTTCCAAAAATCTCCTTTTCCTAAGTAGAAAACGCCTCCTCCCGCCTCCTCCTGACTCTAGAAATCATGTTTGTTTACAGCCGGTGCTCATTCAGAATCGCTGTTGCTGCAGTAATCGTTTTCAAATGACAAACAGAAGTTTCCTGTCCAAAAGTAATTTAGCAACTGATGTGTCAGTCTGTAGACCAGGGGTGTCAAACATGCGGCGCTTTGAATCTGGCCCTCGGCTGATTTTCTATTAAAATATTGATAATTTTCTGCGCCTCTTTTCTGCGCCGCTTTGCATAGCAGCGTCTTCAGCAGCACCACCAGATCAGCACAAATGAAGACTCGCCTCTTTCCAAACGCTCTTAAAGAACCATCGTTTTGACTGTTGACGTGACGCCCTCATCAGCGAAATGTCAAAAATGAGAAAAGTGGATGCAGAGTGCAGGATTTTCCAAGAAAAATTGACTAATTCCTCTTTGTTCACGGAGGTGAATGGGAAACCTGTACGCTCGGTGTGTTTACAACAAGTGGAATATAATCTTAAACGCCTCGACGAGACACTGATACTGATGCACTTGTGCAGATAAAAGATGCCAAGTTTCAGGAGCAAAAAGAAAGCATGACTAAATTCTGTGAAATGCAAACAAGTTAATGTTTTTTTTGTTTTTTTGTTTTTTTTTAATTGCATTTTTCTTAAAGTTTCAGGTTGTTTATAATATTATAATATTTTGTAAAAGAAAGAGTTCATCAAATAAAAACGACTTCTGTAATAGATTTGTGTTTCTCTGCACAAATATTTGGACTTATTGATATTTTTGGGGTATATTTGCCATGAGCTTTCTAATCCGGGCCCTTTGGGATCAAAGTAGGTTGGATACGGCCAGGCCTGGACTGGTAATCGGGCATACCGGGCATTTTCCCGGTGGGCCGACACTCCTAGGGGCTGATGCCCTTTTTTTTATTTTATTTATTTATTTTTTTTACTTAGAAACCGGCCCACAATTTAGGACTGAACCAGGACTAAACCAGGACTAAACCAGGACTACATCAGGTCTGAACCAGGACTAAACCAGGACTAAATCAGGATTGAAACAGGACTAAACCAGGACTAATCAGGACTAAACCAGGACTAATCAGGTCTAAATCAGGACTAAATCAGGTCTGAACCAGGACTAAATCAGGACTAAATCAGGATTGAGCCAGGACTAAACCAGGACTAAATCAGGATTGAGCCAGGACTAAACCAGGACTAATCAGGACTAAACCAGGACTAATCAGGTCTAAATCAGGACTAAATCAGGTCTGAACCAGGACTAAATCAGGACTAAATCAGGTCTGAACCAGGACTAAATCAGGACTAAATCAGGATTGAGCCAGGACTAAACCAGGACTAATCAGGTCTAAATCAGGACTAAATCAGGATTGAACCAGGACTAAACCAGGACTAAATCAGGCTTGAACCAGGACTAAACCAGGACTAATTACATCTAAATCAGGTCTGAACCAAGACTAAACCAGGACTAAATCAGGATTGAACCAGGACTAAACCAGGACTAAATCAGGACTGAACCAGGACTAATCCAGGACTAATTATGAGCGGCCGGTCTAAGCCAAAAATGCCAGGGCCATTTTTTTGTCCCAGTCCAGACCTGGATACAGCCCCTGGACCAAAATGAGTTTGACACCCCCAGTTTAGACCCTTCGTCTGCTTCAGTCGCCATCGGTGGAAGGAATCTTCGAGAATCACCTTAGTTTGGCTTCGCTCCTTTTCCCCTTCTCTTCTTCTTTCAGCGACCTCATAAACGGACTTTCTTTTGCGGCAAATCGGTAGTGGATTCTCGTTGGCCATCGTAACAAACTTTGTCCAAATTGCGAGGAAGCTACAGCTGGAAAAAGCCGCTCAGAACCGAACACGCATCCCCACCTCATGACCTCATCAGGTGGTAATCCTGAAGTGCTCCTCTGTGTTTATTAAAGATCCCATGACATGGTACTTCTTGACGCTTTTATATGGCGCCTTAGTGGTTCCCTAATACTGTAAATGAATCCTTCAAAATCAAGCCTCAGTGCATGAGAGAGCCTCTTGGAGTGAGGCCTATGGAGACTTGTGTCTTTTAGACACTTTATTCTGGGCGTTTCGCTTGAATGCACATGAGGAGGACAGAGACAGGCCAGTGCAGGTGGGTGGGGGTGTGGCCAAATACGCCACTGTTTCCTGGTTTAGCGCTGGTGCCTTCCATATGTGTAACCAGAGGAAGAAAGGACAACCGATCTGCAAGTCCAGCTCTGTATTGTCACATGACAAAAAACACTCGTAGGCAAATTTCCACTGAAAATAAAATGAAACCACTGCTGTTTCAGAGGCTCGGAGGCTCGGGTAAAGGACATCCGAGGTTTGTTTTTGCTTGGAGAGACGTGAGAGTCTCTCCAGGCAAAAACAAACCGCAGCTAGCAGCTCGTAGCTTGTTTGCGCAAGGGCAGTGTGACGTCATAAAAGGAGCTTGTTCAAAATCACCCTTTTGGGCTGTCTTTTTTTCAAATGCAGAAAAGGATCGCAATTGCTCAGTTTACACATTTCACAACTTTTAGCCTAAACAGGGTAGGGGAGCTCACATTAACGTTCAAAAACCTCAGAGCCATTCTCATTCTGACCATTTCAGCTCAAATTCCCTTTTCTACGCAGCGTTCATTGACACTGCCCTCTGCTGGTGTCGTGTATGTTTGTTTCATTGACTGACTTTGATTTGTGAGTTAAAGGTGCACTGCGTAACTTTTCTGTTATGTTATTTTGTCACATGTGTACCTCTGTATAACATTATAACTTGTATTTTTTCAGTTAATGATGTTTTATTGCTCAAAAACAGGTGGAAAAACACACGTTCTTACTCGTTGCTCGTTCAGAATCGCTGTTGCTGCTGTAACTATACTGTAGGTTTAGGCTCTCCTCTCCACAGATCTGACCTATCATTTAGCATAGCATGGCATGGAGTCAGAAGTGAGGTTTTTTTGATAATTAAGAATAATAAACAAATGCCATACTGGGCAACATTCTGGTCCAAGCAAAACCATCTCCATGGAAACAAGGAGGTGGCTGAACCTCCACCAGAAAAGTGACACAGTACACCTTTAAAAACACCAAATAAACTGAAATCGTTACATATAGAATTCTCAAACTGAAAACACTCAGTTCCACTTTGTGATGTCATGTGGGGATACAGGAAGTGCTCCACTGTGTTTTTAAACTCCATATACTTCACTAGAAACATTTGGATCATTTCAGGCCTGGAACTCGACTGAACTAAAGGTAAAAGGAGCTGCGAACCTGAAAAGTACAACTAAATGACATCACAAGGTGGAGCAGAGCATTTTGAGCTTCGAACATGTGGACAGACTAAAAATAAAGAGTTATTCAAACGTGTGAATGAAACAAAACACAACTCCAGGTGTTTTGGGGGAGCATGGATCGCTGGATTAAAGCTCACACGAGTCAGTTTGGTGTCATATCGGAGGTTTCATAATCGGAGTTGTGTTGGTGTTCGGGGGCTGCACACGTCTTGGTCATTACCCATAAAAGCGAAGTGTAAATCTTCAGAATGACCCTGTAACCCAACGTGCCGCAAACAGAGCGAAGCAGCACTGGAGGGAAAGTTCCAGAGCCACAGATCAGAGCAGCGCTGTGAAAACATGTTTTATTTATACTTCTATTACAGACACACACACACACACACTGATGCACACACACACACACACACACACAAACACACACACACACACACACACACACACTCACACACACACTCACACACTGATGCACACACACACACACACAAACAAACATTCACACACACAAACACACACACACACACACACACTCACACACTGATGCACACACACACACACACACTCACACACTCACACACACACTCACACACTGATGCACACACACACACACACAAACAAACATTCACACACACAAACACACACACACACACACACACACTGATGCACACACACACTCACACACACACTCACACACACACTCACACACACTGATGCACACACACACTCACACACTCACACACTGATGCACACACACACTCACACACACACTCACACACACTGATGCACACACACACTCACACACTCACACACTGATGCACACACACACTCACACACACACTCACACACACTGATGCACACACACACACACACACACACACACACACACTCACACACACTGATGCACACACACACTCACACACACACTCACACACTGATGCACACACACACACACACACACTCACACACACTCACACACACACTCACACACTGATGCACACACACACA